>CH002891.1:529603-655074 GCA_000149265.1 Ciona savignyi
TGCTCGACTGTGTGCATGAGATGTATTACTGTGCTCGACTGTGGGCATGAGTTGTATTACTGGGTGACCTAAACTCACCCGACGTACTTAGTAACATGGCATCACACTGTCGTCATAACAATATGGATTCCTGCAAATACATCGGAAGGCATAAGCTATATAGGTCTATTACTCACATAGAGCTACTTGTCAACAGTTGGTGTGAACAATACAGTCAGAGTGAACGCAAAATGAAGTTTTTACTCATACTGTTTCAAATCATCTGTGCGTGCTAGCTCTTCGCAATTTCGTACTTATGGTATGTAGTCTATATAACATAGGTTGTTTTAATCACTTTGCAATTTCTTTTGATTTAACCCGTCAGTTTCTTGGAGTTCGCTTGGTTGTTGGTATGAGAGACATAGCCTCAACCCCAGGGTAATTCCTACATTGGAAGGCACCAACCCCGATATTAGACGAGGGTTACTGGCGATTAAGGGCGAATGCGATCGAAAAGTGCGCAAGAGCTGCCGTTCAACTGGGATATGAGATATTCGCACTTCAGGTAACCTCTGCATAACAGTAAAAATAATTCCCCCTACCCTTCGACAATAATTGTGGGTTTGACTTACGCTACTTAAAAACATCCTATATTTGTCGTTCATTAGGTATCCAAACTTTGTTTAATCATTTCTCCCGCTTAGGAGGCTTTGTGTAAATAAATCTCCAAAACTTCGAAACGGTACCACCTTGAGTAGATCTTTTGTCCATGATCCATCAAATATACTATTCTAAAAAAAACCAATCCACTCCAATGTCGTTAAATTATTTTTTCCAAAGGATGGTGGGTGGTGTGCCAGTTCGGCCGACGCGAGATCTCAATACAAAACAGTTGGAGCTGCTTCGTGTTCATCAGATAATGGAAGGGGTCTTTATTATATTAACCACGTTTATGAACTCCATATCAAAAGGTGGGAGAGTAGTGTATTTAAAATCGTGATGTATTGAAAGTCCAATTGCCTGCTCAATAAACTACCACGAATTTCTTTAGAAACAACTACACTAGGATTCCCCATATTACCGACAAAAATCTTTAATTTGCTTTTTTAATTTCTGAGTTGTTCTAAAACAAGTCGGTCTCTACAGTCGGAGGGCGCGGGTTCGATTCACACCCGAGGCAGGACGGCCACGCTATTTACTTTCATTGAACGAGACAGTTGATGATGTCTGAGTAACGTTGCATTAAATTCACTTACAGACGACGTGTATTCCGGGAGTTTCGAAACTGTTCTATCTTCTTCCAAACCCAAAAGAAAGGTGAACGTCCTGTACAACATGAATATTTGCCTGAGTTCGGCGCCTCGTAAGATGAACGCAACTGCACGAGTCGGGACTGTCGGAGAACAAGCTACCTTCAACGTGACAGTCATTAACATATCTACGTTGAGCACATTGGTTGAACTGGAACGAACCGATAAACCTACAGGATGGAGTTCCACGCAAATCTTCATTGACTGGACCATCTACGTCAAACCGATGTTTTAAATGTCAAGGACAGTCAAGAACTGTCACCGATCTGCTCGGTGTATTGGACCAAATCCTAGTTGAGTCGGTCTAAATCTAAATGTTTGTTTTTGTAAATATCTATTAATCGTGAAACCGAAATGTGATTCCCCAATTCCTTTATCATCGTAGTGGCGTGTGGTAGTAGAACTAAGCAAGACGTTACGTTTTTAATCCTGATTTAGATTTTAGTTCATTTTATGTTTCACTCCTTCGTTACTTTAAAGAAACTTAAGCAAAAGTGGTTATGAGTTACAGTTCTGATATCACTTGAATGATGAAAGTAATTTTAATGTTCTGTTTAAGCTGACTTGTTTTATTGTTGTACATCAGTTGTTGTTATTTCTCGCTTGTACCAATATTTTACGTTGGATTGCTATCTTTGTACATAGCGTGTTCTTTAACTTAAACGAAAAGTTTTAAACAAGATATTTTGAAGGATATTCTGGATTTTTCCCATTTGTTAAGACATTTTGTTGAATGTAACTCATTTTTTTCTCTGATTTGTGGATTTATATTCTGTAACTTCGGGTTCGCTTATTATTTAAATCATTGTAATAAGAATACATAAGTTTGAAACAAAATCGATTTTTTTAATAACAAAAGGCGTCTGAAACACGGCTAATATATTATAACCCAAGAGTTTATCTAAACGTATATTGAAATGCTTGATGAGACCACGTCAAACTTAGTGTTATTGTGAATGCAATCTTCCCAGAAACTTTGTTAGACGAATCCAAGAAACAGTTTGTGCATAATCTACTTTCTAGGAACGGTATATGCACCATAGTTTGCCTTGTGTACATCAATACTGACTTGGTACCAAAACAAAATAAACTTCAAACTTTCCGAAGGGTGTGGCATGCTTTAATACTAGTTGTATTGTCCGACAGATTAGTCTTAGTGCATCGTCTTTTAGCCAAAGGGTGACATTGTCTAAACCCAGTGAAATGATGGGTTCTACCAAATTAAAAAAATATCTCAATCATACACAACACATTGCAATAGCTTTGGCACCCGACGGTGGGCGCGAGGTGATATGCTCTAGTGTTTTGATCTGACGATTGCCCCTGGTTTTCTCATTCACGGGGTTAAACATGAAAATCCTATCCTATGTTTGCGGCGCAATACAAGATCTAGTTTTCGAAAGTATTTCTTTCTGATTTTTAAAGTATTCCTTTCTTGATTTATTTTCAAAACAACAAAAATTGCTATAAGTTTCACCTTTATTTAATAGAAAGCGATTGGTTAATTGCGCAATAATTGAACATAGATGTCCCAGCAAGGTCTGAACTTGACATAAATTTGGCGCAAATTTACACATGAAACAACAAGGCTTGGAAATAGCAAAAATGGCATTAACATTACACAGCGATTTTAAAGCTCTATAATATAAAAAAATAAATCACGGAAGCCTTCGGCCGATATTAGAAAACTGTAAGGAACGTTACGTAATCAGTGTCAAGTTAAAAATCACAAGAAAGAAATAAACGTGAAAATTAGCAAGTCAAAAACAAGCTTGTCCGAATCTAAATCACTTCGTACGAATACTGGAATGCATTAAGCCAAGCAGGGAAGCCTGGTGTCAATGGATACAACTCTAGCGACGTTTGTACGACAAATAATGTGCTGTGTCTAACACTCTACTTTCTACAATACATTTCTTGGAAAAACTTTGCGAACGAGTTTTCGTGAAACATCTCCAGCTCCGGGTCACGTGACCAGCGAACACTTCTGCACTCAGTGCCAATTCGCCATCGGTTTCAAACGGTTTTCCGTCGTAAGGTTTTCATGGCGATGTTCTCTTTTCTTTTCTTCATCTCTTGAGCGAATTTCAAAGTTTTAATTTGTTGCTTCTCAAATCTATTGGTCGGTGCTTCCCGTTTGTACGAAATTGAGTACAAATCTGGAAAATATAGAAATTATTTAATTATTATTCGGTATTTAATACTTGTCTAAAAATGTAAGATGTAAACAGGCATATTGCAGATTAATTGAAACAACATTTTTTAAGACACAAAATGTCACTTTTTATTTCAATCAATCTTTTTTATTGTAAACAAAACATTTAGGCTTGGTGCTTACCTGAGTCTTCCAGCACAGGGGAATGTAACAGAAAACTTTGTAAAACTTCATTCTTCGGGTAGGTCGACGACATCGCCTTCCACGATTCAAGTGGTCGCAGAATTTCAGATAATCTTCGTAGTTTCTGCATATAATGGCGACTCGTTAATATTGAGATTTAAACTTCTGTTTGCATCTTCAAGGTTTAATTCTATCCATACACAAATGCTATGTTTACCACTCTGGTATATATCCATTGTTCATATTAACAACAATGCAGCACGACCGTGTGGTCAAACGGTTAACGCTACCGACTCACACACAGGAATACAAATATGAAAAATCCAGTTGTCATGGATTAAATGAAAGGCCCCATGGTTAAAATACGATTTGCACTGAATTAACCCCGGCGACTCGAGTTTGGATTACCATGAGCATCCCACCCGCGATTCTTACCTCGAAATTGATGGTTCCGTCAGGTTGGACGGTGGAGATAGCTTGGTTGAGGAAGTAAACGTCTTTCACCAGCAGCACCAGGAAAGGAACCATCACCCCGTTGTGTTGGGGGGTGGGTTGCACTTGCGTCGAATGTGAACCTTTTCTTGTGGGACGGAGTTACCGGCGTTTTAGAGGCCGATGACGTAATTTCTGGTGATGACGTCACTTCTGTTGATGACGTCATCAGCGGTGACATCGTTGGTTCGGGGGAGGATAGGAAGACGGAGGAGGGCGAGATGTCGTGATCGAACTCAATCCCAGAATCTCCGTGCTGTGAGCAGCATGACGTCACAGACGCAATCGAGCGTTGCGAGATCATCGACAATCGGTTGGTGACGTCATGTTTGATGACGTCATCGTCCATGGATGCCATCGGATGAAGAGCTTTGACCCGGGATGAGTGGATGGTTCGGTAGTGGTGGAAGTTGTTGGTCGGATCGAACGCGTTCTGCGGGTGACAAGTGTGAGGATGATGGATACACAAATTCCATTAAATAATTCGGGGACGATTTTAACAAAATATTGCGCAGTCTTGTGTCCTGCCTATAGTGGATAGACGAATAAATATGAACCGCAAGTATTAGTGGTTCATATTCATTAGTCTATTGTACTTTTAAACTTCTATTTGTTGATATTTAAATTGATTCAATCATGGTATTCCCACCTGTAGTTGGTGAAGTTCGGAGAGCTTCAATTTGTTCCAAGTTTTCTTGAGCCTAGTGACCGATCCAAGACTGAGTCCTGATAATATCGCCATCGCTGAGTTGAAGTTGGAAAGCTCGAAGCATCGGTTGGCCACACGCGCGAAGATGGTAATCACGTGACGAGCGTGCTTTCGTTTGCGACACTGAAGGATAAGCAGGTTTAGTGAATGTGCCGACAACTACATGTATCATACAACTCTAATTTCAATATGCAGATATCATTCTTAAATTATCATTCTTAAATTATCATTCTAGAACTGTATAGTTCAGAATACACTCATATAGAGACTATTAACAATCGCAAACCTCCACGACCTCTACTTACCATCAGTATGACAGTCCCAACAAGCCGACTAAGTCGGTTGAACCACCTCACACAAGCTCCGAGATTCGTCCTCGATTCTGCGGCATCGGAGCTGAACATTTGCAAGAACTCATCGGCGCCCACGTGTTTCAAGAAATCCTGCAATGGGGGAAACACCGTCAACTACAATGCTTTAAAACAATTTACATGATTGTTAAGTCGTAAACTTAATTTAAGACCAATTGTTTTAAGATATTTATTCAAAAATTCACGTTCTAAAGCAGCAAAACAATCATGTTGCCCGGTCGTGAACAAGTTGACTGTGCGGATAAAATAACTCTGACACGAGCACCATATTCTAAACTTTCATTCACCATTTCAATGATGCAGAGCTGCTGGGACATCTCGTTGACGTCAGCAGCGTCCTTTATCGTCAGTATCACTGACGTCATCACATCTCTTGACTTTCTGTAGTTGACAGTTTTTTGTAACTCGTGCTCGAGATCCGAATTTGACCAACTGGCGCTCGTAGTTCTCTTGCGCGATCTTGTGGTGAGACAACTGCTCCATAATTTGACTGCAGGTGGCGCTGAGCGTCTATATTCACAGAAAATATTTCGGTAAAGAAAAAATAAGTACGGTCGTGAGGAATGGTTAGCGACCAATTCATAAACTGACTTATATTATGAAAACGGTATTAGCGACGGGGCTATCGAGGACTACAAACTTAGCTCGACAAAAAAAGGAATAAGAGGTAAACAGACTTAAGTGATTTAGAAATTTAGTACAAACGCACATGACGATAAAAATCTGATCAGCTGGTTAATAATTAGACCACGTGACTGAAAGCTCACCTCATTGTCCTGCATTGACGTCATAGCCTCACTCAGTGCTGCCATCAAGTGAGCGTTTTTAAAATCCGATGGGAAATGTTGGACCCACTCCTGCAACACTGACAATGCTCTTTGTTTCGCCTCTGTTGTCTCGTGTGACGTCACAATCATACTCCTCGAGCACTCTTCTGTGACGTCACATTCGTCGACGATGTAACCGCTGTCGTCGCTAGTGGGCGTCGTGGAGTCGGTGTCGGATTGTTTACGGTCGTGGTTGTTGTTGGTTTTATCGAGTTCGTCAAACTCCAACACCGCGGATAAGATGCCGGAGTCACGTGACACGGTGGACGAACAATCGACCGCGAGAAGATTCGCGAACGCTGTCAGTTTGTTCGACGCATTGACGTCATTCTGAGGTCGTCTTCTTCCGCGGCGACGTCGACGGATCGTATCCTCCCCATCCCCGATCGTCGTCTCCTTGATCTGCACATCCGGGTAAGTTGACGTTGATTTGCGGAAGTCCGTTCCTTCGATGGCGGAGTACGAGGTTGTGGCTCGGGGAGTGGAGTGAATTTGGCGGCACTTGGTGCACGCATGTCCGGCGGCTTGCGCTCCCATGTCCGATGTCGGTTTATCGAAACTGGTAGTTAGTTTGTTCAAAACTTCTTCAGGATTTAAAAACAGTCGCGATCCGAGTAGAAACGTGTAGGTGAAGTCATCCTGGGAAAATACAATTGTTAAACTCTGGCGTTTCAGAAGTTAGAGAAAATGGCAAAAACATCAAAAATATGTTTTTACCTTCACAGTGTCCCTTCGTCTGGTACATAAATACTGCAGAAGAACTTCCTTCTTCAAGTTTTCCTCCATTACAACAATCTGCAACACAATTAGCGTTACACAAACTATCATAATATAAAATGCATTATCGCACAAGAAGCCCCTAACACATGGTCTTGACCGAGTATTTCATTCGAGAATATTTCGTTCTACTGCATTAAACAGTGGAACGCCATCGCGTAATCTGATAAAAGCGCCGCTAATACCGCGAACACGTTTCTTGAGGTCAGAGCCATCTCCGCGCGTCACTTCTCTGTTTGCCGACTTACTGTCAAAACTTTAGACCGGATTGTTTTCAATTTACGCCGGATAAACCCGTCTCCGAGCCCGCGGGCCACATCCGATAAATACTGATGCTCCGAACAGAGATAATCCCGTGCTGACGGACAACAAACAGAATGTGAGCCGACATTAATAAGCTCCATAAGTCCCTACGCAGCCCGCCAGCTAAGTGGATTTGAAAACTGTAAGATTGCTCTAAACACGCTATGGTAATATCGGAGTCGAATCGTTCGATACGAGTTAATACAACGTGTCCTTTTTGATAAGGTGCGCCTCGTAATGTTATGTCGCGCATGTACAGGTTCCGAACAAGATACATTAAAGACGAATGTGTACATGCCGCAATGTTATGCACAGACACGAAATGTCATCGCGGCTGGTGTAAGAGCATTGGTTTGTACGCACTGCAGGTGTCGGTAACCAGGTTACACCCGGGAATGTACACAATCGGTGCCTTGTGTTTCGGGATGATTCACTTTGACCGAGGAATTAGCAACGGTTCGCGGATAGGAGTCGAAACCCCGTAAAACAAGTTGAAAGACATATTGTCTCAAAGAGATAGTCGAACGACTTTCTCTTTGAATTACAGCCAACCCGACAAAGGATTGCTCAATAAAACTCATTCAGTATCAGTAATAAAGTCGTGACTCACCTTAAATTTCCAGTTAAATCCAAATCCCGTTTATACTTTTCAAATAATCCTTTCAAATCCAGTTGTTTTTCAAAGCTTCTTATATTTTCAAAGCGCAATGTGTAATACACGGAATATTATTCTTAACGCTAGAAAAGATAACATGATTACACTCATTCTCATTGCCATAGTTTTGAACTAGTTTAACTACTTAGAATTAGGTCGCAGCTGTAATTAGCGAGTTGTAAACTCGTTAAATAACGCACGGGCCAGTGACCAGGGCCATTTGCAGTATGTCCTGTGGACTTGGCGAGTGTCTTAAAACTGTCGGTAGTTAAACTGCCGGACAGTTTAATATAAGGCGTGCACTGTTTGTTCGCAAGCACGCCAACTGGGAAAGCACAATAGCTGGGCTGCGGCTCGGTGGCAACGCCAGCAACAAGTCAAATCAACAGCATTACGTCATGCAGTGGCAGCGTTAATTCTATAATTAAATAGAGCGCTGTATTGAAACAACAAAGCGGAGAAGATGCATTTCTAAACTCGACTGTTCAGCCACACAACATCAAATGTTAAATAAATTACTGAGAGCACCAACTGTCCGACATTTTAAAAGTTGATATAATATCTGTTAAATGCAAATATGCGGTAAAATACATTGTAAATCATGTGACGAGCACTAGAATACGAAACGTGTTTTCTCGTTTATACACAACCTAAACAGTCTGCACGCCGTAACAAAGACATAAAATCCACACACATATCACAAAACATCTTAAACCATGTTCATAACATAAACAAGCCATGATAACACACACAATTGTACGTGCCTAACATAAACATCACCAGACTAAACAAAACTAATGTGTCACCAAGTTGTTTAATAAACATGAGATTCCTGTGTATATTAATTCGAAGCTAATTAAACCGAAATCACGACGCGTGTAATTAAATGAACTCTGATCGTGACGAGGAATTTAATATATGTTGATCAAATAAAAATACGGGGCTGTGGATTTAATTAATAAAAATGTTCAACCACGATTTCTCGACCTTTCTATAGTTAAAATAAACAACGATCTAAGTACTCCTGTCTACAGAGTACTCGCATTTAAATGAACTCTGGCAAGATGTGCATATCGATATAGTTACTCGTGATAGGGTCTGCAATTAATATACAAAGTCCGCAAGCAACCTTTGTAACCTGAATATAAAGTATGGAATGATATGTTATAGTCCAAACTGTCTCTTATATACATGTTCTGAATATAACTTGATTGGCCAATATATTGCCAACATCGCCGCCAATAGGCTCTTGCCGGGCGCCTTCAATGCTCCAAATGGTTGCTGTCGCGTTCGCGTTACTTGCAGACTGCGACAACACAACTAGCTTCACCGAATATAGCGATAACCGACCACATCTCCAAAACACCAGGAAAAAACATGGCGATAAAGCTTTGGAAGTTGGAAACAATGTTTCTGATGCAACTATTGTATCAGACGGGATTATACAGCGCCGCTTGCTAGTCGAGTGCACTTCGCTCTTTTCGAGCTGTTCTGTTCGATTGTCCTCGTTCTAAATAGACGACTGGATAATTAGCGGCGGCTCGAAAAGACGGGGCTAATGCGATCAGAACCAAGTTTAAGTCTTTAATAACTAACGCCCGTAGTAATTGCTCTAAACAGCCAACGAGAACCAGCACTATATAAAAGCTGAAGCAAAATGTAACACTAATCCATGGCAAGATGAAACAACCTTGTACAATACACATCCATTTACACTGCAGACCACTGCAGCAGTTATACTGGTTAACTTTTACCAGTTTTTAAGAAGTTAGACCAAAATATCTGCATCGAGCGCCTTTCCATCATACTTGGACTTACGAACGCAGACAGGCCCACAATACACCGGCACACCTGGCCCTACCCAACCTAGCTTGTTATTTAGAGATCGAGAATTGATGTGACAACCGAAAACAATGGAATCGATAGGGATAACAAAGACAGCGCATTACGTAACAATAGTGTGATGTGGATTGAGACAACCTGACTTAAACCGCCGGAATAAATAATAGAAATCCAAAAATAACTTGCGAAGCCCTTATTCAGGGATCAAACACGTTGCATAACAGGTTCCTACAAATAAGTTTTCATGGGTTATTCTACAGTCGATTGTCGGCGTTGTTACTACAGAACCGCGGATAAATGGTTCCGACGTGGCGGGAAAGAGCGCAAATTAGGAGATCTCAAAATCACAGCGCACGCCCGGGGCTCATGCATTTTTAATGCAGTCGAAAAAGAATCCGCATCGAAGGGAGAATGCTCCACGCGTCGCTCGTTGTTACGCACTCCGACGTCACATAAGCACCAGTGATTTGCTCGCTGGATGCTTAAACGGGATTTTAAAGGTTTTTGGTCGTTTCTCTCAGAGATCGCGGTACATACTGTGTGATGTTCAATTGCCTCGTTTAACGTTTAAATATTGAAAGTTGGTTTAAAGTACTCCGTGTTTTCAGCCAAGCACACTTTTCTCATATATTTCCACACGAATCAACCTCAGTAAGCACATTACCTATTCATCTGCACTACATATCCAATTATAAGCCTTGTACAAATATTAAATATCAATTTAAGTCAGAAACCCTGTAAGAATAACCGAACCAATGCATCGCAAAGTCCAACGAAGAATTGCGAAACATTCTATTTACCTTGCGTAAACCTGGCACTCCTAGTTCGCATTATATTTCCTCTTTCACGGAATTCACGTAAATTGTTCGAACTCAAACACTTTAGCTGACTTCTGACAACCCAATCTGTACATATGAACTAAAATTTTGAAAGATTTTCTTATAAAACCACGTGAAACTTGCTAATCAAATTGGCGAAAACAACACGCCACGTTAGCCCTCCTTACAACGTACTATATCTCGGTATGTAAAGCCGACCAGCTAACGACAGCCCGTTCGCCTTTTTCCTTCGCTCTAACCGATCTCTCTCCTTTTCTCTCTCCTATATCTTCTGCTCCTATTGTAAACTTTCCAGCGAAAACAAGTGATCGGCAAAGAATAGCTAAATCCGTGAAACCCTACACTCACTAAACCTTAGCGACCTGAATTCTCTGTTGTATCTGAACAACTTTACGTCATTGTCAGCAACTGACTGATCGAACCGTTGAGATTATTATCCATTTCTAACTTTTGCTGTTGTACATTTTTGAGATGCTTCACAAATTAAAGTACAAATACAGATTGATATTACTTATTACTGTTCATCTATATAATACCACAACCCAGTCATAACCTGTAGTAATTGATAGAACAATTGAGTTTATCACCATGAATCGACAATGATGAACGTTATAACACTGGTGTTTCGTTAACATAACATAACTCTGAATATGTAGAATCTACATTGTAGATATTGCTTCCTTCCTATTTCGTTAATGACTGGCATGTACATTATATATAAACCTTGTGTTACAAGATTTTTAATGAAATTTCCACGGGGAACTTGTGTTTAATGGCAAATCCACCATCAGCGCTACTCGATGTTGTAAAATCCCCGGTTCTATAATTAATTTCCCATCGCTACTGCGTTAATAGCACGAAACCAGTGTCTTATAGAATAAGCACTTTCGGGGATTGTATTTTTGGAAAGCGTGCGTGGACAAAATGCTCTGAGAATATGATAATTTATCACCATTCGTCCATTGTTTTCACACAGTACAACTAAGCAAGTTACAGTTACGTCACAGTACGTGATGCGACGTAACAAGCGAATCTAGCTGATTATATGACAACAAAGCAACTTGTCTTCCTGTTGTTGTTGAACTTTCAAACCCCTGATAAGCACAACGTGTTTTGGTTTCAGTTCATGGCAACTAACATATTTTACAATCTAAATATACCTATATGGCATTTGATAACCAAATATCACCAAACCAACTTTTTGCCTATGGATATATTTATCTAAAAGATCACAGATAGTATTTTAGACAATTCAATATTTAGGCTCTTATTTTTAAATTATTTTAAATAAATTGTTATAAAAGTTTTCACAAAATTCACTGGTTGAGATGCAAGTAACAACAGCAATTATATTAAATGTTCAATCGAAATGAATAATACACATCTTAACTGGAAACCTGAAAAGTTGCAATTAAATCAGAAATAACTTTAATGCTTCGTGAAAATAACTGGTTTGGTGAGGTCTTAATTGCCTGAAATTTTTCTGATTACCGGTTTGCACCAAAATATACCACAGGATTAAAGGTATAACACTTTCCTGAGTAAAATTTATTTTAAAACATGTTTTGGGCCAGAAATTGATCATATTTACAAAAATTGCTTAAGATTAAAATATACTATATTGGAAATGTAGCTCATTTAAACAAGTGAATTGGAGATTTTGTCATTAAGCTTGATTTGTGGATAATTATAATCAACACGTCAAAATGTGGCGCAGATGGACAGGTCAATTCAAATTAGCACCTCAGTAAAAGTTCGAGCGAAGAGTCCACACGCGCGACATCGAATTTGCACCTCTTACATCACTTATCAGCAGAGATGGGATTATCACCTGACGTCATTACATAACCGAGATAATTGGGCATTGTGATGTAACACCTTGTCTAGTTATCAACAAACACGGGTTAAGTTGACAAACAAAATGGTTCCGTTGAAAATTTTGAAAACGGATTTCCTAAAAAGTCGGAAAATCACTGGAAACCCACGTAATTTCTCTAAGATCACACACTTCGCAAATGTTACGCCCTTCGCACACACAATGGCCATTATTACATATACAAAGCCCACGATCTCTTTATTATAAAGTTCGATTGTGAATTCGGCTTTCTTTTCAATTCCATTTTTGGTATACAGGCATTTCTTATAAATGTGGTTTTCGAGGACCCTATGGTGCTTTGACTGTCAACATTGACCAAAAATGCTAATAATACAAGAACTAATAATTCTCATTAATCAAATGTCGGTTAGAAGTTATAATGTAAGAACGTCGCAGCTTAGATTAGATATTACTTAGATTCCATAATCACATCAAATTTCCTAATCCGTGTGTAGTTCTGCTGATTTAGCTTCATAAACAGCAGCAGTAAAATCGCAACGTTTTGGATCTTGTTTTCGTGCTTGGAAACCAATTAATCTTCATTGAAGTCAGCCTGCTTACAACCAGCATACGTTGCATTGTTATTGGGGACGTTGTATCGGTTTTGGGAAACGAAGGGCTTACTTTATAAGTTCCTTATTTATTAAGATGGAAATTCCAGTTTTGTAAAAGTGGGAGAAATGTGGCAATAAAAATACGGCAATAAATCTGCAACCCAAAGAGCACCCATTTTTAAACATTCGCCCAAAAACATGTTTTTCTACTGTGCCACCTTTTATTGTTAAGAGCTGTTTAAAAATAACCCATGTATTGTCATTCCCAAAATAACACTTTATTCTTGTTCTTGCTGATATTGGTGATAGGATTGCACGACATTGATTTGTTTTACACTTTCCTAATCTCTAAATCCTATCTAGCAGCTATGGAAGTTAATGTTTAACTTACAGATCAAATATTATACATGTCGCAGCACGTAGACAGCAAGGCACTCGAAAACACACTTTACTAAGGTTTAATGCTCGGCAAATAAGTTGTTAAACTCATGAGAGGCAATGCAAACCAAAGAGAAGTTGTAACTTTTCATTCGAGCGGTCGTTCTTACGAGTTTACCATTTTTCTTTGCCGAAAATCCCTTCATTGTCAACCAATAAAGCGTTTTATGACGCAACTATGACAACAAGGAACAAACATTCTCTACTAAGGTCATTGTTACATAACAATCGGGAATGAATAAATGTATTTTAAACATGTATTTCCGCGTTGTAGAATAATAAAAATATGAAAGTTGTTAAAGAAGTTGTCATTGCGCTTGGGCAAATCGCAAACATAAACTTGCTATTGTTGGTTATTGATAGCAGATTAAATCGACATCTATTATTTCGAAATAGCCAAACTTTATCACTAATCGCTTGACATTTCAATAATCGGGCAATAGTGAAATATCGGGGCTACTGTCGGTTTGGTGGCGAATAATAAACTGGCTTGTTTAATTTTAGCCTTAACGCAACAACACGGTTTGTTACGTCACAATCTCTTCGCTCATAATAGAAAATTGTTCTTCGAAATTTTCGATTGTTTCTCCCATGCGATAATCGCAATGATTTTGAGTTTGGGGGAAAACACAGCGCGAGATTGTTTCACCAGTTTCGATCATATTTGCGTAAATTAAAAGGCATAATCCGTTCAATTTCAAAGTACCAGCTATTTAGTAACGGACTATACACAGAAGTCAATTTGCGTGGGTTTTTGGGCCTTGCCATTTAATAAACTGTGGAATTAGGTAATGTCTCCGGCTAAACGCGACTGTGGGCATGCGGTAATATGACAAACACCCGTGTTAGGACTTGTTACCACCCCTTGGCACAAACACGTCTATAAACTCTTTATTTCGGAAATATAACTTAAAAGTATTGAGAAATATCTTTCCAAACATGGTCAAACTTAACACCTCCTTGTTAAAACAACTTTCTCTTAAGATGACGTAATCGCCGAGGAATATACATAACGCACTCCCGTGTTATGGCGTGGTATTCTTATCTTGTACCAGATTAGCGCATGCGCTATTTCTGCCGCGTATTAGAGCGTGTTTTACCACCATGCTTCATGTTTTACATCTTATCCAAATCGTGGGTGGTGAATTACTTTAATCTAACACCTTTATAAGCGATCCACCAAAGAATCTAATATATTGAGCATGGGAATTATGCGATGCGCTTATAAAGGCGTTGATTTAGTAATGTTTTTATAAAGAGCGAGCAAGATATATGCAAAATGCATCGATATATAAGTCACTAAAAGCAAATCACGTTTACAAAGTGATAGAAAATGCAGATGACGACATTTAGACACGATTGCAGTTTGGCGTTGAAATTCTTTGAAATCAAGTTCCAGTTATTTCAATGTTATAGCATTATATGGTTTAAGTCGTTTTGGGACAAAAATTATTCCAAACCAAGTCACATTCGACGTGTAAATTGGAATTTACGATGACTGAACACGGCAATGCTCCCTGTAGTACATTAGCAGCCACGCTTGTCGTCTAAGTGATCGATTCATTAATTTCTATATCATCATGCGTAATACACAAACTTGTATGGAAGAATGAAACTGCTATACTCTATACATTGGGATGTGCACATAAATAAATCACTTGTTCATCAGCGCCAGTAACGCCATCACTCTTATTACACACGCAAGGATCAGTACGGGAGATTAGACATACGGCGCAACAAAAAGTTAAATTCTAGTACAGGTGCAATGTCGTGAGAATTGTATTTGGTGCGCGTCATGAATGGTCGTTTGTTTCGTCACAGGCATTGTTGTTGGAGGTGGAGTAGTAATGAACCTGTACCCACGGTCAAGTTCCCGAAATCAGCGCTGTGCGTGTTATGCGATGAAAAGTTTAGTTCCTCTTCTCAGCGTGTGCTTTTGGGGGAGTGCCGCTCGGTTTTGGTATCCAACCAGTGTGAATTAGCTGCTTCTATGTCACAATGGGATAGCCGGTGCTCGATTGTTGCGTTTCGACGAGTCGATTGTTACCGAACAAGAGATGAAACTGCTGGATAACTCGCGAGAGATGAATCCTCTAATCACCGGGTTGATGTGAAAGGTTGATGCTTCCGCTCATGATAGCACGCTGTCAAACGCGCGACGCATTCTTAGACGCGTACACACCGCATACCAGCCGCAACGGTGGCCGTACCGACTCGAACCAGCAATTACATTGTTAACCGGTTACGTCATAACGATAGTATGTCCGCCTCGTTACCGAGTTGTTATGGCAACCAAAGTTGTGAAATTGGGGTTTTCCCTTTTACCCCCTCACCCCAGTAAATACCCCGTGACCACATGGGGAGTCATGATTGCCTGGGTTTGAATTTTAGATTTTTTTTTATTTCTTGACGCTTCTTTGTGTCTTGATTCTGTACATCAAGCTTGTGGTAACAAAATGGAGATATTCAAATGTAAATTCCACGAATGCCAGGCGAAACAAAAATATTTTTTTTAATTATAAGCCACGTATGATCACTGTGTAATAAATTTAATGTTTCTTATCTATAGCCTTATCTGTAGCGAATATCGCGTAATCGAAATAAAAAAAATATAGTCTGTTTAGTTTCAAATTAAGGAAGAAAAATAATAAAATCGTCAAAACAATTCCAATGTCAAAATTAATAAACGACCAATTTATTAAAAATCGAAATACGTCATCGGTGACCGCTAAGCTAATGTGGTTTATTATGACCAAATGAAACACAAACAATGGAAACGTGATGTCATCGATTATCGCGTCATAACGGGGCATGTCGCCTTCCATCCCCAGAGACAATCGCGCGCATCAAACCACAACTGCAAATTCCCGCCAAAACCAAGTGACGCAACAAAGAGAAAAACTGGAAATGACGTCACATCAGTTCATTGCTGTTACACTAATAGTTAATCCATTTGCATTGCAGTAACCGAGTTGTATTGATTCTTGCAGCTTAGCTTTGCTCACGCGATTTCCATGTCGCATTAAAGCTTAACCCACGCTCTTAACCTTCACTTTATAGATTATTACGTGACTACCTTGAATTGTAAATCAATTTGTTTTTGTTTGAAATGTTCATTTCGTGTTTCAACTTGTGTTTATTCGAATAACTGAATTTCCTTCGGAATTTACAGAGATCGGAGAATTTTAGCTGCGCGTGTAAACCGTTCAAATCCGCGTGCCAAGAATTCGCATCGCGTAAACCCAGTAAGCCGGGCTGCTGCTGGAATAGCGTGACAAGCCTCGTAGCAGAGTATCTGCACGAAATACGTTAATTGGACCCGGTTTCTGGCTTTCTGAGAAAAACTACAAAATCCGGAACTTAATTTGCACGATTTGGGGTCGAGAGAGTTGTTTAAAAAGGAACTTGTTATTCATAGTATTTCAAGGGGGTCGTGCAATGAAGAAGCGAAATTTGTCCAAATTGGAAATCACGAATTATTTTAATCATAATAATTAATAAACCGATCGATCGTGTTTTGAAGTGTTCAAATTTATAAGGGATATGTGTGATATAAGTCTTTTAATTTATCATATTTGCGATTCCGTCTATTTTGCACGAATCCATTTTATAAGCACGTTTTTGTTCGGGTGGCGCGCTTACCCGGGTATACGTATGCGCTTATCCGCATTACAAACATTTTTATTAGAGTGTTGGTTCATGACGTCGATATTTCTGCTTCTGCAATTGGGATGTTAAGTTGATGAATATATTTGGAATGACGGCATGAACATGAGGCGACAAACTCTACAGAATCCAGCGACCATCATCTGCAACGCTCAGAACTTGAAACACAAAAATAGACGAGACCGACCCACTAACATCTGCAAAGCCCCGTAACATGCCATGCTGTATGCTGCCGTGCATAGCACAAGTCAATCCGCTGTTTGTTTGACAACAAATCCGCATGATGATTGATTGACGGTTGTACTTATTTTGCGTGGGCTCATTATTGACTGTTCTTCAAATTTCTTTACTTTGACCAAAACCGACCGATTGCAAACAAAATCCTCCAATCGCCATAAAAACATCATTTTTAACTTTATTTTTGTTTAAATATTATGTTCGTTATGCTGCGCGAACGCATTCTGGAAAGAAGTCGATTCAAAACCTCACAAACGATTTGTTTCTTTAAATCCTTGGAACACAGACAATCGGTCTGCTTCCTGACATTCGATCTTATTACGTCACAATGCAATTGAATAGAATTCCAATATTACATTACGTAGATCCACTTAACTAAGTCTTACAAACTAACCGTCGGTTCAGGCGATTTTATTCGGTTGTTACGTCACAAGACGCACAAATCGGTATTCATTACGCATAAACTCGATCCTATAAACGTGGAAAGGATTTGATTACGTAGTGAAACCTGTCTAATGGAGCCACTTACCGGTTTCGAAGAATGTGCGGATTTCAATGGATGTGGATATGCAGGGGAAATTATATTGCTGCAATGAATCGCCCATATTGGAAAGCTTGCGGTTATGAATGAGCCGAGTTGCTTTGCAAGTTGTCTGTTGTGTTAAACACTCATAATTACCGAAGCAAATTTTTCTCGTACAGTTTGTGCAGCTCAATAATTACCACATCGTACTAATTACCTCACACAGGGTGCAAGACCGCAACAAAAGCCCGGTCTTTGCGGGAATCCGGGCTCAATTAGCGGCCGGAACTTTTCGAACCCCGTTCCCTAGTTCCGGCTTACTTCATCTTAATTATTCCGCTAATTACCGAACTTTTAAGTAATTAGTTTCGTCTCAATTCGATTACCATTTACTTTCACACGCAAATACTCCAATGTGTTAAGCGGGAAAGTCTGGTTCGAACATTGATGGATTTGAAAGTCGGAAGATTTCTCATTCGAAACCGACCACTGAATATTTAAAATCCCCTCTTGCGTCACAGTAATAAATATTACGTCACATTGTAATATCATGATGTTCATCGTATGAACGTCATATCTCAAGTCCTTTCATTCAACCGTTTTGACCAATCATTCTCCATAACAAGCCGTTCGTTCTTTCAAAGATAAATATTCCATTGTTTTATATACCAGTCCAAGGCACGAACCCAGAACCCTAGAGCCCGTAACAATTTAGGTTTATTCACGACCTGTGTGCGAGGCGGTGGCACTGGCTCATCGATTCCATCGGTTGCGTAATAAGTACTTTCCAACCAAGAAATCGCACCGAAGATTACACTGTGGTTCCACCCACTGAAGCGCTATGTTTCCCTGTTGCTTAAACACCCATGGTGGGTTAAATTACCCCCCATTCACCCGATTTGTGACTAACATTGTTTTCTTTGCAAACAAGCATGTTGGAAAATGCACTGAGATTCTGTCAAAGGTTGTGCTCTCATGGAAATAGGAAACTTCACAAGCGCGTATTGAGCCGCAGATCCAACTTAACATGCGCATCTACTAGTAATTTATATCATGCTTGGACAAGTCGGTGGGAGTTGGGCAAGGAAATAAGTGCGCGTCGTCAGAACCCAGTGGACTATTACATTGAAATTAAACACTGCAAATAAACTTAAACAATGTAAATGTAAAAGTGTGAATATATATTGAACTAAAACAGTATTAAATTAACAACACACTGCAATAGGTATGTCTTCAGTGAAAGTACAGGGTAATCTGACGATTGTCCTATTATTATGACGGCTCATGTTATACCAGAATGTATTGTATTCAATCGAACCCATTAAAACCTGGAAAACATCACTTTGAACACTCCATCCATCCTGCCAATGTGCGCCATGGAGAAGATATTAAATGCGACGCAAATAAACATTAATTGAGTTGTGTGTCATATCGGATTATATTTTATGACTAGAAATTGAGTTAATGCTTGTATGATTCGATTAAGATGGCTTTTAATGCAAGTCGTGCCATGTTACGAGATCTTGATTTATAAAGTATACTCGCGTATGCGGTTTAATGTTGAATGTGGTGTTAAATACGTATGATCGAAACATTGATCGAAACAAATGCGGCGCATATGGACAGGTGCTGTACTTATCAGGGTTAATAATGTGTCCAATTATATATGATCGGTCATTTTGATAGTGGATCTTTTTGACAGGTGGTGTATGATTATTAAGGTTGGTTTGTGTAGAAATGTGTGACCACTAGTCTGTAATTGTGACAAGATAAGTTAGTTGTTGATGATCATATCCCAGCTTTGCACATTATACACCGTGTCAACCACAGTTGACGGCCATGATGTTGGTGACGTCACATCCGCCGTCACATCCGCATTGGTATGCGCGTTGTGCTCTGTTTACATTCCGGTGCAAAGCGTGACATTCCTGTCAGTGACCTTTGCTGCTTGGGGTCAAAATAAAAAGGGGTTTTAGAAAAACACAACTTCTTGAAAATGTAGCCATAAAATGAAAAAAGTCCCTAAACTTTAATGTTGGCACGTTTATTCAAATTATTTTCGCGTAAGTATTTAAATAATACCAAGCTTGAAAATACTCTAGAGACTCTTGAATTTAACAATTTAGTTTTGTAAGAATTATGAATTATCACAAAGGCAAAAGCGGTTTTCAGAATGTATTACAAACATTTATTTAGGCGCAATGTTTTTGGGGTAAAATGAGGCTATATATTGCTATTTGCGTCCTGTAACATGGTATCCGCTACATGAAACATTTACCGTGTTAAGCCAGCAGGTGATGATTAATTATCTAATTAAAGCATTTCCCTGATCCTTTTTGCACCGGTGTGACTTAACTCTTCCGGCAATTGTGCTGCATGTGACGTAACAATACTGCTTATGGCATCGGTAATGCAATGATATTACCGGTTGTTATCATCGGAAAATATCAATCAAAAAATTAGGTTCATTATAAGAGACAACATCCGATTAAAATGACGTGTAATTTAAATTTGAACACAGGTCGCCTTAAAATGTGCATCTGCCCACGTGATGTGCATTAGGGTTCGTATTTACAAGTGACGCGATGTAGTTAGAACAATTGAGGCCCAAATATACAGGTGATGTGCTTACCAAGGTTCATTTGTGCACAAATATATAAGATTATGACAAATGTGTAATGTTATAAACAGTCGGTTTGTTAGCGGTAACCGAAATCACTCGACTGCGTCAATAAAACAACATTGTGACGCGACAAAGGATTATTGAGAATTTCGTCGGATATGAGCGAGTCAAAATCATTACTCAATTCTTGACTTGTTTGTCCGAAGTTCCCGTCGCGTTTTATTCACAAGGTGTTATTATTCGGTCACATTTAAGAGTCGTAATTTTACGTCGGAGCATCGAAAATTGGCGGGAAAACAAGTCACAACCGGGAATTATTGAGCGCGAATCGCGCGATGACACAGGGTGTCGGAATAGTGGAATTGGAGACCACAGGTTACCAGAGGTCATTTGAAACACATTTCTTGATATTCAAACACCCGACACAAGTAATACACAGAGTGCAACAATAATACCACGACATATAGTACTGTGTTTATTAACTTTCGTGACAATAGCTTTGCACTATGTACAATATCTCTATGGTTTATTGTATCTAAATATATTTGTTCCTACCTGTTTACCCGCGCCACAGAACCTACATGTAGTCACGTTTTCCATCAATATATGATACGCAAGCCGAGGTTGTATATCGGAGCCAGTAAGTCGAGATGCTCTTATGCAGGTATCCGACTATGAGGTATTGTTGTGTAACTATTGAATCCAACTCACGCACTTTAATGTTTGTTCCCTGTGACGTGACATTTTATTTGAATTGTCATTATGACGCAACAGGTAGTATGAAAGACACGGAAACGGATGGCTTCTTGCGTCACGCTCGTCTTACGTCATATTTAAATTAAAAAATATGAAAACCTTTGAAAAGTCAATTTCAAATGACAATTTTTCTCTGCTTACCTACGTCCATAATGTCTGTTTAATGACGCTATTCATTCCTACTTATCAATACCGCTCTAAGCGCGATAAAGGTGAAAAAACAGTTCTCGTAAAGTTGTTCCGAAAGTGGATTTAGCAGTGTAAAGATCGCTTTGTTATCTAAGATCACATTACAAGAACCCGAGTGCAATGTAAACTGGGATTTCGATTAAATGTCTTCCACGTTGAAAGATTTATTCGCCTCATAAATGGCACGTGATTGCCGCAAAATGTGCTTTGCTTCGGTGGTTTGTATGAGACATTTAAACTGATTGGGAAACGTAGGAAGAAAAATATACATTTTAAACTTTCTTTAATTATCATATAATCAATGTTGAGTTACACTTAGTTCTTTATGTTACCAAGTTCACTAGATAAACGGGGAGATGAATAATTCTTGCATCGACATGAAATAAAACAATTACACCAACATCTTTTCTCTAACCTTGATCTACCCGAACATAAAGTTAAAAACTGCAGTATTAAAAATTGCCAATAAATAAAATCGTTCGTTTAGAGAACTGTGTATGGGACACTACCGCATTAATGACACCATTCCGAATGCCGTGCTGTAGTCGCATAATTCGTTTGTTTTATATTTATGTATATGTGATTTTCCGCAAAAATTGAACATTTGATGCTTCATTAGCTCGATTTCCGAATTGGACTCAAATTCGATTTTTAACGAGATAAATCGGCACGAAGATAAACATTGTGAATAATTGGGTTCGTGCGTCATACTTCCGATAAATGTGGGGCATCCGGTGTGAGATGTGTAAGGTCTGTACCGTTTCCTAGTGGTTCAGGATAATAATATCGCACTTAGCTTGTGGATATTGACTCTTGTGGGCACCGCCTGTTATGTGGTGTGGACCACCTTTCATCCTATGTGGGGTGGAGTGTGGATTAACAAGTATCCAACGGCGACGAAATCGGTTCCATTGTGGTTAAGTTACAGGTATAAACTGTATTTGCGGCTAAGACAAACAGTTGTCGCGCTTATCAAGGTTTAGGTATAGTTATCACCTAAAAAAATATACTGTGGGTAACGCATATATACAGGTGATTAACTTATTAATATCAAATTGGGTATTAAAATGTGGCGCAAAATAAGTTTTTTAAAGTGAGTTCAATCTCTACTGAAAATAAAACAAATCACTTTATTTCCATATTCAACTCCAGTCGAGTTGTTTTGAGGGGTTTCACGAAAACACGGAACAACTTCCAAAACACCGACTCGCATTCAATGCTTGAACGCACAGTAAAACACATTTCCAACGGGCACGATTCCTGTCCACAAAAGCCCTGAATGTTTTCAGAAGTGTATTGTGTAAAGTGGTCGAACACAAGACCCATTGACATGGTAGATCTAATCCACTTAAAAAGGGGCGCAGTCAATTTAATGGAGGCAAGTAGAGAGGTATTGTGCGACGAGGCATCGGCTTTCCAAAAAGGTTATTTGAAATCGAAGTTTCGCATCAACAAAAATGACGTAAAGTTTGTTTATCTCTTACACAAGAGTGGTTTACATCGCTTTAAAACGGTCTTGTCTACAAAATCTTGTAAATGTCGAGGCTAACGACGGTAATTTGATCGTAGTTATTGGGGACGATTTAAGCTGGAAAGTCTCATTTTTATTGATGAAACTTATCTTTTCTTTATTTATAATTTGAATACATGAATTGTTTTGATAAAAATAACCCGCACAGAATAGAATAAAATGGACGAGATAAACAACATATTTATCATGGCTTGTTGAAAATGATTCATTTCTATTCGAAACTTAATATGGGTTGCCATTAGTTCTGCAAATTTGCCACAAACTTGTCGAGAAAAACATTGTTTACCAACAAAACAACGATTTGTTGCCAAAACTGAGCAACACTATAAACCCTGCAATCCGATGGTCACTTGATACTAATTTTGCGGCAAACTGAATGACTAATTGATTCGCCGCATTTTTAGACGTTTATGTGTTTTTCTGCGACTTATGGTCGAAAGATGACAGTTTACGTCACAAATCATTTGTTTGGACAACGATTTTGTGGTTTTGACGTCACAATTTATGATTGTGATGACATTAAATATTACTGTGACAGATTTAAAGAGAAATGAAGTTTACGGGCGTTTTCAAAGTTTAGGTCTAATACGCAAAAAAAACGAATTGCGAGTGCGGCTCAGATATACATGTGACGTACAAGCGATTCACATGACACGCCGCACTCTACAGCCCACTCTAAACCAGCCTAAACCTGTTCGATATATAAGTGGGTCAAAAAGGTTAGGTGACTGTAGAACAACTCACGACACGGTTTGATGGATTTGAATGGGAGCGCTAGGGGGGCGTGAAGCTTGGATAAGAACAACGCAAATCCCTAAGTGGCTCTATCTGGGCTTGGCTCAATTATCAAGCTAAATCATGGAATGCTAAATAGGTAATTTGCAAATTATAAGATTAAATTTAGGTTTACTGGGTGGTGGCATTGTGATGGTGGATTAACCGCCATGGAAATCATACCAACTGAAGCTTGAATTATAACATTTAACCCCAAATCATACAGTAATAATAACATGCCTGGGAAATATGCGTGTAATTCTTGTTCTGCATGTACGCGAATTTATTCAACTGATTTTATTTGCATCACTTATTCACAGTGCGAAAAAGGAGCGAAATATTATCATAAGCCACTACAGAGTAGTTTTAAAACACGGCCTCCTGCTGCACATGGTGATAATGATATATTTATGATTTGTTTCAGCAATCTCCGACTTGAAGATGTTGGGTTGTCGACGAATAAAAACAGGCGCCTTTCAATACTTATGGTAGGCTTCGGTGGTATACAATTGACACACAGTCCATCGAATGACCAGTTTATATTTTGTCCAAATCAATTTCATATAAGAAACTCCGGTGCGCGAAGTTTATTGTTGAGAAGACCGATAATAATCTATAATTGACGTCGCACTTCGCCACAAAAACAAATCTCGCTCGATTTAAACGGTTCCTTTGAGAAAGGTTCACGAATTGTGGCCGAACATACCGGTGGGCGGATTAGAAGTTGCCAGTGTCGCGCAGCTGCTGTGGGTGATAGTTTGTTGTTCTTGTCTCATTTAATTCGAGTCAAAATATCCAAAATCGCATGTTTGCCCGAGCAAGTGGTTTTGCATTCCTATGACTCGGTCGGGTGTCGGATTAATCAAGAATTGATTATCATACAAAGGAATTAATATAAACGAACCACCGTCTGCTATTTTGCGAGCCTGTACAATTTCACAATATTCCAATTAAACAGCCAATTAATACATAGTTATCAGCAATCAATTGTGAATTAAAATACACGTGTGTGGTATCATAATTGGTAATATTGACGCATTTTCGATTAAACGTTCGATGATTCGACAACCAATGGGATAGGTATATAACTAATAGTGTTCATTAAGTACCCAGGGTTACTGGATCCTCTACTAGGTACGTTTATACGTTATAAACCATAACTTTCCGACGGGTTAGTTTGGTGGTTTAGTTTTTCGTCTTTCAGCTGAAGGGTTGCCGGTACGAAACTGGTCGCTATCTAGTCGGTTGTGTCCTTGGGTAAGGCACTTGGGTACCCATACTCAGTGGATTAACGGGTTCTACTAAATTGAAGGAACGGGCGAATCATACACAACACAATGTAATAGCTCTGGTAACCCGACGGTGGTGATCTGACGTGTGTTAACCCCCTTGGTTTTCCCATTTACGGGGATAAACATGAATATCTCATCGCTATACCGGGCCTGGTTTTGAACCCAGGATCACTGGATTTCAGTTTAAGTTTGTTTTTACTTTAGGTGGAAAATAAGTTTAATCAACAATTGATTAATTAATAGTAGTTTTTAAACTCTTTAGTGGAAATAATCAAAGATCGCCAAGAAAAATTAGCTAGCCCTTTATTTACTTAACACTGTTAACTCATAAACACACAATATTACGTCATAGTTAATATTGTCTTTGATCGTCGGTCTATTAAGTACTTATCGTCACAATGCGTACGATTGTTATGGTTTATGACGTAAAACTCTTTGTTTAAGCAGCTATGTTTACAGAACGCACCGCAAGATACAAGAATTGAAAAAGTTATTTGTTTGTTGGACTGTAGATTACAAATGTTGGCGCTTTGTTTAGATTATACTGGGCGTATATCACCCATTCGGATCAGATATACAGGTCGCGATTATTAGGATTATTTTGTGCACAAAATCATATTTAAGTAGCCGATAAAATGGTTGAGGTTAAGTTTCTTGGAAAACCTTTTTTACCCATCACATTTACGAAAGTCATAATCCTGTGGTGTGTAACTGAGCGAATAAAAGGCTTTGTGACGTCACTACCAGAGATTTTCTCTTTCCAATAGTTGCTGACGACAACCCAGTACCTGCTGGTTGACTATTTCGGGTTATTACGTAACGTATAATGTGCTAAGGAGTATTGTGTATAAAGTGTGATCTATACACCTCGCAATGTTATTATAACGGGTGTGACGCAGGTGGACTTGCGGCGGTGCACTTATCAAGGTTGATCTGTGTATAAATATATAGTGTTGGGAGTTTTGAACAAACTAGTCGTCAACAAGGCGTGTGTCTCTCTGCTGTTAGCACAAGTACTAATCATTAAGTATACATAGAAACCGTTGTACTACAGTACAATAAAATCACATTGTGTAAGTGCTTACATGGGATTAGTGATTTACAAACTCATAAATAATGCAATAAATAGTGGGGACTGAGGTAAATGATGTAAATCCTACAAGAGTGCGGCGCGTGTCGGCGACGGTTTAATGTTCCGATCATGTTATTATTGTCCGAAGCATAGTCCGACTGTCTCATCACTAAGTGAGATTTACATCAACCTTCTAAGCTTGCTCTCGGGTATTTGCATTGACCTCATTTCACTTGTGATGTCATTTGGCCAGACAATGCGATTGTTAGGTGGCATTGTCACCTCTATCTTCACGAGATGTTAGAAAACGATGTTAATAATTTCGCATCCAACTTAAATCATGATTGTTACACTTTGATACGTCAGCTATCAATTATTTTGGGGAACTTAGACAACGTCAGGGTTATTTGAAATTTGAAAGTCATTCTCCCAAACGAATTGGATTTGTGTTAAGTGACTCGTTTAAAAATAATATACTAAGAATTCAAGTCATTAGACGTTTTGACTCGTGCCATGTAATAAGTCTTTAATTCGTGCTATTGCGACACAACTTATCAAGTATTGGATCATAACACAATCTCATGTGCAATTGGCCATTGGTGGTTTTGCTGACTTCTTTTATTACACGAAGTTACGCATTGAAACATATGACGATTTAACAGTCAAAACGGTTTGTTAGAAGCCGATTTAAAAAAATGTACTGATGTATTTAACAGTGGCGGGCACATAACGCCCAAGAATTTATATCATTTTTAAATGTAGACATATGCCAGAATAGACATTTTACTATAACTCTTAAAAACACCGTTTACCACAAAATAAATGATGGCTCAATCAATCTGTATTTATAAATAAAGTTTGGCGTTACACCATTTCAGTTGTTATTGAATATTAAATCTTAAGATTTTTTTGTTCATTTGTCAAAATTAAATATATTAGTTTATTTTTTGTTCCCACGGTAAAAACATGCAAAAGGACTTTAAAAAATAGAAGCGGTGGAAAAATGATAATTTTGAAATTTTAATTTGTATTTAATAAGTCGCTTTTCTGAGATGGCAATTCCCAAACATGATTGCCACCAAGAACGGCTGCAAAAACGTATTCATATAGACAATCCTTCACATTGTCAATTTCTGGAAGCAATTTAACCGCAGGGAAGTGTCTGTTCGATTGAAAAACCACAATTTTCCTCCACAAATTGCATCCTCTTCCTAAGCTTTAATTGAACGCCTCGTTCCATCAAATATTCGGAAGTTATTGAGGATCAATTGCCCACCAACGCCATTGTAATGCAATGAGAAAATTTCGCAAAGGGGTTCCCAAGCCAGTCGACTGGTAAATGAGCAATTATAGTGCATTTCCCCAATCCTTCCTGCCAATAACCAATTTGTTTTTAAAGGTTAAGCAGTGTGGAATTTCATGTTGTTTGGTCCATTGCAACTGTCTTAAACAGGTAGTTTATTGCGCGTAGTGATTCACTTTACCAGTGGGAGAAAGATGGTATCATGCTCGATATTCACCCAAGTCCTTGTAAAAATAGGACTTGACCTTTGTCAAGCTATCACACACAAACAAACACCCATGCACACACGTACGTACACACGCAAAACACATACAGTATATACAGTCGTAATGGCTCTTGTAACCCATCAACCCCATTTTAATGATTTCAACATATTAAACATTGCTTGATTAACGATTTAATATTGCTTAATTGGTTATTTCTTTGTCTTTTGTAAGATAATAAAAATGAACTTTTTGATTTACATTTAGAGTAACATATTTTTAGATTATTTTAAGATTACGTTTTTTTGTTAAAGGCGGAAAAGGAATTGTTTTCGGTATTTGAATTAGTTAATTATCTTCCAATTTTTTTCTTCTTTTTAACAGAATTATCTTTTCAGTATTTTACATCCATGTCGTATTAATTTCAGTGAAAAAAACTGGCAAATCACAAAATTAAATAGGTCCCGCCGAGATTTGAACTCGGATTGCTGGATTCAAAGTCCAGAGTGATAACCGTTACACCACGGGACCGATATACTGTAGACGCTTATTCTAATAACTAACATCAACATTAGAACACATGTTGACATTTTAACAAAAACATGGCCCAGCGGCGCCAACTTGCAAAAGGAATTTTAACTGACAATTGTATTAAAATTAGCTATCTTCTTTACCATAATAAATTTCAATAAAGAAGTGTTATTAGGTAAAGTTCAGACAATTAAAAGGAAATGAGACAAAACTAGTTCATGATACACTCTGTGGTAAATGAAATATTTAATGCATTAAACATATGTCCCCACAATGGGATAAACATGGGCAGCATAACTAGTTACATTTGTATAATACGGTACTGAAATGTGCATATAAAGTGTAGGTGTTGTACTAGGCACGTGGTATTACTTAACAGTATTTTAATTTAGCACCTTTAATTAGAAACCCATGTGAATAAAAAACGGCGTTATATTATATTGTAAATCTATAGTGTAAATTCGTGTAGATAATAGGTGCTGTATTAAAGGTTGCAAAATTTTGAAAAGCAATGCGCGATTTGACAAATACACATTTCCATATCTATATAGGAGTAAAACATGTGATAATAAAATAGTAACAAAAAATTGTTTAAAAAGAAAACAGGTCCTGCCGAGATTTGAACTCGGATTGCTGGATTCAAAGTCCAGAGTGATAACCGTTACACCACAGGACCGCCGCACAGTTTTCCATCGAAAGAACGTATTTAAACATCGTTACAATATAATAGACATTTACATTCTATCAAAACGGATTTTACATAGCACTTTGCTATTATAGAGAATTATATTAAATGGAGTTTATTATTACTATTGTTATTAATCTTTTTAACATATATTATTGTTAATATCAATAACCACAACTCACAACTCAACATACAGTTACTCAAAACCATAAGTCGAGCTGCAAAGAATTGCATTGTGTTAGTATGTGGTATAAATGATTTGTAAAATAACCGTGCAATATGCGAGTATTCACTGGAACATATGGTTGGACTGGTATTAGTGTATCCGGACACCGGTGATTGCAGCTTATTGACGTATAATTAGTTGGCAAGTAACACTAATCAAAGCACATTTAAATGGTTCCATGGTTATTGGGCTTACTCAGTAATATCTCTAAAATACAGTAACCACATCATCTAAATTTCGGAAAATTTTAACCAATGGCTTTTAATCTGTTTAAACCACCTGATCAAAGTAACTGCTTAGCGGCATAGTATAGGATAGGAAAGGATATTTATGTTTATCCCCGTGATTGGGAAAACCAAGGGGGTTATCACATGAGCAATCGTCAGATCACCTCGCGCCCATCGTCGGGTTACCGGAGCTATTGCCGTGTGTTGTACATGATTCACACGTTCTTTCAATTTGGTAGAACTCATTAATCCGCTGGGTTCAGGCAATGTCCGTAAAGTGCCTTATCCAAGGACACAATTGATTAGATAGCGACGAGTTCAGAATCTGCAACCATTCGGTTAAAAGGCTTCGCACTAAACCGCCAGACTAACCAGTAAGTTATTTATGCTATACACAGCAAACACATTAAAGAGTTAAACGTCAATAGGGAACATATAATTAATGCTTACGCAAACTTGTAGTTTCTGCCAGCACATAGCCTATGTTTCGGATTCAATCAACGCCGGGTTACTGGAGCTATTGCAGTGTGTTGTGTACGATTGAGACGTTAGTTTAATTTGGTTGAACCTATTATTCCGCTAGGATCAGGCAATGTCTGTTAAGTGCCTTACCCGAGGACATAACCGATTAGACAGTGACCAGTTTCGGACCTGTTACTCTTCGGCTGAATGTCAACACGCTAACCCACCAAGCTATTCCGTATGACCTTTCACGATAGCAAAAATATCCGTATCCTGTTCAAATTGAACCAAGAAATGCTTGATGAAGTTAAGAATGAGATTTTTCAGAAAGTATATTTCATAAAATACGGGCGCCTTTTTGTAATATATTAAATACTAATAGTGGGGCAGATACAGCTATTAGCTTGGCAATCAGCCATTTTTTAATGTGCATGCTTCAGCTTAGTACGACTTGTTGTTCTATTTTGACCAAAGACTAAAACGATTGACTAAGATATTGTGAACCGGTGCTCGCATTTGAGCATTGAACTTCTGCATTGTAACCTTAAATCTGCATTGTAACCTTGAATCTGCGGATTCAAAATGGCTTTTGCACCCAATATCGTTGAATAATGTTTGAATTATATGGTGGTCATGAAATCGCCCAGAGTACTAAGGTGGGCTGCGTGTGCTGACAATAGGTGCAATGCACGGGACAATAGGTATACCGAACGTATAAAAAGAACGAACTCCATCAAGAATCTAACACAGCTCGCCATGTTTCTTTACAGTTCTATCGTGATTTGCTGCTTCGCCTGCCTATTTCCTCGGGATGTGCTGTCAAAGGCCATATCTCCAGCTGGTGAGTCTAATTGTTGCCATGTACTCACAATGTCTGATCTATGTGTTTAGAACGTATGCGGAGAGGGGTGGACAGCTTGATTGAATCAATTACGTTGACCGATGAAGAGAAGACTTACATTGTGACTCAGCACAATGACTACAGGAAACTGCAAGGAGCATCTGATATGCTACGTGTAACTTGGGATAATGATCTGGAAAATTTCGCCAAAAACTACGTAATGTATGACATCATATATAATGACGTTTGTGTTGCTATTGAATTTGACCTTTTGCAAGGAATTGCAAGTTTCAGCACAGCGTGCACACGAGTGTGGGGAGTTTTTCCACGGTTGGTGAAAATCTTGGGGTGTCTTACACCACTTCGACGGTTTACGATCGTAGTTTCATCAAATCAACGACTGATGCTTGGTATAACGAGGTAAGGTCGTTCACACATGTCAGGTTAGCGTATAAACCTCATCTTTGTTCAGATCTCCGCTTACAACTATGAAAACTCCACATGTCAAGCGAGTAGTGTGTGTGGCCACTACACACAAGTGGTCTGGGCTTCAACGTATAAGATTGGATGTGGTGCTGCATTTTGTAGTTCAAGGTGACGTTTTATGGTCGTTTATTAGAGCATATGGCGGATAACTTTTAACATCGCTGGTGTTGGCGGATGATAATCGAAAGACCACTAACAAATTATACGGCGATAACCCCGCAGTTATATAAATCCTATAAATGCGATTTTCCCACTGTAGCCACAATGGATATGATTTATCTATTCAATATACTTAACTTCCCACCCGACTGTTTCACTTTTAAACGGTTTGATATTCCACAGCGTCTACCACCATTCCCTGTTAGTGTCGTGCAACTATGGACCAGCTGGAAAGTATGTTCACCGTATGTTGTAATTTCTCTAAAATCTTCACTAATGGTTTAATTTTAAACGCAGTATTTTGAACAACACACTCGGTCGGGTCGGACAACCGTTCAAAAAAGGCTTTGCTTGCTCAGCCTGTCCGGCGGGGGATAATTGTGCAAGCGGACTCTGCGCCAACTCTGTTAGAGATGGGAATCAATCTACTTCAACAAGTCCTTCAACTAGTCAACCCTTTTCAACAAGTCCTTCAACTAGTCAACCCTTTTCAACAAGTCTTTCAACTAGTCAACCCTTTTCAACAAGTCCTTCGACTAGTCAACCCTTTTCAACAAGTTCATCAACTTCAACTAGTCAACCCTTTTCAACAAGTCTTTCAACTAGTCAACCCTTTTCAACAAGTCCTTCGACTAGTCAACCCTTTTCAACAAGTCCTTCAACTAGTCAACCCTTTTCAACAAGTCTTTCAACTAGTCAACCCTTTTCAACAAGTCCTTCGACTAGTCAACCCTTTTTAACAAGTCCTTCAACTAGTCAACCCTTTTCAACAAGTCTTTCAACTAGTCAACCCTTTTCAACAAGTCCTTCAACTGCAACAAACCTGTCCACCAAAAAAGGTTGATAAAATATACAAACCACCTAACTTAACTTACTAATAAGTTGTTGTCCCATCATCCAGGCAATCCCAAGAAGATGAGACCCAATCTACAACAAGAACCGCGTTTCATCAAAAAGATAAAGAAAGTTATACAGTAAGTTCTAATGCAAAAATGTTAATACTAAATATAGACTTTGATAAATTAGCATTTTGTCAAAACTTCCGTTTACAGGAGAGTTGTCAATTTGTTGAAAAAGTTGTTCGGGTACTTGGACGAGGTCGAATAAACAATTGGAACTTACGTTAAATCGCTCTGTACATATTGATGTGTGTCCCAAGAAATATAAGAACACAAAATTCTTTGTCGAAGTTATTGCTGTCGTTATTCGCGTGGGGGAAAATAAATAAAAAAATAACTCTTCAGCGACTCCTATCCACCATTACCAACCAGGCCTACTCTAAACCGGAAATCGACCAAAATTTACCGAATCGGTTTAAAACTTTAATCATTGTTAGATATGCTGATATAGATATGCAGACATTGACATTTTGGGTGACAACTTTGGCCAGGGCTTCGCCGTCTTTGGGGAAAAGGATAAGAAAAGTGAGAAAAACACAGCAAATTAACAAAAAAACGTGCATCCAGGATAATTATAGGGAAGTAATTAACAGTGTTACCAAAAATTGTAAATATTCCTTAAAAATGTGATTTTAGGGCAACACAGAAAAAAGGGACAAAAATATACCCAAGCCTATTTACTTTTATGATGAACTAACAAAGACACATGTGCTGGGTTAAGCAAGGCGTATATCTAAATCACCTGTAAATATCTTGCTTGCTTGAGTTATAACCAAATCATAATCCACGGGTTCTATTTGCTATTTGGCAGTAAAATGCTCTTGCCTTATTCAAATATTACAAAATATTTTTATAATTTACAAAATGTATTCTGGATTAAATAAATGTTTATATACATGATACACAAATGTAGACATACAACGTCACGATATGGAAATAAACAAGAATTAAGTCATTTAATACAAATGGTCGTTGTTCATGGCCCTTAATTTAATTAGTTTTTTACTGGGTTAAGTTTTGAATCCATGGGCTCGTCCCTTACATTGTTTTTTTTATAATGTTGGTATATGTATCGGTCGCGTTAACCATTCGGCCATACGACCGTACCCAAATTCTTCAGGTGAGTTTCATGGCACACATATCGACCACAGTTCCCTCTAGCGGATTCCAGTTCAACAGACCGGTATTGAGGTTGGATGGCTCGGGGAAAAATGAGCCCAGTATCCCAGTGTTTGCGGACCATGATTTGGGAAATCCATTGGACCATATCTCGTGCTTCGTAGCGTTGACCCCTGGTTGACCCGAGCTGAGGGTTACAGCGCCACTCTGCGGTTGAAAAGTTGTTAAAATAGAATTGGGTGAATGGGGTTTTATTCTTGTGGGTTACATGAGCAATTTCATGGGGTAACATGGGTTATAGCTAGGTGTTAAACTTGGGAGATATTTTACTCAATATTTCATTTTGGTTCAAACAATGTCTAATTGTTAACGACCATACAGACCAGCATTTGCGCGGTTTCGAACCCAAAACCTCTTCGTTCGCAGTCTTCAAATGCTTAAAAAATAAGCGAAGCATTTTCAGGTATTATACGTGCAGATGCACAACAATGGCATTTGGACCATGAATGTCCAATAAAATAATCAACAGTCATTTAATTGTTTTTATACATCATGGAAATTATCAAAACAAAGACGTTCTTAATCCACTAGTTACAGGCTGCGCTCAGTGCTTGCGCAAGAGTACCACCTACTAGCTAGCGACCAGTTTTGATACTGTAACCATTCGGTTGGAAACATACAAGCTTTGGTCGGACTGGCATCGGTCACTGTATTCGTTTTTACTAAAAATATAAATAGTTTAAAAGGAATTCTTGGGATTACAGAACCAGCCAATCCACCAACCGTTGTGTTGTAATCCATTCCAAACCAAACTTGCACGAATGTTGAGTCAGTCAATACCGTGTTGACGTAAGCGCGGACCGCGTCATACATTTGCAAATCCACAATATCGACCAACGAACCATCACCGATCTCTTTGCATGTCTCTGCGGCTTGGCTTCGGGACTTGTGGTGCTGTTTGCTTGGTTCAGGCATCCAAATATACAGATCGTTGTAAGTTATCCCGATAGCTGTAAGGAGGGATTCGGGTTCAATACTTTGTAGTGTAAAGCGTTGGATAAAGGTTGTAAGATCAAAACTAGGTTACTACCAGTCGGTTGTATTCTTGGGTAGTGCATTTAACGGACATTGACTAAAACTTGTGGAATGATGGGTTCTACTAAATTATAGCAACGTGTCTAGCATACACAACACACTGCAAGTACTAGTAACCGGGCAGTGATTATTGAATTAACTGATAGACAGACTATCGGTGTGATTACCATCGTTTTCCCATCCACAGTGATAACACATATACTACACCTGTAGCAAACGACCAATCGACTTTGATCGTCGTATTCCATCCTGTGTTTTGATCCAATCGAATCAGATCAATTATAAAGCTCGCTTGTAGGATATGTAGGACGTTGGTGTCGAATTGATGGGGGAGGGATTGGTCTGTGGTGGTCGCCAGTGCTAGCACATATGCAGGAGGGGAAGACAAACATACTCGATGCCGGATGTTTATTTGTTTGGAGGGATTGGTCGAGTGTGAGTGGAACTGTAGGGAACCTTTCCGAAATACCGGTTGTCCTGGGAAAGTAGTAATGTTGTAAGGTTTGTGGGATATTCTAATTCCACATAATCAGAAGGATATTACCAGGTCGTCCAAATTAAAAGTCATGTCTGATTATCCACACAATGTAATAAGCTCCAGCAACTCGACTGCCGACATAAGCCGCATTACTGCGCAACTAAGCAAACCACTTTGAATTGCTCCAAACCAGTTGTATCTGATGAGTCGTAGAAATTAAAAGTTTTTAGTATCCACATATACTATAAAAGATTCAAAAACTTGACTGTGGGCATGAGGTGTCTTACGATACCCGTGGATAAAGCCTGGCTTCCCACCCACGAGGATATAAATGAACCAACCATCCACATACTGTAATAGCTCCAGCAACTCGACTGTGGGCATGAGGTGTCTTACGATACCCATGGATAAAGCCTGACTTCCCACCCACGAGGATATAAAAGAACAAACCATCCACACACTGTAATAGCTCCAGCAACTCGACTGTGGACATGAGGTGTCTTACGATACCCATGGATAAAGCCTGGCTTCCCACCCACGAGGATATAAATGAACCAACCATCCACATACTGTAATAGCTCCAGCAACTCGACTGTGTGCATGAGGTGTCTTACGATACCCGTGTATAAAGCCTGGCTTTCCACCCACGAGGATATAAATGAACCAACCATCCACATACTGTAATAGCTCCAGCTGCTCGACTGTGGACATGAGGTGTCTTACGATACCCGTGGATAAAGCCTGGCTTCCCACCGACGATGATAAAAAAGAACCAACCATCCACACACTGCAATAACTCCAGCAACTCGACTGTGGATCATGGGATTTCTAACAAACGGAAATACGATTCTTACAATCAACTCACCAGATATGACGTTGAAACTGCAGAGGATAGCTACAAAGCAAATAAGGTTCATGGTCATCCAAATGTCACAATTATATATACATTCCTTAACTTGTTGTCGCTATTACCGCACACTTGAAGGTTATTCACGATTATTGGATGATAACTCAGAAGGTTTCGACGACTTATTAGTTATCTGTGCTCAAAGTCAAGTGTTGTGCGTTGCTGATATTTTGTTTCCCCACCGTCGGGCTTACACATTGCGATATAACTCCGGTTTGAGGTCGAGGTATTTTGACTATTACATGCGTGGTAACGTCACTCACGTTATTCACGGCAATGATACAAATGGATGGATATCTTATCAAACTGCCTCAGATTATATTTATTTTGGAAATCTTTCTTTTTAACAAATTAAACTTTTCATTGATGACCTGTGCCAAACTCGCAAAATCTACTTGTTTTCTTGTTTACACGATAAAACTTATATGTTCTTTTACTACTCTTTTTTACTTCAGCTAAATTGGGTGTTCAAAAGTTGCACGACTTAATGTGACCAAGCCACCAACAAGTAATGCAATCGAACAACATTGTTATAAAAAAATGTTTCCACGGAATTTTTCCTCGAATTTCAACAACAATAAGAATCCGGGCAATAGCAAAGTGGGGTAATGTTTTGTGACGTATTAAAAAATAAAACATCAGTTCCACGAAGATATATTTAGCATGTTCGAATGCGGACGTCATAATATGTGGGCTTGTGCGTCACATCCGTTACTACATTAGCAACATGTCCGACCGAATAGTTTGGTGGGTTAGTGGCCTTTCGGTCGAAGGATTGTAGGATCGAAACTAGTCGCTAGCTAGTTGGCTGGGTCCATCGTTAAGGTACTTAGCAGTTATCCAATGAAACGATGGTTTACTTCAAATAAAAGGATGTCCCAATCATACACAGCACTTTACGTCGAAAACGGTCAAAGTATGGCTGAAAGTTTTGTTAGCTAGCTTCACCCTGGAAATTGCCTGTGTAAGAACCCAAAAATACACCTCATACATACAGTCAAGCAAAGTAATACACCTCGGGCACACAGTCGAGCACAGTCTCACAAGTGCACGGTTATTATAATACTTTATATATAATGCAAAATTAAACGACCACTACTTAACTGCATAAGAGAAGGCTTGGCCCTGAAAGGTTGATTCATAGCAGAAAGTGATACTGAAGTTATTGCTGTAAGTTGTGTATGATCAAATTGTAGTTAGAATTTCTTTGCTCAATCCACTAAACCAATCGTTTCCGACAGTTGTCTTGTCCAAGATATAATGGAATCATCTCCACATATCATTGAACGGCAGAGAACTGAGCTATGAATCCAACGGCCATGGTTTTGTTGATTAATTAATATCCTGAAAAACACTTTTAGTTTAGTATGTAATTCATTTTTTGCCCAATTATTAAAAAATGGCAAACGGATTAAATAACTTAAGGAAAGACAAACGACTGGAAACCCCAAACTACATATAGCGCCGATTTAAGAGGTTCGAGTGGTCAAATGGTTAAACGCGATCGTATTATATACATCTTTTCTTACTATCATTTTTCATGCAGGCATCGTCTGTAAAGTGCCTTGCTCAGATACACAACTAACTAGCTGGCGACCAGTTTCGAATCTGTATCCTATTGACTGAAAGGCGTTGCAATAACCAACTGAGCTATCTGGTAAATCGTTTTTACGATTTCACTATTTGGTTTGTTGGGTAATACATACTTGCGTTTTTGTTGTAAAGTTTGCTATTGGAGTAACGAAAGAGTTTTTTGGGTCAAAACCCGTAAACTGTAGCGTCCACGTCTCTTTTGTAGAATAACATGAAATCACGCAGATTGACCAATAATAGAAGTTGTATAAGAATGGCGTTTGGTTTATTATGGTACAGCGATGATGTAGAGTTAGAAACCCTTTATGAAAAATACTGTAATACTTCGAAAATTCGACAAAAACGACAGGTTTTTTCATTATATACTTAAGCACACGCCAGTTTCAACTCGACCAACTAATATTTAAATCATTTGTGATTAAAAAATATCAAAATAATTATAAATCACGCCTCCATATACTAATGTACCAAGAACATCCAGAAAGGACCTGGGGATGATGGCGCTGATGGTAGACAAGATTGGGGCAACGACTACTGTATTAAATGTGCGGTTCTTGTATAAATAAACATCGTAATTGCGTAACCTGTGTTATACGGATCCCGTCTAAAAAACGGTCACACATAGTTTTGGTCCGATTTTTACTTTATTTATTTTTTTTGAGAAATGCGGTATCGGGGTGTCTTATCCGTTTAAAATCAAGGTACAGCACATAATGATGTCATAAAGCTTGTTCCGCAATCAAGCGATTTTTGTGTTCTGAGTCGGTTTTCTTACTCGCGTTGCGTGAAGTGGCTGAGACACAAAACTAAAACACAAGCTCAGCCGTATTTGGCTCCGCTTAACACTGTGGTAAATGATTCATATCTTGAGTCTGACTATTTTATATAGTAGAGCAAGCTTAGTCAGTGAGCGAAAACTCATTAAGACGATCCGTTCCAAGTAACCTAGTTTACGCGCTTAAGTAGCCACGTGACTGGAAAACTAGGTCACTTCAGTCAAAGGGTAAATCGCTTTCCGGATATTTTAAATGGATTTAATTTAGATCTCAATGGTCCAGTGCGATGGGTGATTTAACAAAAGAAACGTTCAGTGTGATGCGAAATTACGTCTTTCAGTGAGCGAATTTAAACAATTGCAATTTTACACATTATACATGCGATATATTTGCACCGCTTACACATTACCTTCATCTGTCCATCTGCCACGCATTTATAAAGTCCATTTCATGTTTATGTTAGACCGAATCAACCTTAATAACCACACCACCTGTCCATCTGCGTCACGCTGAATACCATGTAAGAGTAACGTTCCAAGAACAATGTAAGCAGAGAAATCGTCAAAATTAGTGAGGTCTCTTAACAAATGACTTGTATTATAAAACACGATTAAAAACAGCCACAACTTATAAAGATACAAAACATAAGGAGCAATTTCGCCAAGGGTGTTTGGCAAAAACTTGAAATAATATTAAGCTCGACACACAACCGTAATGTAAAGTAGATAAGACTTAATATATTACTTTGTGCATACACAAAATAGATAAGAAAAATTCCCCCTTATACTTCTTTCATTTTCATACAGACTATTCTAAATTACAGCTGACGTATTCAGCATAATGCTGAACTATGGAATTACTCTGTCGTTAATAACATGTTTATCTCAGTATACGTAATCTATACGTTGTGATGGTTTAAATAAGCAGATATTGTGTAATGGAAGGCGATTTCATGGTAATGTTCTATTTATATCAGGTTGTACAATTCATTCGGCAAGTTTATTTTTCCTTTTTAAAAGTGGATTTCGAATGAAATTATGGCAAGTTATTAATAATACCCGCTAAAGCCCAGTATACGCACTGATCAGAGTTTTATTAGTTTTTTTAAATAGGGTAAAGTATATACTCACTGAGCAGAGCCCATACTTTGGCCGTTGTAACGTTTCGGATATATTGGCCATATATATATATATGCAGCTTAAATATGGGTACCCTTATAAAAGACTGATCTGGCCTAAGTGTGAACAGTACATAACACATATATGACCCGTAGCTAATTTCGTGACTGGGTAAAGGTACATTATATTGTATATAACTTAGTAGCCGCTTTTAATGTTGAAACTACTGTCAATTCGCGAATTTGTTTCATTATTTTAAATGGCTTAAATTTATACCAATAACCAAGTTTACTGAGGAAGCCATGAAATGCCTCGCTGTGGTGTTAATACCATTTATGAAACAACACGGGACCTACAATCGCGGTATCGTGTTAGAAACCAGGCAAAATGATTCTTTTTTTACTAGTAACTGCATTGCCACCCAATAAGGCCTCTATAGTATCCACTGTTTGTATATTTGAGCTTTCAATTGCATGCCAGCAAGGATTTGTAGGCAGTTGATTAATCCTTAAGTTTTCACCGGAAAGGCGCACAAAGAGCTTCAAAAGGTGCTAAAATCTTTCATTGAGGAGATTTTAAATGGTGCGAAGAATCGGCTCAAACGGTCTGTACTTTGTAAAGATGTTACCACTGTATTTGAGATTCTCGCCTTTTGTATTTGCCATCCTCACCTTAGATATATATGTCTGGAGCCTCTGTTGGATGATCCTTCAACAAGACAACGTGTAATCTCCAGCACAGAAGGCTCTAGACACTCTAAACTCGTTTTAAATGGTTCCAAAAAGTTAGGGAGTCAGTTTAGATTTGATGAAATGTTATCGAAAGATACACACCGCACAATGTGTTGCGTTCGCGTGGGTGTTGCTCGGTGTGCAGATATCTTGGTTTGCAAGTCTTGGTCACGATTAGCTAAAAATAGTCTATGTTCAGTTAATTTGCATCGTAACGTATAAAACTGGAGAAATTTCGTACAGACAGCTGTATAATCCGTATTATAAAGTCTGGATAAGTGTTCTCTAGGACAGGCCAGAAAAAAACAGAATTTAATAGGATTGATTATGTGTAATATAGGAATGGTCTTGGCCTGGTGAAACTACGACGTCGATTAACAGGTAGCATCCGATTTAAATGCGTTTCTAGGGCTCCTGTAACCCGAACCCTAAAAGCAGGAAGAATTAAACTCCGAGAAAGAACCGGTTGCGTACACAACTATGCAATAGAAATGCACACGGTATGTTTACTGATGGCCGAATCAACTGCATCGAAGTAAGATTACACGCTTGCCGCGTATTCCACTTCGCGTAAACCTGTTTACAGTCGTATCGAGGTTATGTTTTTGAGAAAGTCTCCACACGCCATATAGATGCATTAGACAAACATCAATCTGGTATATAAGTCCAAATCTCTCCGCACAAAGTAATGATTCTGGGCAACAGCTTTCCAGGAAGGTTAGATAACAAGGTATTTATGTGGAAAGAGGAGTTTAAGTCAGCATTTTCGCGATGAGGGTGATCTAGTTGTCTCTCAGTCGGTTTTGCACAGATAAAAAGCGCGAATGTAATAAGTTTTTGACTCATTATCTGCGCCCGTTAACTGCGGTTGTTTCGTTTTGAACGGTCGTAAGAACTGCATATGAACAACTTTTTATTCGCATGTTTAAAAGCTAATCGTGGCATTTAACCCTGAATAAGCAAAGTACTAGTGAGATATAGTTATTAAGGTCATTTGACCATTGGCTTGCTTATTGAAGTTATGTTCGTCACAGTAGTCCATTACGCAAACCGACGGGACGTAGATTAGTGGTTCAATAAGACGTCGAAGGAAAAAGAGTCTTATTACAGCACCGACTTAAATTGGGTTACACGTGTAGATTATAGAGCTCGGAATAAAAGGGGGACGATTGTAGCGAGTGTAAATATACGATTGTGTGAGGTGATAGTTAGTGTGGTTTGACCGAAATGCGAATAAAAGAGTTCGTGATTCCAACTTAAATTCGAGGATTGCTGTATACTTAGTGCGTCTGGCTCTGTTTCACGCAAAGCGACTCCCAAGACGCGATATCCTTTGTTTTGGCAAAGAATTAGAAGATTCTAGATAAATTCAAAATTGGACATAAACTAGTGATGTATAAATGGTATCGGTTAAAATATTGCACAGTGCAGTTTTCCAGGTTTATTTGTGTACACGTATATATGATAAATGGAATAGTAATGTGGCGTAGATGGACCAGCGTTGCGCTTATCAAGCGCTTTTGTGTGCAAATAAACATTCATAAATGAGCTACTAAGCACATCTAACTTACTAAGATAGTCAGTCAAAACTTCAGATCCGTGCATTAGCTCCATACTGATCGTGTGAACTCATATAACCCGCTAGGCTCGCTCAGCATGCGGCTGCTAGCGCTGTGTGGACGAACAAAAGATCAAAAGTCGATTTCAGCCGAACAAATTGGAAGCCGCAAAGCGTCTGAATAACCCATTTTACGCCCAACCGCTCGGCTAGAATCTCTTTCAATATAAAAGATAAACAAAGAATTGGGTCGCCATGCTTTGTTCCCATTTCGCGCAAGAAGTTTGCTCTTGTGCGCAAAATATTTCCAAAGCTCTTATTGTGCACAGTTTCAGTAAACGAAATCACCTGTCCATCGGCGCCACTTTATTAAATTACGGCAGTGCAGTTTATTTAACGTAGCATCAATAAGCGCGCCTTGTGAACAGTAAGTGGCTCGATTTAAGTGGTGGTTTAGAAACTGCTGTACGGAGGTTATTTCAAACTAACATCCAGTAAAACGTCGCATTGAACTGAATCGAGCTACGCGATTCTTGTTTTTGTTCATTCTTCGAGGATTTCGTACATCCGTGATAACCACAGTCGCGTAATCGTTTGTCCACATACCTTGCCGTCGGCCAAATCCAGCGTGCATGGTTATAACAAGGCCAGGGCGTATCATAGTATTAAATACTTTTTAATCATAAGCTTCTTTATTCGTCCAAATCCTCGGTCGCCATGACGACTGATGCATCTTTTGTACGGTCAGATTATAGAGCACGTGATTGCTAGTCAACCAATCAGCGCAGAAGCGTTTTCGGCGTTTTTCTTATAATTTTCCCTCGAGCGAATAACGCTTCGATCAAACCGGTCATTTGGGAATCGCGTGTTCCGAAACGAATGTTAAGTACCGTGTGTCTCAGTATGACCAATATGTCCTTGTGAGAGACAATGCTTCCACGAAAACTTGTGATTTAGACCTCAGGATTCCAGACAACAGATCGCAATCTCAGCACCGAAGGCACCAAATATGTTGACTCAGAAACGCCAGATAGATTTTGGTCGAGTTTAAAATTTACAATACATTTTGGGTTCTTTGGATTTAGCCATTAACGTTCTTCCATTAATTCTGACGCCCTTTTACAGCAAAAGTAAGCGGATCTTGGTTAAATAAGAAATTTAAACCTGACAATAAAACGAAGAATTGAAACCTGATCCGGCAAAATGTGGGCGCTTTTAGAGAAGATTTCTGAACAAGTAAGTAATTAATTCTTTGCGGTTTTAGCGCTTGGATCTTCAATTTATTTTTGTGTTTAATTCATTAAATCAAGTGTTTCGACTGTTTGTCAGTCAAGGGGTTTTAAGCTAAATGACTGGCGATTTACATATAAATCGCAATACGTCACATTGCGCTGTATTATATCGAAGTTTTTAAATCGAATTTTGTCAAATAGCTGGCTAAGTTAACGACAAGGTTTATTTTACCTCACAATGCATTTCGAAGAGTTTAGCTCAATTATTGAAAAACAGGTAACCAGTCTACGCTGTTTAATTATGGCAGCGAGTAATTCGTATTATTCTTTTTTAAATTTTAATTTTTGTTCTTTTCACGTGAAGTAAATGAAATATAGACCATATCTAGTCGTAAACATAACAATAAACATAACAACTGCCTAAAACTAGAAAAAAATTAGTGATAAATCTCGCAACGAGATGTTCAACAAACAACGATTTCTTAAGTTTTCGGTGAAAATATATTTCTTGTGATGCTTGTACTGTCGTATCACACCATGTGAAGCTACTCGAAAGAGGCGATAACGTTTTAATATCCACGACGGTTATATTGTAAACAGCATTCAGATTAAGATTCAGTTATTATTTACGCGCGTTCCGCTTCATATAACGCTGTTGTTACAGCAAAGCATTCTCATTTTTCATTTTAATCCAGACACGAAACCCAAAACTTCGTGGTTAGCTGATCGACATATTTCACTCTATTCTTGTTGCTGCATCGAACAGCCAAAGTTATTAACAACCTTCGTGCATTTCAGGTGACGAAATACAGCACATTCCTGGGTCAACTGTGGTATATCATCGTCTTTGTATTTCGACTCATCGTTGTCGTTACTATTGGTGGTGCAGGTAAGGTCCCATTGGTTATAATTGTTAAAAAAAACAATGTTTGTTTTAGCACCGAACCCGAAATCATTGGATTGGTGACAAAGTTTGCAGTAATTCGTGTTTACGAGCCGATCTTTCAACGATTGAGCCCAATTAACCTATTTAACACAAACCTTGTCAAACAAGCCACTTTGCGATTGCTCTGTGGTTTAACGACGGTACTTGCTTAACTATTAGCTGTATAAGAGCTCCACCAAATATAGGACAGTTGGTGGAATGATATTAAAGTTGCGTTGTCCCAATGCACCGGTGCGTAGCAATTGTCATTTAATTAAACATCAAAGTCATAACTTTCATGTTATTACTAAAAAGTGGTAATTAAAGTCCAGACATTTGATTAGATCAGCGGAAAATACGTTCTCAAACCGGGTTTTAGATAAATACGTGCCTTAAAGCACGGTCGTGTCTGGGAATGTTTATTATGGTGAGCTTGACTTTATACGGTAATTTCGCGTTTTCTTACTCGCCGTGGGCTAATTGTGCGACACAATCTCCATTGTTACGTCGCACGTCGAAATAAGAGCTCCTATTATTCTGGATGGAGTTGTGTTTTGATTTTTAGTGAAATCATGTCCACATTATACGTTTTAAATCCCAAGCATGTTACTTCGATCACATTTTACCGCAGTTAAATGTGGCAGATGGCTTACTTCATAAATTTGAACTGCGCCCAAATATTCATGTTGTGATAATACGGCCACCATTTAAAGATCGCTTTCATCTAATTATCGCTGACGACGATCATGATAAATGTAATAACACTTAGAGCGACGAACTCAAATCCAATTATGCTCGTTATCCAGACTGATAGCTAATATATAAACATTCACTTAAAAAATATTTAATTTCCTTTCTTAAGTTCCATTTTTATTTAAAAAAATATATTTTGCGCTGGAAAAAAGTCGTTCTTTTGTTGCGTTTTAGATGGTGCATTTGTATACAAATAAACCTTTATAAGCGCCTCGCCTTTGCATCTGCGCCAAACTTTCGAAGTGCCAATCATCTATATTTGTAGACAAAATCAATTTCATGAAATTTTTTTTAATTTACCATCAAGTTATCTCCTGACCCTCCATGGACATCGTAAAATACACTGAGCACGCTAATAACTACATCGTTCGTTTAAAATGCACCAAGTCTCTTATTACTTTTGTAGCCACGATCACCCATCAACACTGGTAAAACAACAACATGTTCTATAAACTAGGTCAACAACACTGTATTGTTCCCGGATCAAAGCACTACTAACCTCGTCCCACTATAATATATAGTCAGTCGTCGAAAACGAATTAACATAATGTACCGAAATCATAATAGTTCCGGTAATTTGACAAAAGACGGTAGACTTTGTGTTACAATATGAATATTATGATCCGGTGGACACGTAAATCAGTGGCGCCCTGAGGGAATTAATAAAAAGCGAGACAACCAAGATTTCCCACAGCAATTACAATAAACGCTCACGATGTATAGAATGTTGGTTCGTGGAGAATGTTAAGCAATTTGGGAGAATAAAGAAGAAAATTCCGCGCTTAAAATTTTGTACCATTTTGGACGAACCGTTGAAAACTTAATTAATTCACTCTTTTATCTTTTATTTTATTGCGTCAATCATCTTAAAAGAGGTTGAATACACACTCCACAATTAGTTTCCGTTTTCCGTCATCAAATTTTTTCATTTGTAATCTTCTGTATTGTTTCCATTCTATAACCCAAACCACACCATCGCTTTCCCAAGTCTTATTTTAAACTGCATTAGCGCATTGTTTTTCATTGTGCGGCGCGCTTATAAGATATCCTTATGTTTATTTTATACCAGTCAGCGATATATATTTGCATTGACAAACAAGTCCAAATGCTGACAGAAGTTTAAACTTTGGCATACTTAAGCTATGCAACGTAAGGAAGTTACTGTGATGTCATAAATGATGACGAAACTTTCATCATCATATTGACTCATCACAAACTAATGTCGAGAAACGTATTTGCGGCATTACGAAACTCTGTCGTCATCCGCATTTTATGTTTAATCAGATAGCCATTATACAAAGTGTATCACTTATACGGGTTTCTGTTTTTTAAAAAATCAGATTTTTTTAAATCTCCTGAGTTTCCTGTGTAGCCCTTTAATACGCGAATTCGTTTGTTACTTAACAATAACATTCGAGTTTCGAGAGAATACTTGAGTTTTCGAATTCGACTGCTTAAGTGCTTGGTCGATTTCATTTTGCTTTATGACGTCACAGTAAACGCGCGCGGCAAGGAGTCATTCTAAAGTCCTTGTTTCCCATTGTTACGTCGCCAAAGCTTGAAAAACCGGTGCAGTCGTGTCTAATTGTTACATCATAATAACAATGTCAGTTTTAAAATGACAGACTGTTGCGTAATAACCCGGATCTATGACGTCAATAATTTGCTGCTGAACCTTTGATCTTCGACCTTTTAACAAGCCGAATTAATTAAACGAATTAATTTTGTATTTTACCTAACACAAGTCTATAACGATCTGCCCACTATACACCTGATGTTAACATGGCAGGCAAGAGACCATGTGTCCAATCTATCTTCGTGTAATTGTATTATTCTCTAAAAATATTCCTTAAAATATCTCCGTACAAAGGTAATTGAGTCAATTCTGGATGGACGCGACTCTAAAACAACACACCGCATGGCAAATTAAATAATTATAAACAGACTTCACTCTTCGGTTTATAATATCATTTATTTTTAGATGTGTTTTTGTGTAAATATTTATTGATTTATATTTCTTTGTTTTTCCGCAATTGGATTTCTTTTTATTATTGTTTACGGTAAACATTTAACTAATTTCAAAATTAATAATTTTTTTAATCATCGTCTAAGATTTTGTGCAAAATATCTTCATCCAAGAACACTGGGTTGAAGTACTTAACTGATTACATACTTGTGAATAAGTCTGATCATCCTCCCCAGTGTACGGCGATGAACAGTCTGCATTCAAATGCAGCACGGATGTTGTTGGATGCCAGAACATCTGTTACAACCAGTTTGCCAAGATCTCTCATATGAGATTCTGGGCGTTTCAGGTCAGTTTCCGGCATTTTCAGTATTTTGTTGAGCATTTCAGATAGCTGACGCTATTATGCATAATACTAATAGTTATTGTTACCACTTACACTTAGATATAGTAATCAGAATAGATTTGATGACAATAGCGTTATTGGTTGTTTCCAGCCAAAAAAAAGTATATTCACATTCTTCATGTCATTAAATCCTCAACCCACATAACTCTTGCGTTTAAACACTATATATAAGTCATTTCCCAACTTACCGTCTTAACTATATGATACTGAACATTCCACCTACAGTTGCTCGCTGTCACAACCCCGACCGTGTTCTTCCACTTCTACTCCATGTACATGTCGGGTGAGATCCAGAAGTTGAAAGACGCCGAGGATCATTTGCGTCAACTCGAGGAAGGGGAACAGGAACAACTTCTTCCGGTGGGAACTTTGTGTTTTGTTCTTGGGAGCGGATTCCAATGAACAGATAATGGTCTCTCCAGACCCGTCTTGTTAATGAAGAGATGTTAATGGATTTTAATCAACGTTGATTGGAAGAGATTTTAAGATTGTTTGCTTTAACGAAGAGAAGTTGCACGGTTTTTAAACCTCTAGTTTAATAGTTCACTTTCTAATGATTTAGTTTTAAATTCTAATATGTGAACAGAAAAGTGCGAAAGATGAAAAAGACTTCAAGAAAATGTCGAAACGAAGAAAGAGCATCGGAAACGTGAAAGTTCGACGAATTTATTCTGGAACTGGACTGAAAGAGGTTAATTCTTGGTTTATAGTGGAAAGCAATGTTAAATAATCTACACCGGATTACCTCAATTGAGTTCCAGGATTGTTTGAATTATCTGACATTAATGTGAAATATAGAAGTTTATGTAACGAAACTAAATACCGGAACATTTTAACAACCAAACATTTCCTCAGGTTCCATACACAAACAAAATCCACTACGCCTACTACTTGAGCATAATCATCCGATTGGTAATGGAAGGAGTTTTTATCTACATCGGCTATTGCCTCTTCAAACTAATGGTGGGTGTGTTTCTTTGTTTTGTATTGCAAATTCGTTTTGAATTCGACAAAATAATTAGTGTAGAGCTATGGTCATGTTTTTGGTAACATTTAATTTTAAACATGATGTATTTGATTTACTACCTGAATTTCACCTATTAAAAATACGTTTGTTTGGCATAGTTCAATATGTTACTCGTTGTAACCTTGGAAGAATAATGCGTCACAATATATAAATTTTTAATATTGAGACTTTCGGAATCTCACCTCATCCCATTCTAAAGTACCAAGTAACATCTCGGATGGTCTGAATACGGTTTCGTATGAATTAAGTTCATTGAATTCTTTACCGATTTCACCCTGTAATCACCGAACTCTCCCGCAGGACCCGAAATGCCAGGACAACCCGACCGACCCGATGTGCCCGGGGAGCAACAACCCAATCTACTTCCTGTGGATGCGAGTTCCCGCCATGTACAAGTGCGAGGGCGACCCAGGCACTGACGTCTACACCGCATGCACCATGCACGTGCGAGACAACGGATTCGTACCCTGCTTTGTGTCAAGACCATACGTAAGGATTTGACGATAAATGTGAAATATTTTTAAAGAAGCTGAAAACTAGCGACACATAACGATTACGGTAGTTCTAATCGGAAGATTTGGGCCGCAGAGTTTTCTTTTATTTCTAAAATCCAAAACAAGATCTTTCTCTGACATCTACCTGTACAATAGAAATACGACCCAGTTAAAAGTAGTTATGAATCGGGATGTGAAATGGTCATTTTGTGATATACGGAATTAATTTTGAATATTTGGTCATTTTGTTTGATATAAAAAATCACAGGTCGTGAGGTATTTATCATGATCAGTATGACAATTCGTGGTTAGCGCATTTTCAACCAACCGAATATTACAGGAGAAAACTGTGTTTCTTTGCTACATGGGCATTCTCAGCGGCCTCTGCTTCGTGATCTCGGCAATGGAACTTGTGATCGTCTCCATCCGAAGATTCTGGAGAAAGCGCAAGCCAACCCACAAGTACGTGGAATGTTTGAACTTAGCGCCTCATACCAGAGGGTGGTTGTTTCATTTATGGATCCTTAGTGGGTTGGATAAATGATTTGGAAACACTGAAAGTCTATCAGTGTTGATCAAACTCATGGCCCTGCACGATTGCCGGGGATATTACAGTGTGACATTCGGGGTTGTGGTACAATTTCAGTAGAGCCCACTAAACCAGGTACAAAACAACCCCCGACAATTCCCCAAGCACGAAACCAGATGGTTTATGATGATAACCCCCACGCAGAAGCTTAACCCAAAGGCTTAACCCACAACATATTAAAACCAATTCTTTCGCAGACATCTTTTCCGCACCAACAGTCGACCAAGACACGAGTCGGTGTTCTATTCCACCGCCCCCTCAGCGCCGAGCAATAAATATTACGACGATGGGAATTTCTACCCGAGTCTCGGAGTGCCGGTTCGAATTGCTAACGGCAGTGAGTATGTAACATGATATTTATCTGACGTTGTTCGTCTGCACGAGTGTCGTGGATTACTCATTTCAAACAAATTAATCTCATTTGCATACTTTAAACGTGCTAAAGGTATAATGATTCATATGCAGCACACGGCGTAGTACCAATCGCATTGTTTTATCAGATATTTCATAAGCTAGAGCTTTCTACCACTGGGAGGGGACTATTTTTCCCGACTGTGGAACTAGCCCCTGATGTAATTTAAACGCAAACTGTTTTTAACATCATCTATTAGAGTTCTGCGTCTTATTCAAGTTTCTATAATTGTGGTTGTTTTGTTGTTGAGCAATCGATTTTCGATTTCAATTGTTCTCACCACTTGATAATCGTCCCCAGAATTTCCGCAATACCAAAACAGCTCCGACCATGCGACAAAGAGAGTTCAAATCCATGAGGAAGACCAGAATAATATGGTGAAGGAGAATTTATCGGAAACTGCTTCGGTTAAAAGCTACGTCTAGTCATTTTATAAGATTTCGATGTTGTTGCAATTTAATGGCAACATAAGATGTCTATTGTATCATTCCTGCTTTTCTTGCGCTTTGCTGCTTGAAAATTTTAATTTTCTGTAAAAAAAGCAAATTTTAGATGATATTATAGACATTGTGCCTATATCATTCCATTAAATGCATAAAAACGCTGTGAAACGCCTTAAAAAAGCAGTGCCTGCCGCTTGATAATTGCCAACCTGAAATTCCACGATTTCTTGTTGAAAACGCCTTAATATATTGCAATGATAGAAATCTGCTTCTTTTATACAAGCTTGTTTTAGTGTTTTCCACGCGTCTTCCCGTTTATGTTGCCCGGGTTGCTATTCTGCTTTTTTATTTCAGTGTCAATGTCCACATATATGGCTTTAAAACCGAATCGCACCATTTTGACCTGGATTCAAAATTGTACAAACTTCTTTTTTTCATTTTATGGTGTAAATAAATTTATTCTTCGACCTACGTCAATGCACCGACATGTTTACGGAGATTATTTATTTGTTCGAAGCTTTCATCAGATTTATAATTTTAATCTTCGCTCCTGGCTATGTCTGCGGCGACCTTGGGTTGGTCTTCAGATCTAATTTGCTGGTATAACTTGAGAATCTACAATTTCTACAAGATCCATTAATGGTTCAGCTTGCTACGCACCAAATATAAATTCTTCTAGGGTTATTTTTTTAGTTCTAATTGGTAAATATTGGATATTTGGATAATACCTGCGGTTTTAGGTTTTTTTGTGGGTAGTTTTACCTAAATTCCGACTTGTAAATGGTTTGAATTGTGTATTAACGATATCGTGTTCAAATAGCGAATTGGAAATGCGTAGTTAAAGAAATGTACATAGACATCGTATAACCTCGGTTGACTGTTGAATAGAAGAATTAAAACGGTAGGAAGATTTATTAATGAATAAGACGAAGTGTTGAGCAAATCCTAATTCTTCACGATCAATCAAACGTAACTTTTGCCCGACCCTCCAGAATCGACATCTTTATCGGGATCACGTGACTTACTTCTTCTCCTTTCCTCTATGATGAAAGGTTGGTTTATGTGGGAAGTCGGAGGCGAAGGGTTGTAGGATCGAAACCAGGCTCCGGCATTGTGGGTCCTTAGCAATTAGGCAAGGCACTTACAATGTATGGAAATTATTGGGTTAATATAAAACAGTTAAAACGTCTTAATCATACACAACACACTGCAATAGCTCTGGTAACCCGACGGTGGGCGCGAGGTGATCTGACGATTGCCCGTGTGTTAACCCCCTTGGTTTTCCCATTTACCCTGCCGGAATCCTTAAGTTCAAGAAATGTGACGAAATAGAACGTACATTCTGACGTCATACAACGGTTATTTGAACCTCAGATTGCGCATTACGTACTCACTACTGGTAATTTTGATTGGTACTGCGAGACTCGGGTAATAGCCATCGTCCAAGTGTTTGGTGGGTGCGGTAGCGGGTGGCGGGGGGAAGTAGAAGTGATCGGGGCGATTCGTCGGTTGAATGTTGGATCTGGTGGGAAATGTGGGTCAGTTTGAGCGATGAAATTGATAGATAAGTTTCCACTAAAATTCGTTTCGTGTCAAATCGATTGGCCGCAGTATTTAGATGACAATACAACTGATACAACATCAATATAATTCTTTAACCAATTTTGCTTCGGTCCGCTCGCGGCAATGAACTCGGTAACGTTATTTACCCGGCTGCTACGTTGCTTTAAACCAGCTATTTATGGATTGGTGGAAAATACAGAAATTTGGAATCAACAAAGTCTTTGGTCGGAGCTAGTGATTGCAGTGTGTTCGTTATTTAGGCATTTTTTATCGATTCCAATGATTTAAATCTATCGAGACAATGTGAGTTAACCTCGTTACCAAGAGGCACAAGCAGGTAGTAAAAGGGGAAATCGAACCCTGGATCTGCCGGGTATGGTCGTGGTGACAACGATAGCCTGGTATTCACAGAACCAGTGGTTCGATCCGATCATTGCCCGGAATGACATTTAATTGTTTTTCAGCTGCATTTAGGCTATAATCTCGGGAGCAGAATTTGCAAAGCTGTTCTGACAGGAAAGCCATCAGATTACCTTCCACCCAACTTTGACAAAACTACTACAGTGTAACTGAGTGGTCAGAGTTTAGGGTCAGTTCGAAACAAAGTCGTCAGTTCGAAAATAAAGTTTGGAGGGATAAATATCAAGTACCAGGCGCTCACAGTCGGGTTAACAGTCAGATTACCTTGTACTTTTCCCATTTCCATTTTTTCATTAAAGGTCGCTTCTTTATTTTTGGTCCTTCCTCGAAAAAATTAAACTAAACCTAAACCTATTCAAAATCTTTCATCTTTGAAGATATAAGATTGAAACTGGGTATATTTACCTGTTAGTGCTGGTGCTAACTTTACTCCAGATCAGCTTCACGCTGAGATTAATGAGTTCCAGCAGAGAAAGCAGGAAACAAAATGCGCTGAGGATCGTCATGTAACGCAGAAACACCGTCTTCTCCTGTTTCAACACGGTTGAAGCAAAAAGTAAAATAAATTTAAATCGAGCTGATTTTCCAAGCGTGCTAAAGAGAAGTTTATTGTGTGACGTCACTAGCTAAGCCATTGTGACTCGTACAATATTAAAATATATTGGACAGGAATTTTTTGTTAACAGGCCAAGTTTCGAACCCATGACGGGGTCAGCACTAAGACTGATAATATATGGAATTTGTGTATCTATCGCGTGAGAATCGAGGGTATTTCTACCAATTTAATAATGCTGTGCCGATAAATTTTGTTGCGATCGCGATAATTCCTGCTCGATCCGATCGCGATCTGGATCAAGTCCTTAAAACGCTTATTTTCTGACGCCAAAATGAAACAACTGAAGTAAAACAACTCACGGAAGCCCTCGACGGAAAGCACGGAACATATCCTCTCCCGTCATTCACATGCACCGTGCACACATAGTCCACTTGTGAGCCGGGTGGCCCCGTGCACCGGTACTCGGCAGGTACATCCACCCATAGAAATCGAATAACTTTGTTGATGGTGGTACATTCACCGCCACCGCAGGCATATCGGTTCTGTGGAGTGTGGCCGAATGGTTAACGCGACCGATAGATATAAGTATATAACAAATGTCTTAGCAACGAGCCCGTTATGGGTTCGAAACTAAGCTATTTAAAAACAACGACCTTTAGCAACCGTCTTTATGTGGGCGAGATTCGAACCCATGAAGAATGAATCTTGTAGTGGTTCATTTTATATTCCGAAAGATTTCAAACCTGGGATGACCATCAGACCCACTTGGTCCGTTTTTAGCAGACCCAGTTTCAAACTCATGGTGACCACACCTCCGACCGAAAACCATTTATTTTCAGACACATAGGTATCTACCTCGGCATACATAATTTACATTGATTAGTTTAATTTTTGTTTCCACGATGAAAACATGAAGCGAGACCTTTGATAAAAATTGGGAAAAAAGGAAAAACGGCAAAACGACAGTCGTTACACGTCTCAAATCCAATTAGTTATTTTCTTTTGATATGTTTAGACGAGGCTACGATACCTAGATAACAATGCAGACAGTTTAACAATAAATCCGGTTTTTAGCTTGTACTTGTGTCGCTAGTCGATTTTTAGTTAGAAAACGAAATAAATAACAAAAGGAAAAAAATTCAATTGAACCAAAGACCTATAATTCCAGTCGACAAAATATAATTTCAACTGATTTCTAAGTGAACTTGGGAGTGCTGATTGGCGCGAGAACCAAGATAAGAAATGAGGTTTCAATACATTTCCCAAGCACTTTATCGGCGGGCGGTTTGTGTGGTTTGATATGTCACGTGGTTCGAAACCCATCGATGCGGAACAACAGGAGGTGACGTCACGAAAGGATTTATAACCCACTGTGATACGTACCGGTTGGTCGAAAAGATGGAACCCGATGTACATGAATCCAGCTTCCAACGCAAGACGCAACACGACGCTCACGTAATACGCAACTCGAATCTTCACCGTGACCGGTACCTGGGTGGGTGTAATGTGTATGATGCATTACATCAAACGCAGTGAGAATACTAACCTTGTATCCTTGGGCAAACCACTAAACATATTAACAGACATTGCTTAAACTCAGTAGAAAAATGGGTTCTACCAAATTAAAGAAACACCTCAATCATACACAACACACTACAATAGCTCGGGTAACCTGACGATTGTGTGAGATAATCTGACGATTGCCCGCCCGTGTTTCAACTTTATTAACGTTTTGCGTTTTCCATTTCCAAATAAAGAATTCTTTTCCTTAACAGATAGCAACGCTCAAGCATCTGCATTCCCAGTATAAATAATTTGTAGCGCGGTACCTCCTTTAGCTCGTTCCCCGACACAATTCGTTTAATCCTCAGCTTTCCAATGTCTTTCTTCCGGCGCGACATTTTGCCCATGTCTCGTTCCGACAACGAATGTCCCTGCGGGTAACAGAGGTTGAGACTCGAGATGACAGTTTTAAATGGTCGCGAATCTCGGGGTGTGAAAACGTTTGGGGCGGCAAAACACATCGTTGAATCATCTTACAGTCGTGTCATGCACACACACAGCGTATACACAGTCAGCGTGCTGGGTTATGAGTGACAATCTCAGATAGCAGGGTAGAAAACTAGCAAACAGCTATCTTAGTATCCGCTACTGGGTGGATGTGGTTATGTTAACTCACCTGCAAACAACTAGAACCTGATGAATTTATATTTATTATATACAATCCATTTTATTTAGAGACCAAAGATGTCAGCGAAATACGTATCTTATAGTTTACAAAAATACTGAAAAATACTTTTGCAGGTTCGAAACTGATCGCTAGCTAGTCGGATGTGTCCTTGGGCAAGATACTTAACGGACATTTCCTGAACCCAGCGGATTAATTGGTTCTACCAAATCGAAGGAACGTGTCTATCATATACAACACACTGCAATAGCTCCGGTAACCCGACGATGGGCGCGAGGTGATCTGACGATTGCCCGTGTGTTAACCCCCTTGGTTTTCTCATTCACGGGGATAAACATAAATATCCTCACTCACACAAAGCGTCAACTGGCCTTCCCCGTCCTCGACTATCCCCAACTTCTGCTCCAAACTCTCGAGTTTCTTGATCTCCCCTGACACGTAGGTGGAATAGATGTGGAAGAACACGGTGGGTGTCGTGATCGCCAGGATCTGTGGTGTCATGTTTGGTACCAATTTATCCGAGGTAGTCAGTCATACTGATTAGCTTAGGGGTTTAGTGCGTCGCCTTTCAGCGGAAGGGTTAGTGCTCGAAACTGGTCGGTTGTGTCATTGGACAAGTCACTTAACGGACATTGCCTGAACCCAGTGGAATGATGGGTTCTACTAGATTAACAAATGTCTTATGATACACAAGTTGTGTAATACAACATACTGCAATTGGTCCGGTAATCCGACCGTGGGCGCAATGTGATCGGACGCTTGCCGGTGTGTTAACTCCCCTAACGTTTTCAATGGTAGTCAGTTGTAAAAAGAACTATTGGTGAGTCCCAAGTGAACTGATGTGACAGTGATAAGTCAGTTCATTTGTAACGCATGGAGGCGTTAACCGAACGGTTACGGAATGGAAACCAGCCGCCAGCTATTCTGTAAAGCAAGGTACTATAAGTTGTATCTACCTGAAACGCCCAAAACCTTAGTTGAGATATCTTTGCGAATTCGTCATAGCAAACGTTCTCACAACCAACTACGTTCGTGCTGCATTTGAAGGCAGATCGCTCGTCACTGTACACTGCAAAGTGGTTTCGTTTGTGGATTATTTAACGCTTCTTTATAACAATATAGAGTCGATTTAAGGTCCTTAACAAATGGTGTGTTGTTATTAGGGGTCGATATAAAACATGAAGGTTAATAGTGGGGTAAAAATAAACAAAAAAACTTAAAATATTTATAATCAAGCTCGGGTGAAAATGGACAACATGATTAATAACACATAAAAATCATATATTTAGACCATTAAGTTAAAAAATAATCAACAAGTTCACCTGGACTGGCAACGGTAGCTACGACTATCAATCGAAATAGAAATACCAGCATGTGCCAAACGTATCCAATGAACGATTCGTATGTTGATACCTTTGAAACCAAACTAGATTACAAATGTACATGTTATAGTACCAATTGTGCGGATTTTTAAATCTCTACAAAACGCTTCCTCTAAATAGCTAGTGTGGGAAGTGCCCACACACTACCCACACTTCCTACACCCTGGGTTTTTAGAGTCACCCTCCGAAAATAGTCATTATGACTTTAATTATTGATTTGTAGTAATTATTATCGCGTGCATTTAGGAATTAAAATTTTTGCGGCTGCTCTTAATATATACTGTACAGTTTGGTCCATTATATATCTCACCCCAACCAAAACCATCATATATGAACAAATTACCCACATTATTATTACACTTAATCGTTTTAATCTTACCTGTTGCGATATCTTTTCAAGTAAAGACCACATTTTGCCAAAACCTTGTTTCTTAAAATGTATAACTCTGAATAAAGTAATTCTAAGTTAGTTCTTCTAACTAAAATATTTGAAATAAAAACCAAAACGTTGTCTATAGTAATTATTTCTTACACGAGAAACTATACCAGTCTGATTGGGCACTTCTTTTGATCAACTGCTGTCATTCTCATAATTTTACGGAACTAAATAAGAACAAACAAACGTTTCGACGATATAATACTGGCACTGTATTTTTACCTCACAGAATAAAAAAACAGTTTTCACTGATTTTGCTAAATTCCTAATAAGCAATTTGCTAATCTACAGCCTAATTAGTCAGTGAATAGAGTATTTTTTTTATTTAGTAAGATAAAAAATACAGTGCCAGTATTGTACTCCAAACGCGTCTTTTTGTATTGCAACACGCCTTAAAATTTTAATCTGACGTCACACAGGCGACTATTACTTCATAATCTTAATTTAATTTCGCTTAAATTTCATAAAAATGTCATTTTTTAATTGTTAGGGGTCTTTCTTTTATTCTGTTCGCACTCCAGCGAATTAATTGTGCTTTAACTGCGCCTTACTCGTTATATGCATGTTTATAAACCTACGTTCTTTGTAATCTTAGGTTTCCCGGGAATGAAAATCGCATTAATAATATCTGATAAGTGAATAAGCCAACCATGTATAACAGCAGTTGTTATATTACGTTGGGCGCACTAAACAACACCGTTCATTCGTAATGTTTCTGTTTTAAGTTCAAGAATAAATAATTCGTGGCAAATTGGAACCTCGTAATAAGATGAAGTAGTAAACGCATTTATGCAATATTTAACCTGTTTTGCCGACAAAACTAAAGTTATGATCTGCCATAATTTTAAAACCGTGAATATAAATCCGATGGTGGACGTTTCCTTTATCTGCGTTTGTTTATATGGCTATAATATTTATTAAAGTAAATACTTTAATAACTAAACCACGGACTAGCTTATCTGAAATAGACTTTGGTACAGGCTATTTATGCGTTCTATACCATACTAAGCTAACCAATCGTGGTCAAAACCTACCAACATAGTGGACGCCATTTTCCTTTTTAAAGCTACAATCAGATATTAGAACGACGTGTATTTTTACTTGTTAATTAGTTGTCCAACTATTACAGGATAGAAATTAGAATAAGCAAGATGTGCCAAAATGTTTCTAATTTCCTTATAATTCTATTTGATATCCAGAAGTTCATACCTGGATAAAACGCTTAGGTAATGCTGACTAATATGGTCTAGATCTGCATATATTACGCATAGAATATAGGACAAGATATTCATGAATAATTGCCGTTAATAGGAAAACGAAAGGGTGATATCACCACCGTCTTAGTATATTACGCCCAACGTCAAGTTGCCGTAGCTATTGCAATGTGTTGTACAGTAGAACCCCGCTTGGAGACCACCCCGCTTACGCGACCGCTTGATCACGGTCCCATAGGTGGTGAGGTAAGCCGGGTTCTACTGTATATGATTTCGACGTTTTTTTAGTTTTATTCAGCTTTACCCCGCCCCCATTATAAAGAAAACTGCCACACAATCCATCAAACACATACTTTGAGCTCCGAGAGCTTTTATTGACATTTCCGTAGAAATAACTCAAGCTAGATCTATTAAACATATTATTGTAGCTTTGGGGAATTCCCCCAGAGCAGAGAAGAAACAAAATATATTGTTAGTTATATTTAATAGATACATACGGCCTAATCGTATAGGGAAATTCCACAAGTGTCTCAGTCAATAAGGTAGAAGCTTTTTATTAAAGAAGAACTAAGCTGTTTTGAAGGAAGCGTTCACGGATGTGACGTAACTTTGTGCCTTAAGGTTATATATTATATAATGTGGCTATAGCATGAGGTTCGACTATACATAGTTCGATTGTAACAAAATGAGGGTTCGAACCCTTGACCACATGTTAATCGCTTTGTCAACGAAGCTATTGTGGCAACTTCCATCCAATGTTGAAGACGGAAGTCGAACGTTGCTGTGGCTGAGAGATTCACAATTGGCAAACCGCTTACATCGTTGGCGGTGGCGGTTGGTTGAGATGAGATCAGGCTTGTGCGCATGGTGGTTAGATACCGATCAACTGGCAGGGCAATTATCACACACATTTCAGTGGTTTACGGTTCAAATCTCACCCGAGGAAGTTTTTTTCCCTTCGCCGTCAAGCTATATACGCCAAACACGTCCCATATTCGGGATGCGAAGCTGATCATATTTTGCATCATAATGTGCTATTGGATGATAGATAAGCAGCTACGGAAACAGAGATGCGTTTTCAAACTATTATAGAATATCAAGCCCGAGTAGTAACCTAAGACGATTATAATAATTTGTATATTCAGGACAGATTAAACTCAATAAACACGGTGGGCATTTCAAATGCGTAGCGTAACTAACTTAATGGAGTTGTTCAATTGAATAATACAAGTTAACAGTTAGCACTTAACATTAAAAATATTTCATCCTCATACCAGCAAATAATTTGTTTAACGTCGACTGGTATAACAGCAGAGACTTTACATGAAATGCATTTAAAACGTAAGAGAAACGCTTTGCTATGTCGATATAAGAAGAAGTGTCGTATGTGGCCATATACGATGCACATGATACTACAAAGCGACATAAATGTTACATTACGACATTGTAATTCCAGCTTCTATTTTTATGTGGTGGAATGTCGTACGTCTGGTGTCAGTCATAAACTAAGTCACATAAACAAATTATTCATAAACGGAAAACAGACTGTCAAGTTTGTCCGACTAGTTTGCTTGATGACTTGCCAGGGATGATTGCATGCAGCTAATAGATTTGTAATTGTGTCGCCTTTCAGTCGAAGGGTTGGTGATCAAAACCAACCGCGGGCTTGACAGTTGTGCACTGTGTGTTTGAGCACGGCTCTGAGCGGACATCGCGGACATCGCCAGAACCCAGGGTCTCAATATGTTCTACTAAATTTTCCTAAGCTGAGTTAAACGTTTAGTCGCAATGTAATCTGATGTAGAATACCCGTATGATACATCGTACTCTGTCTTTAAACATTACACTTGAGTCAGTTCTCTAAAAACCCTGGGAATCATATACAGAACATTGTTTTGCTGTCCACAAATCTGTCCCGCTGAACGTTCAATACAAACATGTTTGTTTATTTGATCTCAGGAGAAAGATCTTCAATACTTGGTTGAGAACATCTGGAGAAGTCAGAGCATCCTGAGTTCATGGGACGACCTCTACGACCTTGTGTTGGTGAGATGGGATCGAAGTGAAGAATGGTCTCCGTGGAACTGTGTTCTGCTCACCAAGGACGAGGCATTGGTGTTTTGAATGAAGATTTTTCGACCAACTAGGTTTCCATTCCCAAACTACGATCACGTGAAACCAACGATACGAAATGACCACAGACGTTAGAATTTCCACCCTGCGGTTTGACAGGTTATATCTATTTCCTGCACTTAGTGGGTAATGTGCGATTGGCATTTAAATTTAATTAATTTACTGGGAAATAAACCCTTTTTTGCGGTTGATTTCAAAGGAACAATACACCCACGATAATTCGAAGAAATGTGGCCACATGTTTATAAGGCAACCTGCAGTTTATAACTGTAACACGGTGAGCCGATGGCATTGTTATTTTGAAGCGGCCATTTTTAGTATTTAACCGACCCAGCAGTTACTCTGCTTTACCTCTTGCAATCACGTAATACTGGTTAACCCGGACTTACAACGCTCACAACAATCCAAGAAACTACTATCCTTATTTGAATTCTTTAATAAGATTTCCCGAAGAAACTATTTCATTATATTTTTAGTAGAATAAGTTTTGTGTATTTTTCCCAATTAAGTCATTTTTATTGAAACTTTTATACATATTAATTTCAATAAGTTACCACCGTTATGCACATAATTTTAGTAACTTAATTTGTTATAATTAATTTTAATTACTTAATATTGCCTTAAAGTTAGTTGATGTGGAGTTTCAAATTTTTTCACCTGGGTCCACACTGTCGGTTGCCCCTATTCTCCCCATCTCGCTAATGCAAACTGAGGTTACAATAAGGGCAATCAATCACTGGAAATCCCTCCACAGAAAGCATTCCATTTTTTAATAATTTAAAATTAATAGAGGTTGAGATCCGCAACCTAAACTTAAAAACCTCGTTTTTCTGAATTTTCGAGCTATAATATCCATCTGCACATTGGTAACTATTCTCCAATCAACATCTTATTTCACGAACCTCTGCTCCACTCTTACAAAACTGCACAGCTATATAAAGTAGAAACTCTGACACGAAGCATAGCACATGCTGCTCACAACTGTACTTACATTGGGGAAAATCACATTGTTACTCAGCAAAACAAACTTAAGCACCTTGACTCGAGGGTATCAGTCGTCATATCCGGCCGGGCACAAATGCTAATTAATTGGTTTTGCGCAAACTATAAAAGAATAGAAGTCCACGTTTAAAGGAAAATATATTGTGCAATCCACGGGGTTTACCAAACACAGTTGTACGGATTCAGCGCGAATATGGTCAAATACGCTGCGCAGGAAATAAATTCTAATCAATATTGGAAACACCATTAGGTAGTGCGAAGTCACAAAAGTATGACAAAAATGAGCGGGAACTTTGATAATCAATCCAAGCGCCATGGGAATAATGATAAACAGGTAGGCGGAGGCATAATCCACAAAATAAAAGTTGCTCTTAATAAGATAATAACTCGCATACCAACTCTTATACAAAAAAACGGTCCTAGTGACGAGCCTATCATGGGTTCGAAACTTAGCTCGGTAAAAAAATAATAAGATAATAACTCGTAAGTACACTAAATACCAACTGAGCTCAGTATTATAAGCATGACAACAGTACACAGCATATCGGGAATCGAACGGTTCTGTGTCTGTCGAGTTCTTCATTTAAACGACAAAATCAAGAAATTACTTCTAATTTCACAAGCTCCGAAGGCTGGACATTTGTGGTATCGGGATCTTTCATGAGATTTCGCTGGATCTCGGCGACCGTTTTCCCGCGAGTGTCAGGGACGACTCGAACGATGAAAACAAGCTGATAAAACAAAATTCATTAAAAGCGGGTTGAACACCAGTTTGGTTATTAAACTAACTGAAGCGCAAACTGTTTTTATAAAACACTGCATTTTTAATACAATTACAGCAGTCGCATCTATACAAAATCTATTTCAGTACAAAACTTTCAGATATGGGTCATCAGCGATATTTATACTGAAACACCTTTAGCAATAACATTGTTTACCGTCTCAACCGGTGGGTTTTCCAACCACGAAAATGGCAGCCAACAGTGAACTTACCACGAGAATAGTTAATACCAGGAAAAGGATATAGGTGAAGCCGCCAGTTGCTTTGAGCATGTAGGGCGCCCCGAACGACGCGATAGATCCTTCGATCCAGAACACGATCCCAGCCACCCATAGCGCGGTGGGGCGGACGACTTGAGTCGATAGTTCGGATGAGAGCGAGAATATTGTGAGACTCGGCCCGATAGCTATCCCGCCAAGGTGCAGCACGGTAGACCCGATGCTTAGATATCCCATCCCTGGTACTTGGTTGGCGAAGGTGGCGGTTGCGAGGCCGACCAGCGCAACGATGATCGTACTAAGTCCCAATATCATGATTTTCCGCCCGCCCACGCGCAATAGAATGAACGTCCCACAGATCGAAGCAAGCATTGAAAAGCCGAAGGTGCCTGCAAGTTGTGCAATGTTTTGTTGGATCTTATAACGTAATATAATATTCATGTTTTATCTAAGAAAATGCCACGAACGAATTGTCAGATAACCGTATTCATTACACTGCGTTGTATATGGATGCGATTGTTTTACTGTTTTAGTACAACCTATTTATGCAACGATTGGGGGCGATGTCCGCTCAGTTCCAATGTCTTGACGAATAACGTAACCGATTGTCAGTGGTCGGTTTAAACTGCAAGCTCCCTTGCACATGTTTATAAACAAATCAACCTTTATAACCGAAGTTTCCAAGCCAAAATAACCAAAACAATAAGTCAGCGAAGCGTCGGTTAAAAAAGCAATATTTTCAATCACAAAACTTCAAATAAATATCCTACCAATAGTTGCGTAAGTTGCATACTGCGGTGGTACGCTTGCCTCGATGAAGATATCATCTGTGTATTGACTGATGAGTTGAATTCCGGAGGCTTGCAGTGAACCCATCACAACCGTGCAAACAATCAGCTGCATTCTGTATTTCGGGTTGCGCGCGATTTGCAGAACAGTCGCCTTTTGCACCGCCTTGTCCGCAACTATTTCGTCCTGAAGGTCTTGGAGTTCGGTTTGCAGAACGTCCTTCCCCCCACACCGAAGTTTCGACAGCAATTTCATCGCTTCAGTTTCTCTCTCAGTTTTGTTGTCTTGTCGTAGAATATAGGGCGGCGTCTCAGGCATCCAATAGTAACATGCGACGTAGAATACCGATAGAACACCGGGAGCTACCATGAAGTAAGGCCACAAGTCCGTCCCGCCCATTACATTAACATGTCCGATGGTGTTGCTTAATAACACACCGAATTGCATTAACCACCCAGTAGGGCTTTGCCATAAGAAAAGCGTCTGTCGATTCGCGGTCTCCGCTATATATAAAGGACAACTCGCAAAGGCCAGGCCTCTTGAAATGCCGCTTAGAAATCGCCCGACAATTAGAATCTCGTAGGAGTTAAGCAATATTGGTAACGGTCCCATGCACACAGATGCAATAATCATAAGAACATGAACGGATAACATGTTCTGACGGCGACTGAAAAATTAAAAGACTTGTTTTTATATTAAGCTAAATAAATGTTATAAACCTATAGTTAATTATAAATTACAATAAACCTAGTTAATTATAAATATAAAAAAGTTAAACAAGATTTACTAAATAAAGTCAGCTTTTTAGGCCGGTAAACGTTAGAATAAAAAGAAACATTTTGAAAACAAAACCTTTTTTGACTTAGGTTTTTTTCGTTCAAATATACATCAATATGTTAGAAATACCTTAATACAGTCAGTAGAAATCGTACAGCTATAGACCCAATCACAGTCCCCACAATTAGCATGGCTTGCGCCAAGGTTATGATCATCTGCGAAAATCCATTGGTCGCTGGTGTGTTGTACCTCTCCTAGGAGAGGTTTGGGGTTAAACATAGATATGTGGGCGCTTAATCGGTGACGAATATATGTGACACTGATGATAAAAAGGTGGCGCACATGAACAGGTAGTCCATTTATCACGTTTAATCTCCGATAATATATAATTAACAATTTTATCATGTGTGCAGATTAACAGGTGGTGCGCTGTTCAAGGTTGATATGTAAACAAATATGTAAGATGTGGGCGAATATGCCGCAGATTGGCAACCGATGTGCTTTAACGAAGCGCAGATGCACAGTCCAACCGATTTTGTTGGACCTCAAACTTACCACGTGACTATCGTTGATGAAAATCAAGATGGATGCTTTGGTTGGATTGAGTGCGGCGAGTGCCATCCCGAAACTCACAAAGGTTGTCACCTCGGTCACTACCATCACGAATATACAATACGGGGAGTTGATCTTCGCCATCGAGGTCTTGTGGATCGAGTTCTAAATGCAAAAGCTGGAACGGGGACTGAAGAACAAACGATTGGTGCGAAGTCGTCTTGGTGAAGAAATTTCCACTGCAGTACTGGGTAACCAAGGTATTGAGAGTTAATTATACTATCGACAATGAGAAGACTTTTCACAGTGTGCTTTGTAAATATCTGGCACAAGAAATAAAAGCATTAACCAATTTTTAAAGTTACAATGGTGAAGATAATATTGCGTCCGCATCTGTTTTCGGGTTGACGGGCACAATAGACTCAGGTGATAAAGATGATTTTTTCCCAAATACTATTTAATATATGCAACTGGGTTACGTAGTGCCTTGCTGGGGTGAATAGTAACCTTGGATGCAACGATACATCGATAATCGCGATACTACGAATATATCGCGATTAGAATACCACAGACGCATTATTTTATCAGCAACACTTATCGCAATAAACGGTAGTTTTCCGCCTATCATTTTGTATTATGGGAGGTTATATGTTATAATGATACTCTTCATTTATACACACTTTGATACGTTCATGGTGCCATACAACTAGATTTATACAAACTTAGAATAACTTAAGTTTTATTACGTGATATAAAGTTCAACAATCAACTTATTATTTTTTCTATATTACGCTAACAATCAAACAATCGACTTGTGAATGGTGGTTTGTGTAATTAAGGTTACTAGAACACTTAACGAACACAATATTTACAAACTACGCTTATCGGCGTCTGGCAAACTGTTCGTTTGTTACGCAAATACCTGGCATATTTTGTAAGTAGTTATAAAGCAAGGTTAGGTTTTACACGTCGGTTTATAAGCTTATTGCTGTAAATATAAATTAGGTTAATTTAACTTACAAGCTTTATTTAATGAAACACTATAGATCTGTTTTAAGAAACAAATTTCAATCCGTTAAAGACGTTTAGTTTAGATCGGGAGAATGCTCCATGTTTACTAACGCTAATCGTGACACGTGACACTTGATTATCGTTGCTGCACTAATAGTACCTAACACCATGCCCCTACTCGAGCTATTGGAACCATTACAATATGTCGATAGTCAGATATGACTGTCAATTTAAACAATCCATTACAACTGCGTTGGGGCGACGTAAACTAATTTTACTCCAATATTTAAGGTGCAATATACACCAATCAAAGTTCCTTAGATGTCAATATTTGACTTCTATGCGTTCAAAAACAACTTACACCACGCGACCCAGAAGTACGCTCTATTGCACTTACAAGTGCATTCCTTACTTATTCTAAAATAGCATCATTATAACTACAGTTTATAAATGTGCCAATCAAATATATTATGTGTGGTTTATACAAATATCATGAACACTATGGTCGACTCGGCGTTTTAATGTTTTAAAGTTTAGAATCTGAACTGCGCTTGTGCAATACATCTCAGGGTATAGATTTAAAATCATGATATAACAATACGACTTACTATAATTGTGTTAATGTGACAAGCCTCATTACCTACTGTGTTTATTTCTGTAAACAAAATAGTACATCTGTATTACACACAAAACACTAGACAGAACAATTTACTGTAAATATTACACCGTGACTAATCTGCGCGACATTCGACACTAAATACGATTAAATAACCACGACTTTCAGTTAACTTATGCCCAACTTAGCTAAACCTATATAAATAGTTCGTATAATCCCGGACGGAAGCACAAAAATCTTTATAATAAAGTCGTTAAAAGCTGGTTCGATTACTAAAGTATACATGGTTGATGTACGCAAACGAGGTCAACGAAACTAAAGTAAAAAATAATAAACCAACTTAAACAGCTGTACTCAAATCTAATGCCTAAGCTGACTTTCCCACTGATCCAGCACGTTATTCCATTCTAGCAGTCATGACACAGCAACGTTCTGTACATATATCCGGCAATCGTTGCGTCATCTGTAACCTTTTTCCCCAATCGCCATTCAAAAGAGAAACATCCACTCGCGGTTGTCCACTGACCTTTCGACGTGATCAGCGTCATATTTCAATCGGTATGCGGTATCCACATCGGTGACGTAACAGGTGATGATGAAATACACATTAGTGACATCACATTTATGGAAGGTGACGCAAGACAGATTTAAATGCTTCGTTTTATTATTGAAACCAGCCTCGCAGTTATTGAGTGACAGTCTACAAATATTTGCCGTATCCGCATAAGGATGTCAATCTGATAATCCACGCTTAAAGTCTAAGGATTTGTGTTTTAAGTGTTAGATCGCGCTTATCTGACCAAGCGCTAATTATGTTGTTAAAAAGCACTGCGAAAAACAGCGGTAATAAACCTGGAACACAATGTTAACAAACAAACACATATACGGTGGTTCCCCTATGTAACTACGCAAAAGATTTAGTCACACGTCACTACTAAGACGACACATACGCCCGCATATTAATTTAATAGTATTTTCCCAGCCAAATAAACATTGCATAAAATTCAGAATAAGTGAAGTAAATTCGTAAAGCACGTCATTTCCTTTACACCATAGTTTAATAAACCTCATATTTGATTACTTTCCACCACCGACCATCACGATTAATTGACACGAAGACGACGTACGTAAGTATTTTATTCTTAATGCGAGAGCTCTTGTTCTGATTTATTATTTCGTGTTTTATGTAATGTCCTTTGTCTCCCCATATAATATTTTATACTTTGCTCTCTTAATTTTCTTACACGTGTAGGGCTTAGATTTAAGTTTATTCATTTGTATTAATTTTGACCTTGGGAATCGGTCCTATATGTCTTCTATTGAGAGTAGATATCTGTACCGTTGTTGATGCAATCTGTAGTTAACAAATTGCTCTTACAAATCACCAAATATTAGGAGTTGAATTTACATTATTCATAAGTGCGAAGGAAACCGCACTTTATATCAGGTATACTAAACAAGATATACTTGCTAAACTAAGCATTAAACAGTCGATATAAAGAACCATACTACTCTTCTGGCTCACAACTCAATTAGGGCAGCCAATAATATCTTCACTTGTAGTCAGCAGTGTAAATCCACACACCATGCTGCCAATCTGACTCACGTGTAATGCTGGTAGAGAAACAACCAAACAAAACGAGAGAGGATGAATGAACGTCTCGCGCTGTAATTGAGAGAGGGAGAGAGAAAAAGAGAGAAAGACAATGAGAGAAGAAAAAGAGAGAGAAAGACAGAGATTGATAGAGATAGAGACATAGTACAGTGGAACCCCGCTTACCTGACCACCTATGGGACCTTGATCAAGCGGTCGCGTTAGCGGGGTGGTCGTGTTAGTGAATTTTGATTTGCAGCAAGTTGTCGTCATATGTAGCTTAAACGTCTGCATTTTTACTAAATTTTGACCAAATGCCATTATTTTTATCAGATACTGCAGAATGAAATTAATACTAAAGTTTATCTTGCAGAATTCAGTTCTGTTTGCCACATTTTTTTGTGTGTGCGCTCATTTATTCTTATTGTTTTGATCATAAAAGAAATTTAACCTTGTTATTTTGGTGACAAAGGCAAATTATTTAGCACATGTGGTCACTTAAGCGGAGTCAAATTTGAAGTTTTGGACCAAAATATGCCGGTCCTGGTCTGGAAACCGGGGTGGTCGCGTTATTGAAACAGAATGCAATGCATTACCATAGTAAATTATTTGGGACCGCACTAAAGTGGTCCTGATAGTGAGGTGGTCTCCAAGCGGGGTTCCACTGTACGATGTATGCACAGCTTTGACTGTTTCCTCTGGCCTGTCAATCGTCTATAATTACCGCACGGATACTTCCCATCTAATCTTCCTACCATATATCATAAGATGCAACGCCATATTTCATCTTTCAAACCATGTCAGAAACGCGTTCTGGAATGCGGACCGCGTAGCTGCCTGCTTTGAGGCGTATCTCCGGGTACGTCGAACCAATCAGTTAACCTGTATCTCTTTCACTGTATCAGTTATAAACTGCAATAAAGGAACCTTTGGAGACGGAGTCAGTCCAAATTGTCGTAATTATTTCGGAGTCTTTATAGCTGGGAAACTATAGGCCAAATTTAGTACAATATATAGGCACGATAAGAAAAAGGGTTCAGTTTAACTAATTTAATTATCCGGTTCCGGCGATGTCCACTCAGAGCCGTGTCCAAGCACACAGTGCACAACTATCGAGCCCGCGGTTGGTTTCGATCATCAAATTTTGACAGTCTATTCCAAAATGCTATTTCCACAATTAAAAAATCGGGAACAAAAGTGAGAACCATCACGATATTCTGATTCTTGATAAAAGCTTAGCGCCGATGTTCTCAAACTCGGAAATGACATCTTCATAATTCAAGTTGTCTCAGCCGAATGTGCTTGCTGGAAAGATTGCCTATATGCTGTTTCATGCGCAGACGTAATTAATTCCCTCGGCTCATACCACGTCTAATTAGTTAAATAACCATCCTTTCCTGTCAAATTTGTGTATTTCTGCAAAGAAGATTTCACCAGACGTTAGAGTTTCACTCCCCGAACTTTGCGCGGTTCAAATATGACTCATATCTATAGCAAAAGAAGCTTTTTAATAAGAGAAAGAGCAAAGGATTTATTAAGCAAAATTTCTTTTCAAGATATTTCCTTTGAATCTTTTTGCCGCCCTTGCGTTCAGAGTAAGACAAAATAATATTTTTAAAAGGGTACAACACACTGTCTAAATTTCTATCCGTTGACAATAGTTAATCAACTACATGTCAAATACCAGAGGTGAGACGGGGTCCGATGGATTAGTATAACTACTGCTGCTGTAAACTTTACACAACTTACGTAGCCCAAGTTATGTTTATCCACAAGTTTAGCACTGGTAAGTATATACTACTTCACGCGACACACACAAACTAAATTGGCTGAATAACAGAACAAACGACAAGCTAGTATTATATTGCAATGCACAATTATTCGTTAATAATGTCCTTGGTTGCTGACTTAAGTTTCTCACAGATTGACTTGAGTATCTTAATAAATTTATAATCCGATATCAGAAACAATTCACGCCATCATTTCCTGTCTTCCAACAAAACTTAACTTTGATTCTGCAGCTGATTTCCCGTGAACTGGCATGTCTTCTATTGTCTTACTGTTCAGTAGACAATCCTGGTATATGCCACAACTACAACGTGAAGTACAAAGCGCTATACGATCACTTCCTAGTAACAACACCAATGTCTAATGACAGTTTCCTTCTTTCTCCTCATATTAAACACAACATTTTATACAATGCGCCGTGCCTTTCACGCTGCAAATTGAGGGCAATCAAGTAATCAACAAAAGCATTGCATGACACATTATAATATCATATAATAGTTTGAAACTGCATCCCGTAGCTGCCCATCTATCCTTCAATACTACATTGTGGGGGCATATGTGTTGTGATGAATGCGATCAGCAACGCGCGTAACCCAAGTTCTGGATCTGCTTGGCATATATGACGTGACGGCGGCAGAAAAAAAGATTCGGATGAGATTTGAACGATAATTTTCCTGCCAGTTGAGCAGTCGTTACTATAACCACCATGTCTACAAGCCTGAGCTCATCTCAACCAAACGCCACCGCCAACCATGCAAGCGGTTTGCCAATTGTGGATCTTTCAGCCACATCAACATTCGACTTCCAGCTTCCACATTGGGTGGAAGGTGTCACATTATCTCTGTTGGCAAAGCGATTAACATGTGGTCAAGGGTTCGAACCTTCAGCTTTCTACGGTCACACTATATCACCTTATGACACTTGGCTACGTCACTTCCTTCATCTCTACGCTTAAAACGACTAAGTTCTTGCTGTCGCTTATTATACAATTGGGCCATATATATTTATTAAATTGATCAACAAGTCATTTTGTTTTTTTGCCACTCTGTAGGAATCCCCCAAAGCTACAATAACATGTTTAATAGATCTAGTTTGAGTTGTTTCTACGGAAATGCCAATCAGCTATCGGAGCTCAAAGTATTTGTTTGATGGATTGCGTGTTTCAACCCACAGCGACAAAACATAAATTCCCTGTCCTTATATCTATGTATAATGGATATAGATCTAGACCAGATTAATTAGCATTAAATGAACGTTTTATCCGGGTAACTTATGCCTATATAAGAAGATTAGAAAACCATTTAAGCACATCTTGCTTATCTAAGTTTCATCCTCATGATTGGACTCCTTACCACAAATACACGTCGTTCTATTATCTGGTTGCAGATTTAAAGACGAGAAAATACTATTTGTTTGACGTAGAGGGTTTAAATATAAAATCGTATACGAATCTTCTGATCAACATATTATTTACATATTCTGATCGGGTGCCTCTAAATACTACAGGATCGCTTGGACCGCTTAGATTGCTATGGAAAGTAATTCTAACCCTGTCCCAAACACTAATCTCAACCCCAGAACTAACTTTAACCCCAACCCTAACATTAATATCATGGCTTTTGTAATTACGAAGTATAGTAAGCGATCCAAGCGATTTAAGCGCTCCAAGCGGTCCTGTAGTATTTAGAGGTACCGTTCTTGTTGGCTATACTGGTAAGTTTGCTCACGATTGGTTAACAAAACAGGGTTAAATCACAGGCGCTAGATAATCTCAAGGTTATTCGATATAACCCCATCTCCCTCAAGGTGACAGCCATGATTTGTCACACCCTGCACTCCATCACGTAATCACGTAATATTTTATTCAAAACCGCCGCGAAAAGAAATTCACAATGTCAACATGAAACCTGTGGAGCAAAAATAGCCAATCGGACAGGAGAATTCCAAAAAAACGTCCCCTTTAGATGTTTCTTAGGAAAAAAATAATATTTTGTACAAAATTACGTTTTGGTTTGATTTATCAAAAAATGAAACCAAAACGTTTACGAAAAACTTACTTTAAAATAGTAAATATCGCATAAACAGTTAAGTGCGATAATTTAAACAACAACATAGATTTGTAAATCGCAGAATGAAATTCAAAATGCGCTCAACGCGTTTCGTCCCCGGATTTCCCCTGGACCGGGAAGACGCTGAGATCCGGTCAACTTCTTCCGCAGTTGCTCCGACATCCCAGGCAACTTGCTGAAGTAGATTCGCGCCATCGTGTGTTTGTTCTGCACCTTCAGTATGAACACTTGCCCGTATGCCTGAATACATGGGGTGGTTGGCATCGATTGTGGCAGAATCGTTGTCGCGATCGATGCAAAACGCTCTTAGTTATTCGTCAATTATTGGATCCGGCTGAACCCAGCGGATTAATGGGTTCTAACAAATTAAAGGAACGTGTAAATCATACACAACACACTGCAATAGCTCCAGTAACCCGACGATGGGCGCGAGGTGATCTGACGATTGCCCGTGTGATAGCTTCCATGTGTTTTTCCTCAGGGATAAACGCGGTTTTGGTTCACTGGCACACCGCTCAATTTTGCGAAATTATAAAAAAACGTTATTTAAGGTTTTTTGATGTAAAAGCAGGTTTGTTTAAACCTTGAACCGACTAACCACAATGTACCAAGAAACCCAAGAACAATTTGTAATTTGCGTTCAAGAAACTTTGAGCTTAATCCTTAATCCGCCGGTGCCAACGGATGGATCGTTCAATCCAATCACCTCGTTCAAGTGATCGAGTCTGGAATGCGCTGATGCCTCGTCCTTGGTGAGCAGAACACAGTTCCACGGAGACCATTCCTCGCTTCGATCCCATCTCACCAACACAAGGTCGTAGAGGTCGTCCCATGAACTGAGGATGCTCTGACTTCCCCAGATGTTCTCCACCAAGTATTGAAGATCTTTCTCCTGAGATCAAATAAACAAACATGTTTGTATTGAACGTTTAGCGGGACAGATTTGTGGACATTTAAACACAAACACTGACGAGCAACGTGGTTACGGGTTAAAAACTTGTCTGATAAAATAACCAAACACAGTGAAGGGTTGAGCCATGCGGTGTCTAACTCGTGGAGCCAGGATTCCTAGTTCCCGCAAAAGTAAAGATATACAGACGGGAATAGTGGAAGTGAATGTTGTGCTACCGTGGTGTGGACTGCTTATCTATTGATGGGAAAAGTGATCTAACGGATTGTACTACAGCCATACTCTTATACACAACACACTACGAAAGCTTCGTTAACCCGACGATGAGAGGTAAACTGATGAATACTCACAAATTCCAAAATAAGCACAAAAGATGACGTGTTTTAAGGAACATGAGCCTTATAGCGTTGACTAGGAGCATTGGTTTAAAAAATATTTGATGGAAAATCACCGATCACTTGCAAAGAGAGGAACAATTATATACCGCTTGTCCGAGTGACGTTTGTTAAATATCGACTTTTCATGCACATATTGCGATTCTAACGGATTTACGGAATGATAGAAAACGTTTTCACCTATTCGAAGAAAGAAAATAATATTTATGGACCAATTTGCCGCCTTCGGTGAAATAAAACACCTTCCCGCTTGGTTAACGTTTATTTCCTTTGATAACCGAAATAGTAAAACTTAACAGTGAATATAATTTTACCACCGACATTTTTTATTTCCGCTTTATATCCAATTCCACGATTCGAAATATTAAACTAAAACTTCCCATGCTTTTTGCAAGAACTACTCAATAAAGGAAACGTTTTGATGGAACCAGGTAGGACCGGGTATGGTAACAAATACTCTTTTAATTGTTTGTTTATCATCTGTTTTTCGCGGGGAGCAATTTGCTTTTATTAAACCCCCCACACCACGTCACGTGCCACACCGTCCATTGTTCTTGACATAGGATTATTACGTCACAAACAAAAAATGCAAATAAACCACGGAATAATCTCCAGAGTTTAGTGCGATCAACATTCCAGATAAACGACAAACACGTTTATCACTTTCAAGGAGCGGCGGAAAATTACCATCACTATTCATTACGCGGCAAAATAAGAGGAATCGTTACCACAAATATCCTGTCAATGCCGCAACAGCTTTAATATTCTGACTCCAAGCACGATGTAGGCAATAAATAGCATCAGCAACCTGACTATAATCACGTACTACCTTACGGCAACAGAATAAACAATATGAGTTTAACACTAAACAAGGACCTATATGAGGTAACAATGCCCATTTTATAAATATATGGAATAATGACCCATATGAGGTAAACAATGACCTGTATGAGATAAGCAATCTGACTGTTGTCCGCATATCCTTCCTCACTACGTCGTAGATTCCTCAGCATGATCCTGTAGTGAGAATAATCTTGTCGTGTCCTCGCAGCATTGTCCAGCTCTTGTACTCTGTAGGAGTGTGATGTTTAAATCCTTGTGATCTCGGTACTTACGTACACGAGGCTTAAGGCTTTGTAGTTTGGCTCGTTTGTAGACATTTGGATGATTTTGCAGATTTTAAGGAATCGGAAACAAATTTTATTTCTAGCGAGATAAGTTTCGAACCCATGATATGCGCGTCACCAAGACAATTTTCATGTCCAATTCTTGATATAAATCGCCGCGTTGACCACTCGGCCACACAACCGTTCCTCGATTAACTATTGTTTTGTAAAAATAAAGCTGTTAGAAACGATTACGCACACTGAACGTGGAAAAGCGACAACTACTTTCTCCAAACATACGGCTGATTTAAAATCAAGCAAATTCCACTAAGTGCCTTGACTACTGAAACAACCGATCACGTTTCGCCTGTTGGTTGGACTCTTTATCTTATTAGATGACGTCACACACGACTAAAGGTGATGTTACAAACAAATAAAATGACGTCACCACAGATGACGATTTCCACAACTTACTTCCTACATTTCCCGACCGATCTTGAGTTTGCTTGGATCTTAAACTCGGTTGACGGGAGGTATTGATTGGCACTCGGGCAGAAATAAATGTCTTTCCTGAGACTACTGGGGTCTTGTGGGACCTGAATGGATATTGTTCGCTCATTATAGATCGGTGGTAATACGTGGCATCTACAGTTGGAAGGTGGGGGGATCTAAACCAGTCGATTGCTCATTTTGTTCTTATACAAAGTTCTTGACGGGTTTAGCTTTATTCACTCTTTAAATACAACACACAGTAAATCTAACCACCTTGAATATGTGCTATTACAACTAATACATGTTTTAACACTCTTGTTTATCTTACAATATGTTAAAAAGTTAGATAATTCTTAAAGTTTGGTCGTTTTAAGCTGGTAATAAGTGGGCAGTCTTTGATATTTAATGATCATTTAGCCAGATGTCTCTTGGTAGATCTCGGAGAAAATTTTCAATATTAACTTGGTTATTACATGAAACGACTCATTTGACTTACAGCATAAAACGATCTGCAGGCATTTGTGGAAATGACTTAAACAACACAAACCTTAAGCAATCTGGCGGCTTCTGGGTTAAACATGGGGTTCTTGCAGTATTGAAGGAACAAGGTTGATATTCGTTTGCGCAAACCCTCCAAATTAGCCTCCGCCACCCCCCGCATAAGAAGGTCCGCCTCGCGGTCGATCAACTCGATTATTTCCCTCGTCAGTTTGCAGTCGTGTTCCTGCAGTAACGGGGTGGAACAATGTGAATGATTGAAATGTGGCGCAAATAGATAGGTAATGTGCTTATCAAGATTGATTTCTGTACAAATATATATTTTTTAAGGTTGAGATGAGTGTTGGGGGAATGATTGGAATTCGTTTTCATAGTCTATGCTGCCAGTTTCTCACCTTCCCTTTCTCGATTTCCTTTCTTTTATTGTTGACAGTATCGAGCTGATATATTTGTGTACAACGATATACGATTGGTACACAATTCAAGATAAACGCCCCCCCAACCCACAACCCCACAAACAACCCTCAATACCTTAACCGTGTGCTTTAAAGTGAGCAGAACATCCAATCGTTCATCCTGGGTCAAGTACTTCATGTTGATACTGTTGTAGATATCTCTCATTTCCTTGGCTCGTATGGTGAACTGCGTGTCCATCTCTGTGTACCGCCCATCGTAAGCCTTCCATCGCTTCGGTGCAGCTGCCTGGGGGAATATATGATAGGATGGGATATTCATGTTCAAACCAAGGGGATTAACACAAGGGCAATCATCATATTACCTCGCGCCCACCGTCGGGTTACCGGAGCTAATGCAGTGTGTTATGTATGATTTACATATGTTTCTTCAATTTATTAGAACCTATAAATCCTCTGGGTTCAGGCAATGTCCGTAAAGTGCCTTGCCCAAGGACACAACCGACTAGCTAACGACCAGTTTCGCACCTGCAACCTTTCAGGTGAAAGTCAACGCACTTAACCACAAGACTAAGCTGTCGGACGTATCAAGGTAGAAGTAGAAGTGGATGACAACATGGTTGCTATGGCAGCCCAGTTTCCCACCCCGCTGGATATAAACCGCTCCAAAATGCACACATTGTCTGTACGGTTGGGTGGCCAGAGGTAATTACAACCAAAACACCATTTAATTCTATACAACATACTGTGAAAGGAACGCGGCACGAACCCACGATGGCCTCCTCACTAGGACCGTGTATGTACAAAGGTCAGTATATGTATTGATTGCAGTAACTTTTCGGTCATACCATTGTTGTTTTGCCACTTCTTTCTTTTAAAACTTAACGTACAAACAATATAAATCTCACTTTGTCCAGGAAATTCTGGATTCTTTTTTCCTTGTTATTTTTGGCAGCTGATAGCTCATGTCGCCCAATGGAAGCAATCAGCTGGGTTTCTTGCTCCAACAACGCACACAACGCTGCTTTGCGCTCAGGACCTTCCAACTCCACGTCAATGTGGCCCAGTTCCTCTAGACGCCATTCTGAACAATTTATTGGAGGTTTGTTCGATTGCTATATAACTGTGTGTAAATATGATTTCCAATGTAGAACGCAACACTTAATCATAGTTTTTTTCTAAAAATTGTTGCTTCAAAACGCTTAAAACCACCAACGTCTGACTTAGCCTGGTGTTGCGTCGCCGTTTGAAACTGGCTCCCAGGTAGTGGTGGTGTTTCTGGTAAGGCACCTTAGCATACATTGCCTGGACCCAGCGGAATTATGGATTATACCAAAGTAAAAGAACGTCAACATTATATACAACACACTGCAATAGCTCCAGTAACCCGACGATGGGCGTGAAGTTGTCTGACGATTACCAGTGTGTTAATGCCTGTTGCATTTTACAATTTATGGAGGGGATAAACATGAATATCCCATTCCATCGAAACTAAATAAATGACTTTAAATCCCTTAATTTAACCGCAACACATAACCTACTCTCCAGTGCCGCATAAAGAAGATCAAAATCTTCTTTTGTTTTCGGCTGCATTCTTCTCTCAAACTCTTTCTTGATTCTCTCCTCTTTTTCTTGCCTTTTTCTTATTTCTTCCGCTTTCTCCCATTCAATCCTACGCTCGCGGTCAAGTTTCAACTCGCTGACCAGGCTACGAGCTTGCCAGCGACGAAAGTACGACTGAAGGATTATTACCTGGCAAATATCTTTGTTGGGAAAGGTGCTGAATGGTCTATCACAGTACGTTGACCCAGGGGTGGGATAAAATGGTCAGAACCGCAGAAAGCATGGATGTTTATTCGTAACTTTAGGTCGGAAGAACCCACAAATGAAAGATTATTTTAGTAGGGGACTTGTTATATTCTCGAGCAAAATGGTGGCAAGGCACTTAACGGATTTGTTTTTTGGATTTGCATTTAATTTTAAATGCAATAAAATTGTTACTAAATATAAAAGGGTTGTTAATCAAATATAGGAATTACGCAATTAATTGGTTTCACTGGTTTTCTATCCCACTAGGACCAACGTTGGTCTGATGATGTCATTTATACACTAAGATTTCTTCTTTACCGGACAAATGTTTGGCTAAAAATGCAAGTCCCAATTAAATTCAAAAAATAATGGAAACGGTTGTTAATCCTACATAAACCTTGCTTGGGAGAAATCTTAAACCCAATCTGACCCGTGGAATCTCAGTTAGTCTTGTCAGAATAGTTTAATGTCTAACACCAAGGGACAAAGTACGATCCATTTTGGTTAAAAACTTAAAATTTATGGCTATTGAATGTTAAAGAAACCCCACAAACGCAAGATTATTTCCATTAAGGGGTTAATCTGTAGTTGTTTTTTAACTAATTGGGCAAGGCACTTAACGGATTTTTTTTAGATTTGCATTTAATTTAAATGCAATATAAATATAATATATAGTATTTATTGTGATGTTTCAGCGCCGTAAGGCACTATGGCTGAAACGCATTAGGTAAATGGGAAAGCACAATGGACGTTATCACACGGGTAATGATCAGATTACTACGAGCTATTGCATTGCTTTGTGTATGAATAAGAAATTTAATTTTGTAGAACCAATACAACTAGTTTCAAGCAATTTCTGTTACGTGCTTTTCCCAAGGACACAAGCAAGTAGCTAGCGGCCAGTTTGGAATCTACAATCCTTCGACTAAAAGAGGAAACACTAACTCACCAAGCTTATCGACACAAGTAATGATTGATAATGCAATTCAAAATTATGTTCATACTTGATAATTGAAACGATAAAATGTTAATAAACTATTCTGGAAGTTTCATATGTTTGTGTTGATGTATATTGAATGGGTAAATTCAGATACAGTTTAATTATTTCTTACTTAGTTATAAAGAAACAGCAATTGAAAATAAGTTGAGCAGATAGACAGGTGACTTACAGCTTTTACTCGTCTTTCGAAGTAGTCTTTGAAAGGTGTGTACTTGCCAGGAGTCATTAACTTGTCTTCCATTGTTGAGATGAAACATCCAATCTTAGTCATTTGCGTCGATGTTGTGTTGGTTGTTTGACTGGTCCGATTGCGTTCGAACACCGTCTGCGAGGTTAATTATTATTCAGTCGATCAAATCACATGCTATTTAACAGCTGTGGCAACCACAGGGATAAAATATTTATCCTGTATATTAGATGCCTACTGAAATGAAAAAAACATGAAGCCTCATGAAAGGTTATGGCAACTAAAAACGAATTATCTGCAAACTTTAGTAAAATTAAAGGAGTCATTGCACTGTAACGAACAATTTTGTTAAAATGATTGGCTAAATAGAAATTGTTGAGATATGTAATGTGCTCATTGGTGTGGGTGGAAGAACAAAGAACGACCATAAACAATTCATCTTTGTGACCATCAAGGCCACCAGAGCTTTTAAAATGATCTCACCCAAAAAACTGATATTTCAGAAATTATTAGATTAAAGTGCTGTATTTTATTGCTAACTTTATAATAATGATTACAAACCAGTGATCAGTGTAGAAATATTAGATTGAGGAACAATATTGAAGAACTGACTATCCAGGGTCATATGATCTATTTGGGAGAGATTTCATATACTTTCACTAATTATGATGTCACAATAATTGTTCTATATTTACGATATCTGTAAATACTGGTAACCTTACAAAAAGTTTTAGTCTCTTTAGAGAAATGATTTCTCAAGCCTTTAGGGAAATGATTCTGTAATATAGGTGATGGCTAGTTAGTTTTTCTTAACCGAGCCTAGTTTCGAACCCATGATGGACAATCGTCACAACGACCGTTTTTGTATTGTAGTCGGTATATGTGTCGGTGTACCTTGGAACTTAAATCACTCTTGTGGTTAAACTGAGGACAGATGTGGCACTAATAACTACACTGTGTAGGGCGTAACGAACAGGTATGAGTCTGTTTGAAAATTATTGACACATAATAAACCAAAAAATGCACAAATGATGAGAAAAAAAAAACACGATTCAGTTTTAATCTCAATGCGTAATTAAAATCATATTTTAGTCCAACCGGTTAGTCTGGCAGTTAAGTGCGTCCCCTTTCAATCGAAAGGTTGCAGGAGTGAAACTGTTCGCTAGCTAGTCGGTTGTGTCCTTGGGCTGAACCCAGCGAATTAATGGGTTCTACCAAATTGAAGGAACGTGTCTATTATACACAACACACTGCAATAGCTCCGGTAACCCGACGATGGGCGCGAGGTGATCTGACGATTGCCCGTGTGTTAACCCCCTTTGTTTCCCATTCACGGGGATAAACATGAATATCCTTCCACCCACCTGGCAATCTCGAGTGAACCTCTCCACACCGCTCGGTGTTGGTTGCTTGCCGAGGGTTTGTGAGTTGGCATGGTGATACTCGGCCCCACTTATCTTGTGCCGGAAACCCCCCAAAAATGGTTTCCGCTTCACCGAGCGCTCAATCTCTACGACAACGTCATCGTATTCATTGTTCTCTGCGCGGAGTATATTGTTGAAATTTAATTAATGATTAGTGGAATGTCCGACCCAATGGTGGATTAGTGCTTTAGCCAAAGGGTTGTTGGTTCGAACTTGTTGATGACTTGTCAGTGGTGTCATTATGCAAGTTTTTTTTTGGTGGTTTTTAAACGAGGTAAGTTTTCGAAACCCTGATGGGCTCATCACAAAATACATTTTTATTTTCAACTTGGTATATGTATCGGTTGGTTTAACTATTCCGTAACACAACCTTACAGTTTTTGTGCAAGGTATTTGACATCGCCTGAACTAAGTGAATTAATAGGTTCTACAAAAATTAAAAGAATGTCTTAATCAAACACAACACACTCCGGGGCACAGTATATTCTGATCGATTACTCGTGTTTTTACATCAAGGACTAAACACAGATATCTTAACCTCATTGATGGGAAAACTTACTTAGTCAGAATAACATGCAAAGCAGTTTTACAATTATCCGAGCAACAATGACTAATTAAGATTTTTGTTCTCATCAAGTAACTGGCGTCTTTAAAACATTGTCGGAAAGTTTGGGAAAGTTGTCTTCGGATTGTTGAGGTTACAAAATATATTGAAGTATGAAGTGCTTATACATGACTTTTTTCAGTATTTTAAGTAAAATAGGTCAATTTGTAGCAGTGAGTTCAACCCTTAATTTGGCTTCACCACCGCAATTTGTTTTATTGTTTTGAAGAAACTAAGGATTTTCGAAAATAATATATTTTATTTGATTTGTGATCTTAACTGATATTTCTGTATTTGTTACGGTCAGCCATAATTTAAAGTAGATTTTCTAAGGTTGCACCTTTGATTAGTCGTACTGTTATCACATCAGATGACCCAAGTGGCTCTCTAGCGCCGGTGGTTTTCAGTGGCGAGGTGACGGGGTCGGTTGACGCAACTTCCAACTGGATGGATCCTGTTGGGGGAACTCCCAAGTCCTTCAATGTGGTTTCTGGGTCCACCGACTTGCCTTCGAAGATTGGGTAAAAAATGCAGGTTTTACTGTTTGTATTTGCCAAACAAAATAATTCCCTTAATATATCAGTTTATGTGTATGTTTTACTGGAGCACATTTACTGGAGAAAGTTTTCCAAAACTTAATAACAGCAATTGCAAAAAAATCTTAAAAATGGATGAAATGACAGCTGACCAGCGCGCAAAGGTCGTTTCAATTCCAAGATTGCAAATTATAATGAAATCGAGAAATATCCAAGCAGACTGTGCAATCTGCTGCCACTTTGTTTTGTTTCAAAATTTGCTTTACAACTTTGCATGGATTTGATTGAAACTTACTATCCTTAATACAGAATCTTAATGTGTTTAAATATGGCTAGTGGTAGTTCAAATATATATGTTCAATTATTCTAGTGGTAAATATGATTTTAATTTTAGTGCTAAAACACAGCTTTAACAATAATGATTGAAATAAATATTTTATAAATTCTCACCTTCGTATGAGAAGTTGAGCAAAGAGGCTGGAACTTTCACGTCGGCTGATAGTTGTTCGCTCAACTGGTGGATCGATACATTGAGGGGGGACGCTGTCGTTATCGTCTGTTTGCTTGGAACCAGCAGGAACTTCACTGAGGGTGAAAGATGAATTATTACCAAGTTTAACATGTGGTGTAATATAGTGGGTCGTTTTGACATGATCATTGATTAAATCAAATCCCAATCTAACAGCCATCTCGAAACTTTTACACAGTGCCGACAAATTGATGTTATGATCTGCAGTTCTTGGAGGCTGCCATATCAGATTGCTATGTTGGTTTAATCAGGTGGATTGTTTGATTAAAGTTATTTATTCTATCTGGTTTATAATCCCAACCATTCGGTCGAACGATGCAATTCCACCACCCACATCTGCACTAGCGGCTAAGGTTGTATTCTTGTATTGGAGTCATATTAACCTTGGTAGTGAATCATAGTGAAAGAAATTAAAGCGAAATAAGCCGGGTTATATAGCACGAAATTTAGGCAAAGAATGTTACATACCAAAGTGAATGATTATTACACACATGCGGGCATGATTATTGGTTACAGGGCACAAAATAACTGTCTGGAAACCTGCACATATTACTACAGGGATTGAAATTAACGCATTTCCAAAACAAGTTGTCCGTTCCACAATCGAGATTCGATTTCGATTCGAATAGAAAATGATTTAGGATTTTTTAAATCAAGAAATTTAAAATCAAGTACTTAATGTACACTTTTAAACAGTGAATTTTTAACAGTAATAATGATTTTACCCAAAAATTACAATTATTTTTATCAAATATACTTGCAATTGCATTTTTTAAATAAATTGGCAAAAAACTGTTTTTTCTAGATTAATCTAGATTTACAATTATTATAATTGTAGAATTCAAACTTGTGTATAATAGCAAACCAACCAGTGACCGTAGGCTCCTTCTCCCCACCAGCTTCCAGCGTCGCAACCTTTGATTCTTCGATTGATTCTGACCCGGGTTGGTTGGTTTCAGGGAACTCTGATCGTTCGGTCGCCGTGTCCTCCGTCACGCTTGGTTCGTTTTCACCCACATTTTGCATCGGGACTTCTTCTGCTGAACAAGAATGAAATAAAACTTTCTCTCATTCTATGAGTAATTCTCATTTCATTTCCAAGGTTTAGAAACTCCAGGCATCTACAACACAGATATAATATTCATCTTATCCCCGTGAATAAGAAAACAAATGGGTGTTAACACACAAGTAATCGTCAGATTACTTCATGCCCACTGTTTGGTTACTAGAGCCATTGCATTGTGTTGAATGTGAATGAGAACTTTTTACAATTGTTTCAGATCACTTGGTAAAAGCAACATCCGCTACTGACAAGTAGTCAACCAACTAGCTTGCAAATGGCTTTGACTCAACCACCTTTAAACTGATGGGTCGCAATGTTACTAATAGAGCTAATATGTGCGGAAATTAAATTAGACATATATGGTGTGACTGGTTTTCTACATACTAGTGTTTTCCAATAATAAAGGAAATCAAATCATCCAGTAAAAAAGAAATTAGAAGTTGACAAATTAAAAAAAATATTGGCAGATAGACACAGATAATCAGCCTTACATTTATTATCACACAGAATGGCAATTAAAAAGCAAATAGATTACAAATTAAATCAAGATTGCAAACCATTTGTTGGGGCAGTTTCTTTCTGCAGGAGCTTCATTGCTGGTTTCTATGGTTTCTATGGTGTCTCCTGCTGTTGGGACTGCAAATATTTAATTATTTGTGTTAGAAGGAAAACCCTCATAAACTCTCGATGCACTTGGGATGGGTCAGTGATTGATATGTCCGACCAATACTGAGTGTTTGATCTCCCAGCAGAATTCAAACTAGTCGCTAGCTATTCGGTTGTACGTTTGGTACTACGCGGATATATACCTGACTCCTGTAAATTGTTTGTTCTACCAAATTAAAGAAATATCTCAATCATACACAACACACTGTAATAGCTTAGATAACCTGAGTAGTCGCGAGGTGATCTGACTATTGCCCGCCAGAGTGTTAATGATTCTTACGTTTTTTCATTTACTAGGATAAAAAATGGCAACGCTAAAAGGAGGGAAAGCAGGAAGGAAGGAAACTGCTTACCAAAACTATGGAAATTAATTTTACCCTTTCCCTAAACACTAATCTCAACTCCAGAACTAACCATAACTCCGACCCAATGTTTAAAACTAACCATAATGCCTTAATATTATCCGGCCCGTTGGCTAACGGTTAAAGTGCGTCGCCTTTCAATCAAAAGGTTGCAGGTGCGAAACTGGTCGCTAGCTAGTCGGTTGGGCGCGAGGTGATCTGACGATTGCACGTGTGTTAACCCCCTTGGTTTTCCCATTCACGGGGATAAAGATGAATATCCTATCCTATTCATTTAAGAGCGCAGATTCCCGCCTTCCCTCCTTTTAGTTTTTCCCGAGCAAGCACCACTTAGCAAAACTAGCCAAAACTTACTTTGTGTGATATTATTATTGTCTGGTTCTACGTCCTTGGGCTGTTCGTCAGCCATTTTAAGTGCATAAGCCAAACGTCTTTACCTTATTTTTAGGTCACAATAAGGCCTAAGCCTAACCTATAAATGTACGATAATATGTAACATTTGGCCTCGTATTTGTTGTAGATATTAATTTCTAATAACAATCAAACAGCACAATCGTAATCTTAGAACATTTTTAAAAACAGTTATAACAATTTGTTTCTCACTTTTGTTTGAGCTGATTATCAATATTTCATGGGAAGTGTCTAGCGTGACGGTTGCCAAGAGATACGCATAAACACAGTATTATAATATGACTATCATAGATGTCTATTTAAAACAGTTTGGTATAGTGGCAATTTTTTTAAAAAATAAGTTAAAAACTAGATTTAACTTCTTTTTTTTGCCAATTACGTTGTATTAATTATGCTCCGTTATATAAAATATACATATTCTACTGCGTATGGAAATAAGTCAGGACCGTAGTAGGAATGCTGTTGTTCCTGTTAAAACCGCTATCGATGGCTACTGTAGCCTGGGTATAAATATATCGGTTTTATATATATGTTTTAATAACCCCTTATAAATGATTAACAAAATATATATTCTTATAGAAACAGAAAATTCTGTGATAAATATATGATTTTACTGAGTCTTTTTTTCTACGTTACGCTGGTTACAAGTACGTCCGGCCGGTTAGTTTGGCGGTTAAGTGCGTCGCTTTCAATCGAACCCAGTAGATTAGTGGATTCTAAATTGAAGGAATGTCTAAATTATACAACACAGCGCAATAGCTCCGGTAACCCGACGGTGGGCGCGAGGTGATCTGACGATTGCCCGCGTGATAACCCCCTTGGTTTTCCCATTCACGGGGATAAACATGAATATCCTATCCTATGTAAAGTGACCTAAAAAATCGGCTGTCAAATCCTGACATAGCAAGTCCCTCCGTACAAAACAGCTAGCAGATGCACCATCAACACCTTTATTTCACAAAGCACTGCTCCACGATTACAAAACTTTACAGCTAAACGAAAACACCTGCGCGCGGCCTAGCACATGCTGCTTTTAACCAAACAAACATTGGGGAATCACCACTAATGTTAAACACTCGTTTTAAAACAATGACTAAGGAAGGGTTCCACTCGTCACATCCTGCCGTGCATAGAGGTATTAATTGGTTGTACGCCATCCCAAGAGTACATACATGTTAGAAGATTTGCAACCTGATTGGATAACCAGTTCTACTCAATGACCTGTCGACATGGTGTGCGCATGGGAACCATAATTCTAAATTTTTAATTTTTAACTTTTACCTATTAAAATGTAATAATCGTATCATCGAGTAATGGCAATGCGAGAAATAAAACTTAAGTGTATCATTATAATAGCTCGATAAGCATGAAATACGTCATCCGGTATTATGCGATAATGGTGATTTTGGCAACATTGATTGCTTATGTATGTAAATAAATGTTAAAAATTACGCAAAATCTAAAATGTTACAGCACATTATAGCACCAATAAGTTAGTAATAATACGAAATTAAAATTGTTCATTAATTTCAAAATTAGTGATATAAAATTATTAATTTTCTTAAAATTGCATCAGATTTTTTCCAATCTGATGAAAATTCCGGATTCGCTTTGTAAAATTATTCTTGGAAGCATTTTCGGAACCGGGGAATCCCCGTCAATGTAGAGTCGCAAATTACGAATGACTTGAGCAAGGCAGATTTTCATTTCGTTCATCGCGAAGTTTTGTCCGATGCAATTCCTGTGCAAAGTAGAAGAATTTAAAACAAACTATTTTAAGATTCTGAAACAAATGCTCGTTTTATTGAGTACAGTAAATGGTGAATGCAGATGCGAAACTTTACCTGGAACTGACGATTGCCCGTGTTTAACCCACTTGGTTTTCTCATTCACCAGGATAAACATGAATATCTTATATCCTAATAATCCTGACTTAAACAACTTTGATTGTAAAGGTGAAGCATAACATTGTTTTACCTGGAACCAGCACTGAATGGAACGTAAGCAAACGCTGGTCGTTTTGCGATGTTTTCCTTCGTAAATCGTTCTGGATCGAAAACCTGCGAGCACAACTTATTAAATTATAAATATGTTGACAGAAGTGAAATATAATATTCCTTTACTCGATAGAATGTATTTCTGTAGTTCTGGCCGATTAAACTATGTTGTCGGATATTTGGGTATACTTAACATCTTGTGTTGGCGGAACGGGTCTTAAATCCTATAGAAAATATCCCAAATATTAATAAATTTTAACCACGACAATTAATTTAAGACGCAACTATTTACCGTTGGATTATCCCAGAAATTTTCGTGTCTGTGCAACATAAATATGCTCGTTGACACGTTTGTCCCGACTGGAATGGTAGATACGCGCCCAGAGCTCTTTTCTGTTATTTTGAGCGGTTCTTCTAATTGCCGGCCCATTATATAAACCGGTGGTTTAAGTCGCAAGCTCTCTTTGATGAATTTCGTCAGGTATTCTAATTTTGGAAGGTCGTTCCTGAAATAGATTGGCGTTCGTTTAAATTTATCCGTTGCAGCGACGAAAAGAGGATTTGGTCACAAACTACCACCGCTGTACGTGCGTTCTGGACCACATTACCACATTTTTATCACCGAGATTAGAAACCGCGATTATCACGGGAAATGGTCAGCTTACCCCGCGCCAACCGTCAAATTACCACAGCTTTTGTAGTATTTAGTGTATGATTAGTGGAAATCCTAAATAAAGTCACTGGATTCAGCTGATGTTTGGTTAGTGCCATGACAAAAAAGACAATCCACTTGCTATTGACCAGTTTCGATCATACACTGAACACGATCCAAACCAACAAGGAATCGCAACGTGTGACCAAAGGTAATGTGTGACCAAGTGTAATGTGCCACCGCTCTTATTTGTTGGTTAATTTGATAACACAGGAATTGTTGGTAGAATGTTGAAGTACGTAGGACGCACCGTTTAGTTCGCTTTAAGTTGGTCACAGTACAAATTTAATAAATCCACAGTAAAGAAGGAAGGTGCAGCTCTGTATTAACCGGTGTGTTTTCTGACCTAATATATTACAACGCTTTTATTTAAATCATACCTAAATTCAAACTACATTTAAAGTTAACCGATCGTATAAAATAAACCAGGCACCCGCGACTGAGGGCACGCGGTATTCCATATTAAAGCGATTGTCGCTTTCTTTTGATGCTAATTAATATTCCATCGAATTAAAAAAAAAGATTTTCAACCAAAATAACAAAATATTCAAACCATTCGACATATTTCCGGTCACCCAAGACTTCCGTCAATTCATCTCGGCATTTGGTTTGAAATTCAGGATACTTGGCCAAGTGGTAGAGCGCCCATGCAATACCTGTACAGTATACGTTGCATTAAGTATGGAATAAGGAAATATAAACTAAATATAAAGTGGATTGCTCAGGTAAATAGTACCTCGTGCCCACATTCGAGTGCCTAGAGCTATTACAGTGTGTGTGGATAAATCAGACATTTTAATTTGAACGATTAATTTGATACCACAATAATCCATGGGATCAAGTTTGAACTTAAAATAATAAAACCCACCACTAGAGGTGGTATCGTGCCCCTCGAACAAAAAGGTGTCGACTTCATCTCTTATTTCGATGTCCGTCAGTCCTTTACCGTCTTCGTCCTGCATGTATCGTACGGTTTGAAACTAATATATGCGCAACATTCTTCATTTAAGGTCATAAAACTACTACCGACAGTAAAATAATCATCAATTTATTGATTTTAAAAATATTGCGAATTTGTTTGTCGTGCTATCGGCTGGCAATTTACTTTAGTTTACTTTTCCTTTTGTACAATCACGTGGCATAATAAATTCCGCTTCTATTTTAAGAAACATCCTGTGTCAGATTGAATATCGACATTTCATGTAGGAAAACAAAAACAAATCGAAATATTACACGATGACGTATTAATATTAATACCAAGCTACCTTGACCTTAATACATTGTCCATTATTTGACAAACAAAAGCATGACATACCTTGCTTTGCAGAAGAATATCCAAGAAGTCGAGAACTTTTCCCTTTATAGTTTGAAAACCTTCCATTTCAGAATCCTTTTCTTCATCATTGACCGCTTTCGCAAGAACTTCTTTGCGTTCTGCTATTATCTGTACAAAAGTGTGGTTATGAGCTAATAACGAATCTTAATCCAATGATCTTAACTATATCTTTGGACCAGAAGAATTTCGACTTTCTAATATAGATCAATTTAAATAATAAAAAACTTGATAAAAAAAGGTCTAATAACCAGGTCGGTAAAGTAAAATTCAAAACGAACCTTTGTAATTATGCCACAGTTATAAGAACCAAGGGAATGACATGTGTATTGTGTATATATCACATTACTATTTTCTTGCAGATATTGTTATGGAAGTTAAAACAAGACCGGCAGTATTTGGTTTACTTCGAAGTCTTGTTCTTTATCTCATGGTTATTATGGGTTTCCTTTAAATCCGAAAAAAACACATCTTGATTTTACTCGTTTTTTTGTTTTGTTTTTCTACGTCACGCTTGTGACAGGCGTGTCATGTCTGACATATGCTCTTATTTTGCAACGACCTTAAATTTAAAAAAATACATCAATTGGAATTCCCGCTATCTGCAAAAATGTGAGACCTATAATACCTAAAAATTATTTAATTACTAACTAGAATTTAGATTACCCAGTTTTCTTCGTGAAATTCCCCAATATTGATAATTTGAAACCCATTAGCTTCTGTTTGCAGAAACAAACGTTATAACCTTTATTGATAATATACCAAGGGTGGTTAAATAGTCAGGGAAACAATCTTTTCACAAATGCAGAAAAATATACCGTACACATAACAGGGTTATTAACATAGTGGTGGTTCACACGTGATTGGGACTCTCTAGTTTGTTTATTATTTCTACAAATACAAAATACATACAAATACAAAAATATTATATTAACCCGTTTGTCGGTACGATTATATCCAAAGATTATTATTGTTTGTAATGCTGAAGTGTTCTACAAACCTGAGAATAAGCTGTGTTTACCACATTGCTATGTTCTTACAGATATCGTTAGGAAATTTAGTAAGTGGTAAAAACTATTTCGGTCACTTCAATGTCTTGTTCTTCATTGTATTAAGTTAAATATTTCCAAAACTCAGACATTACTTACTTTCTCAGTGTGGTCATGCAACACTTTGACAACAACTTTATTTCTTATTCCGTTTGCAGATAGATTGTACATCCAGTCAAAGAAATGGAAAGGTTGTCTGCTTCTCTCCATCAGTAAATCGCCAACTTCTTTCACCGCCATTAGGTAAGGATGGTCGCTGTGCGCAAATAAATATATATTATTTACGGTGTTAAATATTATTTATGGTGTTAGTATTTTTTAAAAGTTTGGATTATAGTTTTATGTCTTATTTCATGTTTTCTCCTCGGCATGTTTGCCCAAGAACACATTTTCTTTTTTTGGCGATGGTTGGGTGCTATTCACCGGTTTAGACCTAATTGGTTTAGACGTCAAAATGTTTTTGTCAAAAGCATTAAAACATACGTCACATGTTGGCAATTCGTGTTCGTCGACATAGCGCATTGTAGCATGGTGTCCAGCGTCATCAATCCAACATGTGTGTGAACTTCTACAGATTGACCGCACACTTTTTTGAACTTGTCCACCATGACCAGACTATTTTTGTTGAATATCTCTGAGTATCTGTTGGAGTTAATTTGAGCTATTAATAAATGTATATAAACCTAGAAAATGTGTATACAACATTTATTGTTTTATATTAATTACGTTTAGCTTTTAAACTAATTTGTGTATATAGAACCTTGAATGAATGGGTAGTTTTATGGTTAAATATGGAATAACGAAAATTGAAACTAATTATAACCCAAACCTTATGGTTTAAATCGACCGAAAAACAAAAACCGTTACTCAAATCCTTTAAATGTAACGTGGTTTTAACTAAAGTTTCACTGGAGTTTTAACTTGTTTTGTGTTCAAGTTTCGATGTTTAATATTTCCGTCTTTTAGTTTTAACCGAATAAAATACTTGGTAAATACATGGGCTTCGATGCGCCGTAAGTATATTTTAAAGAAGAAACAGCTCTAACGTTACCACCCATTTGCTTACGGTTTCAAAACTTTATAATGAAACGCAGGTGTTAGAAGGCGTCGATTTCTGAACCACTTGCTTCCTTTACTTGTGAGCAGACCATCTCCTATCCAAGGTCGAATGAATCGATATCCGAGATCATTTTTTGGTGCTGAAATACAATAAATGGTTGAATCAGTCGGATTGACAAGTATTTAGTTAATGGTTTAATCATATTAAAAATCATCTCGGACAAACTCGCTTCATTCAAACTATGGACTGTAGGTTATTGCTATTTGGATATTATACTGCATTTTGTAATAATTCTACAACACTTTATTGTGAGCACAAGGAAAACTGTGAAAAATTGTTCAGACAATGACTATAACATAAATACTATAATGAGCAATTTGTGATTAGCATAATGAAAATACAGTTAAAGGTTAAAAGTAAAAATAAGAAAAGTTAGGATAAAATATACAACGTAACCTTGCAGTTTATTATTACCTCCACTGGTAAGAACAGCATGTACTGAATCCGGATGATAAACTTGTAAGATCGTCATCACCGGTCCAATCCAATGAGATATCATCAACGGAAAAGTTTTAAATCTTTGGATTAACCGCAGCAATCCAGTTTCGTTGTTGGTATACTAAAGACAATTTATGGAATCATGTATTTCCAAAACAATCGTTTTAACATGCTTAATAATTCCTTAAAAAATAAATGATTACGTTATTTAACTAGGATTACATTGTAGTGCAATATTTCAATGAGATGCGGTAGCAAAAAATTAAATAAAACATTAAAATCAGGCAGCATATTACATGTTTCATATGTCCATAAAACCAGTGCTTGGTTCTTTTGTCAACTCCTGCAACTTCGTCCAGATGCTTAGCATTGCTGTGAAGCCTTCGTAGCACCATACCATAGTGCATGGACAGATATAACGCCAGAATTACAAGGCAGGTCTCGATGAAACTTCGACCAAAAACGAACGATTTAGAAGTCTCCCATAGAAATGTAATAAACTGCATTGTGAATGTTTCTATTTTTAATCTTGCATGCTGCAAATGGTAAAACAATAATCGTAATAAAACATGAATCCAAGATAATACATTCAGCGATGTTAAGTAATATATTTTAAGTTACGTTGCATAGCATGATCAAGACATCCACAAATATAACGAAAAAAAATTTGGTTTGTTAAATTGAGGAATCAATTGTTTCTGCTAGCTGACACAAACTATTTAAAACATGTATCAAATGTTACGATTAAGTATCTTAAAACAAATGGTACGATGAAAGTGATGATCGATTATTATTTATTTTAATCCCTAAGAGAGGAGCAGTTATATGGGAATTAATTTGAAATGGATCGCAGGGAATCTTACAGGGTTTAAAATGTAATTCACTGATCCGTAGCGTGACCGTGATACTTAAAATAAAACATTTCCACTTGACGGTGAACAATACTTAAGTCCAAATATAAAAACTGTAAATTTATATATGATAGAAATAAGTAATTATTCTAAATACATAAGGATTTAAAACCTGATAGCCTATGCTCAATAAATATAAGCCAAGTCCATATTAAAATTACACCGTTAAATCACATACTTCAAATGAAACTATATTTTAAATCATGCTGCTTTAAATTTGTACAACTTCTGTGCAATCTACATTTTTCAGTTTCTAAATATGTAATATAACCTCTCGCCGTTTCAGTAGGGTGAGCGGCTACTCTGTCTTATAATACAAACCCAGTTCGTTTGTTTCACGCATGAATGAAGAACCTTTGCCACTCATGGCTACATATTTCACGAATTACGCAATATTCTAAGGATATTTTGAACACATCAAAATTCTCATTTTTTAAATTACTAGACTATAAAGTAGTAAATAGTATATTAGTTACGAAGTCACCGAATAAGCTGCTTGGAATCTATCCTCGCAAATAACGAAACTCTGAAAGTCTCAGTCTGTTACAAAAAGGGACCTTTTATATTATTATTAATCAGTCAATCGAATCAATTATTTTGATACAATCATGTGTCAAACTAAACACCTTTTAATAATATTATTATAAAACATTATATTGTTTAACTAAATATTTAACGGTTTAATATAGAAACATATGTTTTTTATAATTGTTCAATTTATAAAGCCTTGCTAAAGAGTCCTTGCTTGCTTTGAACTTATGTAACTTGCTTTCATTAACGTATTAGAGCAGGGTTGTGGCTAAATACTCTAGGATTAACCATGCGTTGCGTCGATGCTAAGATGGTGTGTCGAGTAAGTAGCATTTAGTAATGATCCGTTAAAATGGTTAAAATATTAAAATAAATATAAATTAATAATTCCAAATAATTTGGCATTAGTTTAAAATATCGTCAATTTCATGAATTGAAAAAAAATTTCACTTTTCTATGAAATTTCTATGAAAATTAAAAATGTACTACACGAATGAGAAAAACTATAAATAAAATTAACCAATTTGCCTAAGGAAATCCTCAAAACAACTTTCGGCAGAAATCAGCCTTACGCGCCACTCTGTTTTGTATTACAATTACTTAGTGACATACAAAGTAGATGTTGCGGCGTGACGACGTGGCGGTAACTTAAAAATAACGACGAAAAATTTAGCATTGGACACTGACACAAAACCATAATTATTTACCGGAAATTTGTGCTTTTAAAACCTCAGTGAACTACAGAGGAACTAAAATTACTTACTTAACAATATATCACGCCCGGTTCCATTCACTACAGAACTACAACAGATATGCACTTGAAACTGTTTTCCATGCAAAGTAAGGTAACGTATTGCCTGCATCACGTACCCAATCATGCGGCTCAACTGGTGATGCGTGCGATTACGTAAAATAAACTTGGGGACAGAACAATATATACAATATTATTACGCTTGTTAAAGCACATAACTAAAATAAATAAATACAAAATGTACATACGAGCAAAAATATGCGTATTCCCCACATCCATCTTTAATCGTTTTCCAAGAAATTCTTATTCAATCATGTATTGATTTCGCGGCTTGTGTATTTTTTGCGCATTTTATTATTCTATTATGTTAAATTAAGTTATGTTAAAATTTTAAAATGGCGCTTAATGCGGGCACAGCTGTTCCCCTTTCCTTCTGTCAATTATTTTCTCTGCGTGTAATCTCCATCTATATTCTCAGAACCAATCCAGCTATAATCTCAGAACCAATACCTATACAATATAACCCCCCCCCACATTACGCAATACGTGGAGGGCTTATTATCAGAAACGAATTTTCGAATACGGAACAAAATAAATTTACAATCTGGCCACAGCTCAGGGCATGTATAACGAAGCAGTTTACTCGCATGTATTTTTACCATGTCAGTTTATAAGCTGCAATAAAAAGACTTTCCGAAAGGGAGTCAATTCAACTTCACTACAACTAGGGATTAGTCAGTGTAGTACAGTGCTTCTCAAATGGTGCGCCACAGGGTTTAGCTAGGTGCGCCACACTTGCCTTTCGTAAATTTACGACATAGTGTGCATAGATCAACTACTAAATGGTTAGTGTATTCGTTCTTTTCCAATATAACGTTAGTTCTACATTAACCTTTGTAAAGCAAGAGCGCTAGAAACAGTAATTTCGTTATGTGAAAAATTTGGTGATGAAATTATTTTAATCAAACTTTTAATTTTCCATATTTTTCCTTAATTGTTTGAGTGTTACGGTGCCACGCAATGAAGTTGACGCGCTATTTCCAATTCCTTGATTTGGTGTTTTAGCGGTAACTAAAAAATACATAAATTAATACGAGACATTATAAAAAAGAAAAACCATAACAAAATAATACCTTAACAATTGCACGTCCGTAACTTCTTTGACCATTTACCATTTACTAAATAAAATGCTGCTTACCCGCAGCTGGCGTACACAAAAAAGGACTATACAAATCAAAACGTAAATTCGCCAAGGACAATCATGGAAATAAAATGAAACAAAATCAACCAACCATAAAAAGCACTAAACCAAAAACAACTACTGCAGCGATGCAGTAACATTTGAGTATTTAGCATATTGTTTTGACTCCCCGTGCAAAGTGCTTCGTTTCTTAATTGGTCTCTACGCTACGAGGTCAAAAACATCGAGAACCACCTGCACTGGTCTAGTATAACCGCAAGCCGAAGCGGCAAGTTAAAACAAACACGTCGGCGTTCGAATGTGTGGACCCCTTATATAGAAAAACGTTGACGTTGTTTTAATTGCGACGATGGATGGATATAAATAAATAGTCATGTTCTGTCCCCAGCTTAATTTTTACGTCATTGCATGCATCACCAATTGAACCGCATGATCGAGTATGAGATGCATGCAATACGTGGCCAGTCCTCTTTTTACATTTCATTTTTATGGTAGTTCTGTAGTGAACGGAACATTGCGTTGTATTTCACGTCTAAGTAATTTTGGTCTTCTGTAGTTCACAGGAGGGTTTAAAGGCACAAATTTCAGGTGGATAAAATGTGTTTTATGCTATACCGTAGTAATTTTCCATTGCTAAATTTGTTTCCATTATTTTTAGTTAGCGCCACGCCACGCCACGCCACGCCACCACGTCACAACTTGTATATCATTATTATATTGAAATACACTACAAGTTCAAAGTGGCGCGTAAAGGCTGAGTTCTGCCAAAAGGTCCGAAAAAGATTAGGCACACGACGCTGCCGAAACAGTAACTGAAATTTATATGTAATCAACGTTCATTCATTCGCAATGAGCGAGACCGCGGGAGGCATTGGAGATGGAAAGAGTTCGGTCGACGAGTGTAATGTCGACGAACGAAACATTACTCTTAGAAGAAAAATTCCAGAAGATAATGACTCAGGATTACGAACGTTGATGAAGGAAGTTGATGATATGGAATTAAAATTTAGAAAATGCGTTACCGACGCAAATGCGAAGTTGATATTTTGCAACAACCTCGAAGAGTTGCAAAGAAAAGTTGCAGAAGCGGTAAAGCACAAAGAAAATCTTGAAGAGATGATCAACCGATTGAAACACATGGATTCGACAGTTGTAGAAAGACTCCCCAGATACGACAAAATCATGGATGAAATGCTGAGTAATGCGAGAACGACAATTACGCAGCTGAGAGAAGAGCGAATGTCCACGTTTTCCAAAAGTAGGTCTTCTAATAAACATTCAAGGCGCGTCTCAATAGACGAGGAATTTAAGAAGAGACGGTACGAGAATGAAGTCGCATCTGCTGCCCTATCAGCAAAGCTACCTTACATAGAAAAGGAAAAGGAGCTACGAATGCGACAAATCAACGCCGAAACGGATCTCGAGATTACCCAAGTAAGTAAGGAAATTGCGGGAAGGGCTGCAACAAGCGCTGCATGTTTAGATGCTGAGCGCGTAGAAAATCCTTACGGGATTTATGCTGAAGATCTACCTGATAGTATACCACCGCCAATCTGTACTGGAGGAGTTGGTTCATCGACGGGTAGATTCACACCGTTTCCGACGCCAATCTTGGAACCAGCAACAACACGCCATTCTGCACGTGAGTCTCAACAGTTTCGGTCTTTACCTGCGGTGCATCGCTTGCCTACCATAAAGTTAGACATATTTGACGGAAGTGTTTTAAAGTTCCCAGCATGGGAAACGGCGTTTGACGCGCTCGTAGAATCTAATTCAATATGTGTTGCACAGAAGTTGAACTTGTTAAATCAACACCTTAAAGGCGAACCTAAAATGTTGGTTGATGGTTTCTTTCTCCTTCAAAGTGAGCACGCGTAAGTAGAAGCAAGATCAAAGTTGAAAGAACGGTATGGAAACGAAAGCGTAATAGCAAAAGCTTTTATTGATAACGTTTATTCTTGGCCTAAGATCTCTCAAACTGATTTTGGTGGACTTCGTAGGTTTTCCGATTTTCTTAAGTGGAAATCGCTAAACAACGTAAATCTTGCTTAAATGTTTTAGATTATCCTACCGAGAGTGTGAAAATTCTTTCACGATTACCACCGTTTGTCTTAAACCGGTGGCGCGCAGAAACGGCTATATGGAAAACGTCACATTCGGGAAACTATCCACCTTTTTCAGAATTAGCAAAATTCATCACTAAAACTGCCGATCAGGAGAACATTCCGGAGTTACAAGAGCTGCATGTGTCCAGCAATAGAAGAATAGGGCCAAGTGCAATCCGAGGCAACCGTAACGTGAATTCCTTTAGTACCAGAGCACAAGACCGGGAGCGACGTGTGAGCGAGCAATATTGCCACTATTGCAAGGGAAGACACCACATCGACGATTGCAGTGCGTTTGCCAAAATCACGAGGCGAGATAGGCACGAATTTATCCTAAACAACAGAATATGCTTTTCATGTGGATCAAGTCAAGATCACATCGCGAGGTACTGTCGAAACCGGGTGACTTGTAAGGTATGTAATAAACTACATCTGACCTCGTTACATATCAATACGAATATCGAAAGAACAGGCTGCCTCTGTACTTCCACTAAACTAAATGAATGTGGCATAGACCAATCCATGATTGTACCGGTAAGAGTACGCAGTAGAGCTAATCCTACTCTTCAAATCAAGTGTTACTGTATACTAGACGCCCAATCAAATAACTCATTTATATCAGACGGGCTAAAGACGCAGCTTGGGCTGCAAGGGACGTCTACGTTGGTGGAACTAAGCACGATGTTGGGCAGCAAAGATGTGGTCTCTAGCGAAAAGATATGCGATCTGGAGGTGCAGAGCTTCGACGGCAAGGTTTCTTTAAAATCCCATACGTGTTCGTTAGACCCGATATGCCTGCAAGTCGAAGCCAAATCCCTCGACGAGAGCACGCAAGAAAGTGGAATCACTTAAAAGAAATGTCAAGTAAGATAGTTTCCTACCAGCATAATCTGGAAATAAGTATGTTACTTGGAACGAACGTCCCTGGCGCAATAAGACCGAGAGAAATAGTGGCGGGAGACGAATGCCAACCGTATGCACAGCGTTCAGCTCTTGGTTGGGGCAGTAGAAGGAGTTGTGCATACACAAGAGGTTGGCTATTCCTATTTGACTCGAGTTATTTCGCATCGCTGCGTTGGGTATAAGAAAGTGGAGGAGAGTCCAATAGAACGTTTTATAATCCCATTTCAATCAAAAGAGTTAATTAACCCAATACAAATTCGAAATTGGCTTGAGTCGGATTTTCAAGAAAGAACTAACAGTGCGCAGTCTGTATCGCAAAAGGATCGAAAGTTTCTAAATATCCTTAGCAAAAACATCCAACAAGGAGACGATGGCCATTATGTTATGCCACTGCCATTAAGAAACGATAATATAAGACTTCCCAATAATCGAATTTGTGCAGAAAAACTTTTATGGCAACTGAAGAGACGTTTTAGCAGCAATCCAAAATATAAGGAAGATTACGTCAAGTTCATGGCAGATGTCATAAGCAAGTACGCGGAACCGGTATCAGAAACTAACAAAGATAATGGAAGGGTAAATTACATACCCCACACCGGAGTGTACCATCCAAAGAAGCCCGAAAAAATAAAGAGTCGTGTTCGACTGTTCTGCCAGGCACCAAGGTATATCTCTTAATGATTGTTTGCTGCAGGGACCCGATCTACTAAACGCGTTGGTGGGAGTGCTATGTCGTTTCAGACAAAACAGAATTGCCTTTACAGCGGACATTGAAGGCATGTTTCACCAGTTTCATGTCGCAGAACCTTACCCGCAATTTACTTCGTTTCCTCTGGTGGGAGGATGGCCAAACTGATAGGCGAGTGAAAGAATATCGTATGAAGGTACATATTTTTGGCGCAGCAAGCTCCCTGGGATGTGCAAATTTCGGACTTAAACGTGCTGCAGATGACGGAGAAAAGGAATTCGGCATCGAAGCTGCAAATTTCGTAAGAAGGGATTTCTATGTTGACGATGGGATCACGTCAACGCCGGACAATGAGTCAGCGATTTCTCTTGTTGAACAGAGCTAACGCTTGTGCGCGAGAGGCGGTTTGCGCCTTCATAAATTTCTATCAAACAGTAGAAATCTACTGCCTAAGATTAACGAAGCCGATCGCAGTGCAAGTTTGAAGCATGTGGACTTGCACAGCAACCCGCTACCTGTGGAAAGAGTTCGTGGGCTCGCATGGAACGCAGAGAAAGATGCATTTTGTTTTAAAATATCTTTAAAAGAAACCCCTTTAACCAGGCGAGAAGTACTATCGACAGTCAGTTCCATTTATGATCCTTTGGGGTTCCTTGGGCCAGTCGTTCTGGAAGGAAAACAAATTCTTCAACAGATGTGCATTGAGAAAACCGATTGGGACGACCCACTTCCAAATAATCTGCGTGCACGATGGAAATTTTGGAAGCAAGATTTAAAACAACTCGAAAATCTAGAAATTGGACGCTGCTTGCAACCACCTACTTTTGGTCGTATTTTATGCAGAGAACTTCACCATTTCGCCGACGCCAGTACCGTTGGGTATGGTCAATGTACTTATATGCGTCTAGTTAGCGAGTCCGGTAGTATATCGGTCTCGCTTGTTATTGGAAAATCAAGAGTTGCCCCTTTAAAACCAATGACAGTGCCAAGATTAGAATTAACTGCCGCCTTGATGTCTGTACGTATGTCAGCTTACCTGCAGAAACAACTTGGTCCCGAAACGTATGAGAACTACTATTGGAGTGATAGTAAAGTGGTGTTGGGATACCTTGCGAATGAAGCAAGAAGGTTTCACGTTTTCGTCGCAAATCGAGTACAAGAAATACGAAAGATAACTGACGTCACTAGATGGTTTAACGTTAATTCAAGCGACAACCCTAGCGACTGCGCAAGCAGAGGAATGAATCCACGCCGATTTGTAACAATGTCAAAATGGTTTTGCGGACCAGAGTTTCTATGGAAAGAAAACGTTTCGTATCCGCCCCGATTTATGTCTGTGACACAAGATGATACAAAAACAAATTTCAATAGAAATGAAACGAGTAACCGTACTTACTACTACTTCATCGATAACTGGCTTTGAGCCGCAGAGATTGACACACATTTCTTCTTGGTATCGAGCAAAACGAGCAATCCCTAACGTCGTGCGGTTCTCGCGTAGACTGCAAAAGTCGGTCAATTCAGCGGATATTAACTGTGCAGCTCTCGCAGAAGCAGAGATGATTTTAAATAGCATGCAGCGGTGGCATTTTCCATCAGAGATTGCCCGAATTAACCATGGCAAAACGTGTTGGTGCCATAAGCATCGTCTTAATCCGTTCTTGGACGCGAGCGGTGTTTTACGTATTGGAGGAAGAATAAGCAATGTAACTATGATTTGCCAAGAACTGTACACGCCTCCAACGGCGACGGCAATACAAATATCCCGCTTGGAACTTACTGCAAGTGAGAACATAAACGGCTGTTTCATAGTTATAAGATGATTGGGTGTTAGGGGTTCTGGTGCTCCTGGGTCGTTTAAAGTCTCCACCGTTAATGGCCTTGAATTTACTATATTTCAACTTTAGTTAGGAACGTACTAAACGCTTCGTCATCAAGTCGCTCTCCGCTCAAACCCCTCCAAATTTTTACTAAAAAAATTTGAGCCCATACCCCTTCGTAAATCGGCAACAGCTAGCAGGCGCACAATCAACACCTTTATTTCATAAAGCACTGCTCCACTATTACAAAAATTTACAGCTAAACGAGAACACCGACACGCAGCCTGGCACATGCTGCTCTCAACCAAACAAACATTGGGGAATCACCACCATTGTTACTCAGCAAAACACTCCTTTAAAAACAATGACTAAGGAAGGGTTCCACTCGTCACATCCTGCCGTGCATAGAGGTATTTATTAGTTGTACGCCATTCCAAGCACATGTTAAAAGGGAGTTTAAACCACGAAATAGTGTGCACTTGTAAACCACAATTCTAAATTTTAATGTTCAACTTTTCCTTATCAAAATGTAATAATGGTATCATCGAGTAATGACAATTGGAGACATGAAACTTGTTGTGTATCATTATAATATCTCGATAAACATGACATACGTCTTCGGGTATTATGCGGTAATGGTGATTTTTGTAACATTGATTGCTTATGTATGTAAATGAACGTTAAAAAATTACGCAAAATCTAAAATGTTACAGCACATTATAGCACCAATGAGTTAGTAACAATACAAAATTACAATTGTACATTAATTTCAAAATTAATAAAATAAAAATTAATAATTTGCTTAAAATTGCATCAGATCTTTTCAAATTTGATAAAAATTCCGGATTCGCTTTGTAAAATTATTCTTGGAAGCATTTTCGGAACCGGGGAATCCCCGTCAATGTAGAGTCGCAATTTACGAATGACTTGAGCAAGGCAGATTTTCATTTCGTTCATCGCAAAGTTTTGTCCGATGCAATTTCTGTGTAAAGTGGAAGAATTTAAGACAAACTATTTTAAGATTTTAAAACAAATGCTCAATTTATTGAGTACAGTAAAGGGTGAACGCAGATGTGAAATGATTTACCTGGAACCAGCACTAAATGGGACGTAAGCAAATGCTGGTCGTTTTGCGATGTTTTCTTTTGTAAATCGTTCCGGATTGAAAACCTGTAAAAGGGATCCATTACGTTGAAAACATAATAAATAATAAAGCATAAGATATTTATAGGGCTTTTGCTTACAGGGAATCGTTAAAATACCTCGACCATCATCGGGATACCAGAACTATTGTAGCGTATTATATATGAGACATTAACACTGTTTTAGTTTTAAATTATCGATCCACTAGTATTCGGCAATGGTAACCTATTGAACACACCACCCAGCCCTTTACTCGATAGAGTGTCTTTCTGTAGTTCTGGCTGATTAAACTATGTTGTCGGATATAGTTTGGGTATACTTAACATCTTCTGTTGGCGGAACGGGTCTTAAATCCTATAAAAAATATCCCAAATATTTATAAAATTTAACCACAAAAATTAATTTAAGGCTCAACTATTTACCGTTGGATTTTCCCAGAAATTTTCGTGTCTGTGCAACATAAATATGCTCGTTGACACGTTTGTCCCGGCTGGAATAGTAGATACGCGCTCAGAGCATTTTTCTATTATTTTAAGCGGTTCTTCTAATTGCCGGCCCATTATATAAACCGGTGGTTTAAGCCGCAAGCTCTCTTTGATGAACTTCGTCAGGTATTCTAATTTTGGAAGGTCGTTCCTGAAATAGATTCGTTTAAATTTATCCGTTGCAGCGACGAAAAGAGGATTTGGTCACAACGTACCACTACTGTACGTGCGTTCTGGACCATATTACCACATTTTTATCACCGAGATTAGAAAACGCGATTATCACGGGAAATGATCAGATTAACTCGCGCCAACCGTCAAATTACCGCAGCTTTTGTAGTATTTAGTGTATGATTAGTGGAAACCCTAAATAAAGTCACTGGATTCAGCTGATGTTTGGTTAGTGCCCTGACAAAAAAGACAATCCCCGTGGTATTGACCAGTTTTGATCTTACAACTGAACACGATCCCAACCGACAAGGAATCGCAACGTGTGACCAAAGGTAATGTGCCACCGCTCTTATTTGTTAGTTAATTTGATAACACAGGAATTGTTGTTAGAATGTTAAGGTACGTAGGACGCACCGTTTTAGTTCGGTTTACCAAAAATAAGTCGACCACAGTAGACATTGAATGAATCAGCAAAGAAGGAAGGTGCAGCACTACTATGTATTAACCGGTGTGTTTTCTGACCTAATAGATTACAACGCTTTCATTTAAATCATACCTGAATTCAAACTACATTTAAAGTCAACCGATCGTATAAAATAAACCAGGCAATCGCGACTGAGGGCACGCGGTATTCTATATTAAAGCGATTGTCGCTTTCTTATGATGCTAATAAATATTCCGTTAAATTAAAAAAACGATTTTTATCAAAATAACAAAAAATAAACCATTCGACGTATTTCCGATCACCCAAGACTTCCGTCTATTCTTCCCGGCATTTGCTTTGGAATTCAGGATATTTGGCCAAGTGGTAGAGCGCCCATGCAATACCTGTACAGTATATGTTGTATTAAGTATGGAATAACAAAATATAAACTAAATATAAAGTGGAATTGCTCAGATGAACAGTAATACACGTCATGCCCACATTCTAGTGGCTGGAGCTATTACTGTGTGTGGATAAATTAGACATTTCAATTTGAACGATTAATTTGATACTGTAGACGTAGGGATGTTTCTTGTATTCGTGCCAATAGTAAAAAAAAAATAATGGATTAAACACAACATGGTTAAAACACAAGAAAAACGCAAAGTCCGCTTCGGTTCATAGACCGTGACGTAACCAGGTCGCTACAATACCACAATAATCCATGTGATCAAGTTTGAACTTAAAATGATAAAACCTACCACTAGAGGTGGTATCGTGCCCCTCGAATAAAAAGGTGTCGACTTCATCTCTTATTTCGATGTCCGTCAGTCCTTTTCCGTCTTCGTCCTGCATGTATCTTGTATTACGGTTTGAGACTACTATATGATATGGCTGATATCCACGTGCCGCTAGTCCCCAAACAATCATTTTAATTGTGACGTCACTCCGCCGGTTACAGTTCATTGAGTGCACGCGCGTGTGAAGCATTGTCCTTAACGTTAAAGTCATTGTTCTTTTCTGTAACGCCGTTGTTCACTTGCAGGGTTTATTTCGCCATTGTTTAGTTATTAATCCACTTATTTCCCTTTAAACAGACACGATATAGGATTCTACACAGCTAATCTATCTAAGTAATAAAATCGCATTCAAGATAAACTCGCATGTTAATTGCAAACAAGAGGCCAGACAAACACTATATGCCTGGTTTGCGACTATTATGTGCCCAACATTCTTCATTTAAGGCCATAAAACTACTACCGACAGTCAAATAATCATTAATTTATTGAATTTAAAAATATTGCGAATTTGTTTGTCGTGTTATCGGCTGGCAATTTACTTTAGTTTACTTTTCTTTTTGTACAATCACATGGCATAATAAATTTCGCTTCCATTTTAAGAAATAAACTGTGTCAGATTAAATATCGGCATTTCATATAGAAAAACACAAACAAAATATTACACGATGACGTATTGTTATTAACACCAAGCTATCTTGACCTTAGTACATTGTCTATTATTTGAAAATGACCCAAAAGCATGACATACCTTGCTTTGCAGGAGAATATCCAAGAAGTCGAGAGCTTTTCCCTTTATTTTTTGAAAACCTTTCATTTCAGAATAGTTTTCGTCATGATTTACCGCTTTCGCTAGAACTTCTTTACGTTCTGCTATTATCTGTACAAAAGTGTAATTGTGAGCTAATACCGAATCTTAATCCAGTCGACTATATCATTTGGCCAGAAGAATTTCGACTTTTAATATAGATAAATATAAATAATAAAAAAAAACTTGATAAAAATAGGTCTAATAACCAGGTCGGTAAAGTAACATCCAAAAAGCACCTTTGTAATTATGCAACAGTTATATTATAACAGTGGTTCCCAATCTGGGGTTCGCGGCCCCCAAAGGGGTCGCAAAGCATGATAAAGGGGGTCGCGAAGCTGTTGCTAATGTAAGAACAAAGGTAAATGTAAGTGGGATTGGGTACCGGTACGCTAGCAGTATGTGATATCCTGCGTAAAACTTTTCATTGAGACATTTCATTCGGGGGTAGTACTTTTTTTGCATCAGTATGCGTCGATTGTGATTTCATAAACTATGACCTCGTGACTGTAAACGCGCAATAGCTGCAAATTGGAACTCCATTAGGGAAGTAGCCTAGTATTATTATACAAGAGAAATCAGTCAAGACTTGACATTGGTAAAAATAGTTAATGGGAGCATGATACACGTTTAGCCGCAGACCTACAAGGTCAACCATTGCACTGATTTGTTAATAAATGCAAGTAAAACATTTTTGTGCTTACTTTCTAATTTTGCATTTGGGATAGAATATAAGTGTGGGTCACGAAATCTGCGAAATATTTTAAGGGGGTCACCTAAACAAAAAGGTTGGGAAGCACTGAATTATAAGAACCAAGGGAATAACATGTGTATCGTGTATATATCACATTAATATTTTCTTGCAGATATTGTCATGGAAGTTAAAACAAGACCGGCAGTATTTGGTTTACTTCGAAGTCTTGTTCTTTATCTCGTGGTTTTTATGGATTTCCTTCAAATCCGAAATAAACACATATTGATTTTAGTCGTTTTTTTGTTTTGTTTTTCTACGTCATGCTCGTGACAAGCGTGTCATGTCTGGCATATGCTCTTATGTAGCAACGACCTTAAATTTTAAAAAATACATCAAGCGGAATTCCCGCTATCTGGGAAAATGTGAGACCTATAAAACCTAAAACTATTTAAAAACTATCTAACTAGAATTTAGATTACCCAGTTTACTTCGTGAAATTCCCCAATATTGGTAACTAGAAACCCATTAGCTTCTGTTTGCAGAAACAAACGCAACCTTTATTGAAAATATACCAAGGTTGGTTAGATTGGGACTCTACAGTTTGTTTAATATTTCTACAAATACAAAATACATTTAAATACAAAAATACTGTATTAACCCGTTTGTCGATACGATTATATCCAAAGATTACTATTGTTAAAATGCTGAAGTGTTCTACTAACCTGGGAATAAGCTGTGTTTACCACATTGCTATGTTCTTACAGATATCGTTAGGAAATTTAGTAAGCGGTAAAAACTATTTCGGTCACCTTAAAGCCTTGTTCTTCATTGTATGGAATTAGGCTCATAAGCTAAATATTTCCACAGATTCAAAACACAGACATTACTTACTTTCTCAGTGTGGTCGTGCAACACTTTGACAACAACTTTATTTCTTCTTCCGTTTGCAGATAGATTGTATATCCAGTCAAAGAAATGCAAAGGTTGTCGGCTTCTCTCCATCAGTAAATTGCCAACTTCTTTAACCGCCAGTAGGTAAGGGTGGTCGCTGGGTGCAAATGAATATTTACGGTATTAACGTTTTTAAAAAGTTTGGATTAAACTTTTCTGTCTTATTTGATGTTTACTCCTCAGCATGTTCGCCCCAGAACACATTTTCTTTTTGTGGCGTTAGGTTGTGTGCTATTCACCGGTTTATACGTAATTAAGTTAGACGTAAAAAGTCATATTTTGTCAAAAGCATTAACACAAACATACGTCACATGTTGGCAATTCGTGTTCGTCGACATAGCGCATTGTAGCATGGTGTCAAGCGTCATCAATCCAACATGTGTGTGAACTTCGATAGATTGACCGCATAGTTTTTTGAACTTGTCCACCATCACCAGACTATTCTTGTTGAATATTGCTGAGTATCTGTTGGAGTTAATTTGAGCTGTTAATAAATATATATAAACCTAGTAAATATGTATACAACTTTTATTGTTTTATATGAATTACCTTTAGAAACTAATTTGTGTATAGAACCATGAATGAATGGGCAGTTCTTTGGTTAAGTATGGAATAACGAAAATTTAAATTAATTATAACCCAAACCTTATAGTTTAAAATTTAAATCGACCGAAATACAGAAACTGTTACTTAAATCCTTAAGAGGTAATGTAGTTTAAAGTAAAGTTTCAACTTGTTTTGTGTTTAATTTTCGTTGTTTAATATTTCCGTCTTTTAGTATTAACCGAATAAAGTAATTTGTAAATATATGGGCTCCAATGCGGCATAAGTCTATTTTTTTAAATAAACAGCTCTAACGTTACCACTAATTTGCTTACGGTTTCAAAACTTTATAATGGAATGCTGATGTTAAAAGGCGTCGATTTCTGAACCACTTGGTTCCTTTACTTGTGAGCAGACCATCACCTATCCATGGCCGAATAAATCGATACCAAAGATCATTTTTTGGTGCTGAAATACAATAAATGTTTGAATCAGTCGGCATTGACAATTATTTAGTTAATGGTTTGATCATATTACAAATCATCTCTGACGAACTCGCTTCATTTACAAACTAGCCGGTCGACTTTAAGTTATTGCTATGTAGTATTCGTACTGAATATTGTAATAATTCTACAATATTTTATTTTGAGCACGAGGAAACTGTAAATTATTGTTAGAACAAATGACTATAATATAAATACTAAAATAAGCAGTTTGTGATTAACATGATAAAAATACAGTTAAAGGTTAAAAGTGAAAATAAGAAAAGTTGGGAACAAATATACAACGTAAATTTGCAGTTAATTATTACCTCCACTGGTAAGAACAGCATGCACTGAATCCGGATGATAAACTAGTAAGATCGTCATCACCGGTCCAATCCAATGAGATATCATCAGGGGGAAAGTTTTAAATCGCTGGATTAACCGCAGGAGTCCAGTTTCGTTGTTAATATACTAAAGGTAATTTACGGAATCATGTATTTCTAAAAAATCGTTTTATATGCTTAATAATTACTCCAAAAAGTAAATTATTACGTTAATCTACTAAGATTACATTGTAGTGCAATATCTCAATGAGAGCAGTAGCAAAAAATAAAATAAAACATTAAAATCAGGCAGCATATTACATGTTTCATGTGTCCGTAAAACCAGTGCTTGTTCCTTTTGTCAACTCCTGCAACTTCGTCCAGATGCTTAGCATTGTTGTGCAGCCTTCGTAGCACCATACCATAGTGCATGAACAGATATAATGCCAGAATTACAAGGCAGGTCTCAAGAAAACTCCGATCGAAAACGAAAAATTTGGAATTCTCCCATAGAAATGTAATAAACTGCATTGTAAATATTCCTATTTCAATCTTGCAAGCTGCAAATGGTAAAACAATATTCGTAATAATTGCACGAATCCAATATAATACATTCAGCAATGTTAAGTAACATATATTAAGTTACGTTGTATAGCATGATCTAGACATGCATAAATATGACGAGAATATATGCTTTTTAACCTAACACCGAAAACAAATTTGGTTTGCTGAATTAAGGAATCAATTGTTTCTGCTAACAGACACAAAATATTTTAAACCCAAATAAAATGTTACGATTGTAGTTATATATTTTAAAACAAATGGTACAATAAATATATATAGGATTTAAAACTTGATAACCTATGTTCAATAAATATCAGTCCATATGAAAATTTCACCGTTAAATCACATACTCCTAATGAAACCATATTTTAAATCATACAGCTTTAAATTGATACAACTTCTGGGGAAACTACATTCTCAGTTTCTAAATATGTAATATGACTTCTTGCCGTTTCAGTAGGGTGAGCAGCCCTTATAATACAAACCCAGTTCGTTTGTTTCACGCATGAATGAAGAACCTTTGCCACTCATGGCTACATATTGCACGAAACACGGAATATTCTGAAGATATTTTGAACACATCATAATTCTCATTTTTTTAAATTACTAGACTACAAAGTAGTAAGTAGTATATTAGTTACGTAATCACCAAATAAGCTGCTTGGAATCTATCCTCACAAATAACGAAACTCTGAAAGTCTCAGTCGAATCAATTATTTTGATACTATCATGAGTCAAACTGAAAACTCTCTAAATATATTATTATAAAACAAAAAAAAACATATATTAAACTTCAATTATTAAATTGTTTAACTGAATATTCAACCGTTCAATTTAAAAACATGTGGTTCTTTTATAATTGTTTAATTTATAAATCCTTGCTAGCCCTTGCTTTCATGAACTTAGTAGAGCATGGTTGTTGCTGAGATAATTCAGATTTAACCATGCGTTGCGACGACGCTAAGATGGTGTGTCGAGTAGCATTTAGTAATGATCCGTTGAAATTGTACATAATTAAATTTTAAAAAAATTAATAATTCCAAATAATTTGGCATTAGTCGAAAATATCGTCGATATTTCCTGAATTGAAAAATAATTTTCACTTTAAATTTCTATAACAATTAAAGATGTACTACACAAATGGGAAAAAAAAACAGAAATAAAATTGACCAGTTTGCCTAAGGAAATCCTCAAAACAAAATATGCATAACCAAATATATATACAATATTATTACGCTTGTGAAATAACAGAACTGAAATAAATGAATACAAAATGTACATACGAACAAAAATATGTGTATTTCCCATATCCATCTTTAATCCTTTTCCAAGAAATTCTTATTCAATCATGTATTGATTTCGCGGCTTGTGTATTTTTTGTGCATATTATTAAGTTATGTTAAACTTATTAAGGTGTCCTTAATACCGTGCACGATTGTTGCCCTTTTCTCCTGTCAATCTTTTTCTCTCCGTGTAATTCAGCTATCTCAGAACCAATACTTACAATAAAACCCCCCCTCCTACATTTCGCAATACGTGGCGGGCTGATTGGTTTCTTTCTGTGTGAAAATTTATTTTGATTAATTTATTATCGGAAACGTGTTTTGCAATACGGACCAAAATAAATTTACAGTCTGGCCACAGCTCCGGGCATGTATAACGAACCAGTGTACTCGCATGTATTTTACCATGCCAGTTTATAAGCTGCAATAAAGAAACCTTCCAAGAGGGAGCCAATTCGGAGTCTAAATAGCCGGAGAACTCAGGCCAGATTTAATGCAACATAACGGAACGCCCGCCAAGTTTAAAATCTCCTGATTCTTCACAATCGACTCCACTAAAACTAGTGATTAGTCAGTATAACCGCAGGCGGAAGCGGCAAGTTAAAACAAACACGTCGGCATAAAATAAATAATTTAAAAGATATAAATAAATAGTAATATCGAAAGGAGTTCTGGACTTTTTTTTCGATTTGCAGGCTGTCACTTTAAGGCTTTTTGGCTTTTAAGTTTTTTGCATATTTTTTCGTATTTATTGGAAAAAGATTTAAAATACAATGTAAAAAACACAATAACGAGAGTGTATAACGAAAAAATATTAATTACTATTCAAGTCCAAAACGTCTTTATTAAGTAAGTCACAAACAACTTTCCATTGTTAAAGTTAATTTGCACCTCCATGTACTTCTATGGAACGTCCCTTGCCTAACGGAGAATCCGCGTATTTCAACGACTTTATATGATTGGCAGTCAACCATATAAAGAAGTCGCTTAAAGCTGATACGTCATAAATGTTTGAAAATAAAAAAGGACCCGCCAAGATTTGAACTCGGTGTACTGGATTCAAAGTCCAGAGCGATAACCGTTACACCACGGAACCACCTTTTTTCGCAAACATCAAAGCGTGGTAAAACATAGTTAAGAGACCACTTAACCGCCCTAATAACAGTACTAATGTCACATCACAATACATATAACGAGAACAAAGCACTGGGCAGTCTGATATAAGCAGAATATTTTCCATTCTAGAGTTGTTTTGATTAGGAAATAAAATAACACATTTTTTATTACTTTCTGATTATAACCATGGGATTAAATGTTTATTTAATAATAAATAATTTTTGAAAATAAAAAAATAGAAGACCGTTTTGTATATGAGTAGTTATATGTATCGGCCGCGTTAACCATTCGGCCACACGACCGTACTAAGCAGGTTGAATTTCTTAAGAAAATACTACCCAACAGTAATAGTGTACAACAGAACAATGTGTGGACCGACAGCAGCCGAACGGCAGAATGTCTTAGGAAACAGTTATTTACATGTAAATAGTTAAACAGATGCCCACTTTAATTTGTGGTTAAGTGACTTATTTTTGGATTTTGCGCTAATTTTACGAATCTCGAATCTAATAAGTACGAATCTCTATTACAAGGTTCTGAAAAATTTCAAACAAGGGGTAAATTTGTTAACTTTACATTTGTATATTACAAAGCGCGCACATAATAGGAGGCAATTTACGAGTTGATTGCAGTTTTTTTTACCGAGCCAAGTTTCGTACCCATGATGGGCTCGTCACCAGGACCGTTTTTTGTATAAGAGTCGGTATATGTATCGGTCGCGTTAACCATTCGGCCACACAACCGTACAGTTGATTGCAGTTTTTTTGCAAATCCGAATAACTTTTTCAGTGTTAGCGACCACTGGCGGTAATCGTAAATTGGCGCAGATCCATGCGCTTACGTTCTCCCAGTATTTAATGACTTCTGGGCATTCGCAAAAAAATTGAAACAACGTTTCTTTATCCCTTTTACAGAAGACACAAAGATCCGAGTCTACTTTCCCAAATTTATAAAGAATGTCATTGATGACTATGGCCCTTAGATTGAGTTTAATCTGAAACGAGCGGAGTCTAGACTCAAGTGTACAGTAAAAGAAGTTTTTATAAATATTTTTCCATGACTCGGTGGGTGGGGGTATAGCGTTTGTGTCTTTAACCCATTCAAGTTCTTTTTTCTTGGAAAACCAAATATAAGTATTTTTGACCGTTTGGCACTTTTCCAGGACAATATCCGCTACTGCCGTATCGCACGCCAGCGCTGGGGTCGTAATATCAGTTGAAGCGTCATTGAGTGGTTTTTGAATTGCTGATATAAGCTTGATGTATTCGATAAAATCGGTATTATTAGGCAATAAACTTAGCTTTCTAGCTACTTTGTCGTAGCTTAAGTATCCTTCAGCGTGGTTGGTGATTTAATTTAATTGTACCAGGGCGGCATTTGCAAGGTTCTCTCTATAAACATGGGTTCATTTCGGTATCGGACGTTTTTGTTGAACCACAGAGATACTTTTTGGGTCTGTACAAATTTGCTCTTAACAGATATACCAAGGGTTGCTCGCCATGCTTGAATATTACATCTGGTCAATCGAAGCGGGAAATGTTTTGCTATTTGTTTTGTTTACTTTCAGTCGGTAATTTTGACTTAACAGCGGAGAAGAGAGTTGTGCTTGAGGTCACTTTGGTTTCGATGGTTTTCCACGCACTGGAATAATTACCGTTCAGGAACTTGACCACCCATTTCATCTGAAGGGAGAGTAAGTATGCGTCAATATCTAGCATATTGGCTCTTCCCTGCTCGATAGGACAGGAGAGGGTCTCACGCTTAACCCGTTCCCACGTTAAGCCCCAAAGAAACGTATGTATTAATCCCGTTAAGGTTTTTAATAAAAATCTTTGGGAATGACACCTGGTACACTTCCGACCTTGTAGATAAGCGTTGGGACAAGAAGGCTTTTAATTACCGTGACTTTTCCCAGCAGTGTGAGGTTTCTGGCTTTCCACAGGTTAATAACCGTTCTTAACTTATTCAAAGAGTTGCTAAAGTTTGGTTCAAAGGGGAGAGAATTGCGAGTAACAGGGATTATAGCACCCCGGTATTTAAATGAGTTGCCTAGCCACTGTAATCCTTGTCGTATAACGGAGTGGTGGAATTATTTCGGTTTGATACACTAGTAAGACAGACTTATTGCTCCAGTTTACTCTGCATCCAGACAACCTGTCGAATTTTTGTTGTTATTCAAAAAGTTCTTTGAGCGCCGTTGTGTCCCCATTTGTGAATATAAGGGTGTCATCTGCGAGCAGTGATACTTTTATAACCCTGTTCACAATTACCATTCCTGGTATTTGTACCTTGTTTCAAAGTTTAATTGCAAGGCACTTAATACAGATTGAAAATAGGCTGGGTGAGAGCCCTGGCGAACTCCTTTTTCGATTCTAAATTTAGGGAAAAGAAGTTGTTGTTAACTATCATTGCAACTGCGTCTTGGTATACAACCCTGATCCATTTACGGAGTTTCGGTCCAAATCCGAAAGTTTCCAGCGCTTTACCGATAAAATTCCAGCTAAAGGGGTCAAACGCTTTGTAGATGTCTAGCGCCACCATCGTTAAAGGTATTTGCGCTTAGTCTGCATAGTCTATCGCGTTAAACAACAGGCAAATATTGTTGCCAATAAAACGTCCCGGTAAAAAGCCGTTTTGATCTTTGTGTATAAGACTCGGAAGAACTGTTTTAATGCGATTGTTTAAAGCTTTGGACATTATTTTGTAATCGGTGTTGAAAGGGGTTATGGGCCGATAGTTGTCTACTATGTCCGGATCTTTGTCTTTTTTGAGAATTAGAATCGTGGTTCCGCATTTTTGTGTTGTGCTCAAGTGTCCTTGCTCGAAACAAAAATTTGCACATTTAAGAAATATATTTTTAAGAGAGTCCCAAAATGCTTTGTAAAATTCTGTGGGAAACCCGTCCATGCCCGGAGATTTGTTGTTACTTAGTTCTTTCAGCGCAGCGTAGCATTCGGTCTCTGTAAGGTTTCATTCGCACATAGCCATTTTTTCATGTTCTACTGAGAGGGTATTCGGTATGTCATGAAGGTACTTGTCCAGCTCTTCGGCAACATTGCCTTGGCGGTTTTCACTGTACAGAATGTCGTAGAAGCGGTGCAACTCTTGTAGGATCTGACTCTGGTTAGTGTTTAGGATTTTGTTTATTTTAAGACTTATAATTCCCCTTTTCTCGCTTTTGTGTTTTAAAGGTTGAGGAAAAAGGACGTGTTTTTAACCCTTTTGGCCCACTTAGCTTTACTGCGTATATAGTTGCTCTACTGTGTGCCGTGTGGTTATTTCTGGTGTTTGGATCGATCACTTCAGCGTCAAGTAGTAAAATATATTTCTCGAGTTTTGTTTTTGGGTAATCCTGCCTTCAGTGCGTCCTAAACCACATCTGGTTTAACTTACCCGGTATCATTTATCATTAGGTAGTCTTTAATAGATTCCTTGATTAAAGCAACGAATTTGTTGTCGTTAAGCAACGAGCAATTTAGTTACCAGTAGCCGGGGCCTCTTGGTAATACTCGGAGGTCTATTTCCAAACTTACAAGTTTGTGATCTGATCGAATGCTTGCTTTAATGTCACATTCTATAACCTTTGATTTCAGCTTCTCCGATGTTAAGAAAAAGTCCACTCTTGTGGCTACAAGGGGGTTATACTGCGTTCTTGTAAATACGCGTTTAGTTGGGTTCTTTGTACGAAAGGCATCGTATAGATTAAAATGTTCCATGTATTCGATTATTTCGTTGCCGGCGTTCCTATTTTAGTGGGGTGCCTTACCGCCTGCTTTGTCCATATTGTTCTGGATAACAACATTAAAGTCTCCCCCGAGTATAATTACCTCATTGGTAAACGAATTGATTTTTGTAAACATGTTTGTAAAAAAACGCAGGGCCATCCTTGTTTGGACCGTAGACACAGTCCAATGTCACTGCGACATCATTGATCATGATTTGTGCTAGCACAAAACGACCTTCACTATCAATTTCCGATTTCAATATCTGGTATTTCCCTTTCCCGCGAATGAGAATGGCCACGCCCCGAGCATTTTTAGATCCGTGTGATGCGATTATGTCGCCACCCCACTCCATTTCCCATAGTTTGATTGTGGACTTGGTACTGTGTGTTTCCTGCAGCATAACTATATGTGCCCCCTTGTTCCGTAAATAATTAAAGACGGATCTACGTTTTTTGGTTGTGCGGATTCCTGCGACATTGTATGTTAGTATTTTGGTAGCCTCTAGATGTATATAAAGAACAGAGGGTAATTGTTCATTGCTTAAACGCATTTAGATAGCTTGTGGCACAGTAGTCGGTGTTGCAGGAACAACGATAAGGCTCTCTTGTATAGATTGGTACAGCGGAACATTTGCCACATTCACATAAAATTATTTTGTTGTCGCATTTTTCATTAATACAAAAACTTTGGTGGTAGATCTAACAAAGTAATAAAGTAACAAAGGATACGGAGACTTTCAACGAAGCGACCGCTTCGCGCGACGCCGTCAGTGGAGATTACAGTATATGGCTGAACAATTTTGAACACGATAGAACACCGAGTTCCTTCAAACTGTGGGAATCCTACACGTATTTATAATTGTCTTACTGTACATTTTAACAATTAGGTCGCCATGCCATGTGTTCATATTTTGTGCAAGGGAAATTGCGATTAGTTTCCTGACAGCCCAGTCGATGAATTATTTCCCGCGTTCTTATTAACGAGGTCCAAGCCTCGTGTATACAAACCTGTGTTTCCTGTTATGTATCTTATATAAACCCTATAAGATTTCGTAATATCAGAGAGCATTTTAGTTGGTCCTCCCTTAGACTAGCTGCTCTTTCAAAACCTTTACCTATACCTACCTAAGCTATGCCCTGTGTAAAGCTCTTTTCCTTGCTGCACCTTGCGTAAATACCCAATAAAATACTTAACCTATGCTACCCCTTCTTTTACTCGGGTAAAACCCGCTAAAAGCAAAGGCTGCTACAAAACTTTTACACTGTGAAACAAATGGCGCTCCACGCAGCATAACTTGGAGATGCACGATTTCGTAATTATCAATATTGAGAATATGCAACGCAACAAATGGAAGATCGGCAGAGTGTTACAAAGATGACAAAGGAAGGAGAACAAGCGCAGCTTTAGTTCTCCGCCGTCTAATACATAAACTGATGTTGCCACTTGGGCTAAAGAAAATACAATTTTCTAACAACTTGGGTTCGATTCCCGAACAGGGAGCCTTTCAAACCATTTTAAACCTTTAGATGTAGGTGTGTATTTATGGTGGAAAATATTTCATTTCGCGTTCTTTTGAGTTTATTTAAAAAAATTCAATTTTTGAGAAGTCATGCAATAGTCAAGTATTTTTTGTTTATGTTTTTGTTCTCTCGTTTAAGTGCAAACCAAGCAGTTGTAGTGATTTAAATTGTGTGCTTGTATTGTTGGCTTAATAACACAAAGAAGTCGATATTAACAACTCATGTATTGTATTGCGGGAACTAAATCAAAAAAATACAAAAGATAAACAAAGTACGCCAGTGAAACAAAATAATACGCACCTGACATTTCCGGTAAAAATATATAATGTAATTCTTTGTGTACTAAAGAAAACACTGTAACCATAACCGGCCCGCTGGTCTAACGGTTAAGTGCGTCGCCTTTTCAATCGAAAGGTTGTAGGTGCGAAACTGGTCGCTAGATAGTCGGTTGTGTCCTTTACGAAAATTGCCTGAAACCAGCGGATTAATGGTTTCTACCAAATTAAAAGAACGTGTGAATCATACACAACATACTGCAATAGCTCCACTAACCCGACGATGGGCACGAGGAGATCTGACGACTGCCCGTGTGGTAACTCCCTTGGTTTTCCCATTCACGGGGATAAACATGAATATCCTATCCTGTCCTCCTATATGTGATCATGGACGATGAACTTGCGTAGTTCAGACGCAAATAAACGATTCTCCGACGAGAAGCCTTAAATGATTTGATTTTTGTGTACAGTTTAGAGTCGTCTTATGTGTTGTGTTAAGTCCATGTTATGTCCCCAGTTTAATTTACACGTCATCGCATGCATCACCAATTGAACCGCATGAGTATGAGATGCATGCGATACGTGGCCAGTCCTCGTTTTGCAATTCATTTTTTCATGGTAGATCTGTAGTGAACGGAACCTGGCGTTGTATTGCTGTTGTGTAATTTTTTGTGTATTTTATTAAGTTATGTTAAACTTATTAAGGTGGTGCTTAATGAGGGCACGACGGTTCCACTTTTCTCCTGTCAATCATTTTCTCTGCGTGTAATCCATCCATAATCTCAGAACCAATACTTCTATAATCTCAGAACCAATACCTACAATATAACCCCCGAAAAAACCTTCCAATATATATATAAAACCCGAAAGTTTTCTCTAAACTAGATGCAAAATCTGGTTTCTGGCAGGTTAAGCTCACTTATCAATCACGATTGTTTACAACGTTTATGACACCGTTTGGAAGATTTTGTTTTAACAGACTTCCATTTGGTAAATCAAGCGCACCGGAACACACCAATCTAAAATGTCGGAGATTCTCTGTGGAGAGGAAGGGGTCGTTTGCGAAATGGACGATATTCTGGTTCACTGTCGAAATCAAAAAGAACACGATCGGCGTTTAGAACGAGTCCTCAGAAAACTTCAAAAATGTGGTATGACGCTTAACAGTACTAAATGTGAATTTTCATGCGACCCAGTCAAATTCGTCGGACACATCATAGATTTAAATGGTATACGAGCAGACCCCGACAAAATTAAATCAATTGTGAGATGAAAGAGCCCAAAAACGTCACCGAACTTCGTCGATTCTTGGAAATGGTAAACCAACTAGGTAAATTCACTTCCACTCTAGCCGACTCGTCGAAAGCACTTAGAGAGCTGCTAGTCAAAAGTAAGGTTTGGGGGTTTGGGGCGAGCAGCAGCAACGTGCGTTTAACGGTGTTAAACAAATGTGTGCTTCAAATAGTGTCTTAGCGTTTTACGATCGTAATCGTGAAACGATAGTTTCTGCAGATGCTTCATTCTACGGTCTTGGAGCAGTGCTGTTGCTGAAACATGGTGTAAATTGGAAACCGGTGGCATATGCTTCCCACTCAATGAACCTGACAAAACAGCGGTATGCTCAAATCGAAAAGGAAGCTCTGGCAGTAAAATGGGCGTGTAAACGGTTTTCAGTATACGTTTTAGGATTAAAGTTTACCGTGCACACCGATCATAAGCCGCTTGTATCGCTACTTTGGTCTAAAATATTAAGCGATTTACCTCCACCAACATTAAGGTTCCGATTGAGATTGATGCGATTCCTCTACGACGTGGTGCATGTACCTGGAAAACAACTGACCATAGCGGATACCCTATCCCGATCTCCACTACCTGATGAGCCAAACTCCAGTAATGCTACAGAAAGTTTGATGGACGACGCATTCGTTATGTCTATTGTCGACGCGATACCAGAGTCAAACCGAAGAATCGAAGAAATTAAACAAAGTGTGGCCAAGGATCCAATTTGCAAATTATTTTATTTTGTAAAACTAAGTGGCCCCGGAGGTCTAAACTTAAAGAACCCTTACAGTTATATTACCCTTACAGACATCTTCTGTCGGAAAAAAAGTCTGCTATATGGAAGCAGACTTGTGTGCTACACAGCACAACAACAGTAAGAGTTATACAACATCTTAAATCCATGTTTTTGGGGTTAGGCGTCCCAGATACTATAGCATCTGATAATGGGCCCCAGTATGCTTCGCAAGAATTTAAAGACTTCACAAACCTATATAAAATAACCCACCTAACATCCAGTCCGATGTTTCCTCAGAGCAATGGTAAATCTGAAAGAGCGGTTCAAACTGTAAAACACCTTCTACACGAGTCCAACGATTTGCCGAGAGCCTTACTGGCCTATCGAACGGCGCCATTAATTAACGGATTTTCTCCTTCGCAGCTATTAATGGGAAGAAGACTTCAGACGGCGATTCTAATGAGTCGTCAAATGTTGGTACCAAGGTGGCCGAATTTCAACAGTCTGAAGAAACTGAAAAAAATGCGCAACATCAACAAAGGAGAGACTATGACAGGAGGCAGGGAGTTAGGCCTTTGCCGAGCCTTCGTATCGGCGACCGCGTAATAATCCGTGACAACCGAAAAGAAGGAGAAGTTAAAAGTAGGCACCGGTTGCCTCGGTCGTACATGATCGGCACATCTGGAGGAGAGTGTTACGCAGAAACCGGCACTTAATAAATTTGTTGCCCAGGACAACGATCGAACAAATGAATCCACAACTGACCCTGCCTGCAACTCCTCGCAGGTCCAAGCGAACCATTCGGCCACGAATAATATTTAGTCCTTAAAAAGTAATAATCTCTTTACTGTTTTTTTATTTTATTTTATAATTGTTTTTATTTTTTAGAACTTGGAAGGGGAGATGTATTGTGTAAACCATTCCTTAGTTTATTGCGTTGACTCCCTGATGATTTACAATGATTACTTACTCCCCCACGCCCTCGACATTCCTACATTCCCCGCGCCAGCTAATTGTATATACCTCGTGTATGTTTGCCTGTTTGGGGCAGTTGGTACTCGATAAAATCAGAATAAAACATTTATTATTATTCTTTCCTTTCCAGTTGGTGAAAGGACGAACTTTGCATCACTTTTTTGATGCAACATAGGATACGGTGAATTTAAACGAAGCCACCTCTACGCGCGACGCCGTAGTCGGAGAGTACAATACAAAGATGAACAATTTTGGACACGATGGAAAACCGAGTTCCCTTAAACTTTTACACTGCGAAACAAATGGCGCTCCACGCAGCACAACTTGGTGGATATTGTAATTCTCACAGATGAGAATATGCAACGCAACAAATGGAAGATCGGCCGAGTGTTACAAACATTTCCTGGTAACGACAAATTAGTTCGTAAAGTCGAACTAATAATGGAAGAGGATGATCGGGATGACGAAGGAAGGAGAACAAGTGCAGCGCTAGTTCTCCGCCGCTCATGACATAAACTGATGTTACTACTTTGGGCTGCAGAAAATACAAATATCTAATGACATGGGTTCGATTCCCAAACGGGGAGCCTTTCAAAGCATTTTAAACATATAGATGTGGGAAATTATTTTTATTTCGATTTTCCTTTGAGTTTATTTAAACATTCTTAATTTTTGAAGAGCAACGGTCGCAAATTTTGTCTTTTATGTTATTATTTGTTCTCTTGCTTGAGTTGTACGTCACATCTTGTTTTAGTGCGTGTTGCGTGGCATACCCTTGAGACCTTAAGTCAAGCTAAGTTTAAGTGCGAACCAAGCCGTTGTAGAATATTTTGTTTCATTTACGTACTTTTGTTTATCATTTTATTATTTTGTTTTAGTTAGCGCAACGCAATACAAGAACACCATATTTTGCACCTACCAAAATATAAAAGGCCAGGCTCGTACCGAAAATTGATAAAGATGGTCCAAAATTGGGCGATGACATAGCTACAAATATGTGAAATTGATTGAACACAGTACACCTTTCTTATGTAAATGTAGTGCTCAACATGGTTACGGAACAATAATTTAGGAAACTTTTTTATTTTTATAATTTATCAAAATTATATGCTTTAAGCATAGCATTACACAATGTTGCGGACCTTAGAAACAACAAGAAACGTAAATCAATTTTTTTGTTTAAAGCTCAAGAAATTTGCTGTTATTATTTTACAAGAAAGAAATGGCATGAACGATGTAGAAAGTTTCTGGGAATTGAATTGGCAAGGCGAAATACTTTTGGGTGCATAGTACCACCAAAAATTGCCAACAAACAATTGTCAAACACCAGATTACCAGTTGAAATGTACAGTCGTGTGGCCAAATGGTTAACGCGACCAATACATATACCGACTGCTTAATACAAAATCTATCAAAGTGACTAGCCCATCACGGGTTCGAAACTTAGCTCGGGTAAAAAAGATCACCATAGAAATGCAGATCCACATGGACAATATCTATCTTCTTTATGGTCCAAATAAAGATAATCCCGCATTCTTTGCAAAAGTTTTTAAAGTAATTAACGACATGCAATACCCGCGAGATACAGTTATAGGAGAGGATTTTAATTTAACACTTGACCGCAAACGTAGGTCGTTGCATTAAACATGTGGGTACTTTGGCTAACGGAAACGTGAAATCCTTTTCTCGTATTCAAACGAACCCATACCACGCAAGTAGAATTGATTTCTTTTTGATATCTTAAACGCTAATCTCAAAGCTACTCAAGGAAAGCATCGTGCCAAGCATTAACTGTGAACATAATATTGTTACCATTGATCTCTGTCTAACACCTACAGTACGCGGAAGAGTACACTGGATGTATGTTTTTGTCTATTTAAATCCTCGTTACATTCAAACAATTAAGTAAGCACTGAACGACTTTTGCAGAAATAACACCCCCTCTCTCTTGAGCCAAATTTAACATGGGACATTTTGAAATGCCACATCAGGGGTGTAACGATTACCGAGCAGCGCAGAACTTTTGCACCAAGCAGCGCAGAAAGCACGAAGCTGTTTAGAAACAATTAGAAACAGCCATTCAAGCTATAGATCCGAACACAGCCTCTGATGGGAATTCCCCAAACCCGAGCTCTTAGAAAACCTCAATGACCATAAAAACGAGCTAACCGCCCACGTGGCGCTGTTATAAGAAGTCGAACCCGGTGGGTCGAAAGTGGAGAGAAATATACTAAATATTTATTTAACCTAGAAAAACTACACGGTGCAAAAGGAGCGATTTATCGAGTTAAAACTTACCAATCAGGAGGTTATATTGCACGAAATTACTGCCATCTATAGCACCCTCTATAAAGAAGACTTAACCTGTAAATCACCCGATGCAACAGCATCACATTTGGCATCCCTTAATGTACCGTTAGAATCTGAAATTACCGAAGAAGAATGCCTTATCGCTATTAACTCAATGTTAAATAACAGGAGCCCTAGTAATGATGGAGTTTCGGCAGAGTTTTATAAAGTAATGTGGCCGATAATGCGCCGAGTATTCATGGATTCCATCAGGTAAACAAAAAGTCAAGGTTCACTCTCCGGTACCCAGGCTCAAGGAGGTATAACACTTATTTTTAAATAGGATAAAGACCCATGTCACAAATTACCTTCCAATCACTCTCTTGAACGCTGAATATAAAAATCATAGCAAAGGTTATTAATAATAGACTAAACACATTTCTTGATATACTGATTTGCAAGGATCAAAACGGTTTTATGAACGGTCAGTATATAGAAAACAATCTACGGCTGATATTCAATATGAAAGACTACTACGACACGGAGAATATTCCTGGAACAATCATCACGGTAGATATGTTCAAGGCCTTTAAAACATTAGTTGGAATTTTTAAGTTAAAATACTGAAAAAGTATGGTTTTGGAGACCGGATAATAAATACATTTGGTAATAACCATTTACGCCAATCCCAGTTGTTCCGAAATAAACAACGTCCATTTATCCAAATATTTCACGATTCGGATAGGTGTCAGGCAAGGTGACCCGCAATCCCCGACATTTTCTATTCTTGTCATAGAAATAATGGCAATAAAGCTCGCTTCTCCCCATTCAGGAGACTTAACTATGGGGGAAAATAAATTAAACTGTCACTACTGGCTGACGATGCAACAATTTAAATGAAAGGAGACCAAAGTGACTTTACCCACATTTATAAAATTGTACACTATTTGGGGAATATGGCTGTAACCAAATTAAATATCGCGAAATTCAATGCTTTTTACGTTGGTACAAAACGGGAACGTTTGCTGTCTGAAGGTCTAACGTGGGCAGCAGATAAAGTCAGATATTTGGGTATCTTAATACCAGTGACTACCAGCAATAAAAAAATTGTTTGAATGGAATCTCCTTTCCCAAACATATTCTCAAGGCTAAATATGTGATACGTACGATCTCTTACTCTAATCGGAAAAATTACACCGAATCCAAGTTGCCGACGAATTACGCCGACGTATCAACGAAAAGCACCGAGGTAGATCGGCCAACCATCCCCGTGAGAATGTGGGGTTATCGCAATTGAAGGTGAATACCAACCTACATGATTCACACCATGCACTGACCACCTCTGATCCACTTAATCAAATCACTCATTATGCCAATGCTCACGTACAAATTATCTATGTTACCTTCTCATCCATCGATTCAGTTCCTCACAAAACTTAAGACTAAACTTCATCTGGAAATCACAATTGGAACGCATCAACCGAACAAAAATGTGTAGCGGAACAACTGTACAAGAAATCTCTTTCTACGAGTTATCAAGCCGGTTCTCGGACACTCTAGCTAAACACAAAAAAAACATAAAAAAAACGAGTCTGTCCCACAGAGCGATTTGCGGCACATGAATTTCTGTCTTACTACCACATCCTTGATGACTTGAAAAGATACAGGAGTTAATAAGGAAATAACTAGAGAGTGTCAACCACGTGTTTAACCACCACTATTTGTAAACCACATGTTGCAGGCCATCTATTCATGCTACAGTGTCCCTAACCACAACTTGTATTTTATACACTGAATATGTAGTTTGTTTCTGCAAGCATAAACGCATGGGTCCCATAGTTATCAAACCAAACTTCTTTTCCATGTATTGTTAAAAAAAATTAACGTCTTAAATTTACGAACATTTTCACCACACAAGTTTTAAATTAAACCTTATGTTCAAGCGCTGAAGTGAAATGAAGCTAAATTGCCAAAACAGCCCGATTAAGTTTTTTATGGTTTCAGGGAATTTCCCCTAGGTATAGTAGATAAGTTGCTGTTACGGCACGCGGTAATGGAGTAGACTCACTTGTCTTCGTTGTGATTTATTAAGCGGTTACTAAAACAAAAAAGAAAACTGCGTAAATAATGAGCCATAAACATAAACAATATTACACACCTTTACATTACCACGTCCGTCCTTTAAACTTAAATTTAGTCCCAATTTCTTTCCTTATTAAACAAGTAGAATAACAGACTGCGTACCCGAGTGCAGCGTAAAGAAAAAGAACTCCAAATGCAAAAACGTAAACTAAGACTCAAGGACAACTCATAGAAATAGAAAGGTAGCAAAATAATTGAACCATAAAAAAACGCAACTGCAGTGGTGCAGTTACATGGCTCTCCAAAATTTAAACGGAATTTTTAAACAAACAAAAAAAACGAAACACTCGACATGTTTCGAGCTCTCTCTTTAGAAATCGCCTTGTATGAAGCCACGTTTATTCACGTGGCGAGTAACCTTTAACGTTGGCTCCCCGTTCGGGAATCCCCGGTTCCGCCCTTAACCAATATAACAAGTTAGTGTATCTTCTGATATTCGATTAGCATTGTTCACTTTATAACTGCACTATCGTTTTCATCATTGACGTCATGTTTGGAGTAGTGTTTTGTTTAGCCTCTCCTACTTGATCGTCCAACTCCAATATTCTTGCTTCTCGTTTTGGGTGCAATAGGTGTGAGCGAAGCTTGCTGTACTTTATGTGTGCAGAGGGGATGGAGTTGTACTTTAGTGCTTGTGTACGCATTATTCTTCCTTCCATACCGGTGATCATAAATATCTTTGCAACAGCCAACATAACCCTGTGGTCGCAGTCCACCATAATTATGGTGATTGATCCCACTGTGCAAATCTCTGCTTTCGATATCGGACATATGCACCATTTTTGAACTCACACCTTTGAAGGCTTCCGTTGGGCGTCCACAAATCCCTGCTTCCTGCGTTTTCCGTTCTTTGTCAAATCGAACACGAGCACACAATTTTAGCGGCATAGTCGTTCCTGTGTTGGACTTTACTTTGCTTTCCTGTCGCAATCGCCGGGACGTGTTATTGGGAATAAAATAAGGTGGAATTGAAATACCGGGATTTATTTTTTCTTTGTTAGAAGAATTGTCAATCTCACCACTGTACCGCGCCTTTCTTTTCTTTAAACTAAAATCCCCATTCACCTTCGTCGGTTATTCTGTAATTAGTTTTTGTCAACTTGCTTGGAGGAATCTCTGCGACATGGTTGCCGAGAACTTCCTTTCTAATAAGCACTGTAATTTTTCGCATATAGCGGCTTGCTCATAAAGCACCGCTTTTTCTGCCAGAGACGTTTCCAAAATAATGATACATTATTCTTCATTTTAACATTTTGCGATATAAATGGCAGCGGCACTTTATAGTGTCCGTCTGACCACTTCGTGATGTCTTGGCTAATAATATCAACAAACTTACGGTCATATTTTCGAGTACCATGACGTTGTTGATCCACAAATTCCGAATCCATCCACCTTCTCGGCTGTGATGGGTTTACGATCTCCTTCGTGTTTGAACATCCATGTTGTACCGTCAGACCTAAATCTGCTTCATAACAACGATGGTAAAATAGCGGTATTTTGCTTTGGTACATTGTAGCTTCCCACTATCCCCCAACCTAGAGAGGACTTTTGGGCGTAGGCTCATTTTCACCTCCAGCGATGACCTCCCTTGGCCTAATCGCTCCGGGGACATTAGTTCCAAGTAACAAACCCTACACCTATAGGTGCATCCTGCTGTGGCGGCAAGAGAAACTTGGCAATTTTCCTCAAGTGAGGCCATTTCTCGGCATGACTGGGCAACGGAATTTGATAACGGTTGGCCAATATTTCCGGGCTTGTGTAGCACTGGTTTATGTCAAACCTCGCATCTCTCTCATAACTTAATACCTCTAAGTTGGTTATTCGGTGACTCATGACGTTTTCACGACCAGAAATCGTGGTTAAATCAAGTCGAGTTTGTGGTCCATTTACACCCAATCGCAGCCGAAGTCCTTCGGATATAAAAGATGTGTTTGATTGTCCGTCTAAAATACTGTAGCACAGAAATTCTTTTTCCGGATTTCGACTATCTCGCACCCACACAGGGACGATCATGCTATGGTTCATTGTCAGTGCATTGTCGTCGACTACAGTTGTGCTTCTGGTGCGATTGCAAAACAACTGTGGAATACCATGGACATGCAAGGGGGTGAGATGCGATCTACGGCAAATGGTACACGTAGCTCGGTTAGTGCATTTCCTTGCTATATGCTCTCTACTGGAGCCACATCCGTAACAAAGTCCACTCGTTCGTAAAAAGTACCGTCTATCCGCCAAATTTATTTTCATATAAGCGTCACATTCGTTCAAACTATGGGTGTTGCTGTTACAGTATGTGCAAGTATATGACCGGGTTACCTGCTGGGGATTTTCCATCGTTTCTCTTGATCGGATATGGAAGGAGCTCGTCAATCTGTTGTACGCGTTTCCTCGTCGGTCTAAAGCGGAGCCAATTTCTTGCAGTTCAGGGATGTTTTCCCTTTCCGATTGCAGAGCGATAAACTCTGCTAATTTTTCAAAGGGTGGGTAATTGTTTTTATTGTCCAATTTATACTCTAGTACCACATCCCGCCACCTATAATAAACGGAGGTAATCGGGCTACGAGTTTGGCACTTTCCGTGGCGTAGTCCAACACGCCTAACTCTGGGATTTGTCTTTTGGCCGCAACAATTTGATTTAGGAAGTCTGAAAAGCGCCTTATACCTTTAGCGTCATTTGCTTGAATTCTGGGCCATGCATATAGTTTAGTGGTGAATGATTTGCTGACCAAACTGTTGTTTCCATACCTTTCTTTTAGTTTGGTTCTTGCTTCCAGGTACGCTTCGTCCGACTGCAGCAGGAAGAATCCGTCAACCACCGACCTTGGTTCACCTGTTAAAAACTGTTGCAAAAGATTAAGTTTTTGAGCAGCGCAAGTGGCTTGTGTATCGACTAACGCTGTGAACGCAGTTTCCCAAGACGGAAATTGCAGCGGGTCACCGTTGAACACTTCGATTTTAACAGGCAGGGTGTAGTTGGCGCTTTCCATTGATCTCCGGTTTGATTTCTCCACTGAGCCACCTTGTTGCAATCGATCCAGTGCGCGTTCGGCTTTTAACGTCGCTTCGTTAACCAGGTCTTGTAAACTCAACGCTTTCTTCGACCACTTAACCTGCAGGGACGTGGAACAGGTTTCCTTCCTCTCTATATATAGCTTTCTAAAGTTGCGTTTGGCCTTGAACAACTCCCGTTACAGCTTGTTGGATCGGTCTTCTTTCGTCCGACACTATTGCACATTCCGTGACCTCATCCACATTACATAATAAATAGTTCTCCGCGTCTAACAAGTCTCCGTCGAACCTTGAATCCCGTCGAACCGTCACGTTGAAATCTAGCTCATCTAATTTAACTTCGGGCGCACTCGAAGCTTCCATCACATCCGTGTTTTCTTGGAACATAATCAACGCCGACGTCGTTGTAAAGTAACTGTTACGGCACGCGGTAATAGAGTAGACTCACTTGTCTTCGTTGTGATTTATTAAGCGGTTACTAAAACAAAAAAGAAAACTGCGTAAATAATGAGCCATAAACACAAACAATATTACACACCTTTACATTACCACGTCCGTCCTTTAAACTTAAATTTAGTCCCAATTTCTTTCCTTATTAAACAAGTAGAATAACAGACTGCGTACCCGATTGCAGCGTAAAGAAAAAGAACTCCAAATGCAAAAACGTAAACTAAGACTCAAGGACAACTCATAGAAATAGAAAGGTAGCAAAATAATTGAACCATAAAAAAACGCAACTGCAGTGGTGCAGTTACAGTTGCTGTTTTAACATATGTGGGTCATGTTATGTAACAATTCTTAAGTTTTAATCTGATATGTCGACTCCTTGTTGGAGATGTCAGTGCGATATGGCATGCCTGTCACAATCATAATTTAGGAACATATCATTATTTTTAACGTAATTAGCCTAAGTGAATATATTAATTGGCACAAAGTGTCTAATGGTCTAACATTTCACTAAATCTGATAAAGGTTGGGGCAGCCGTTCAAGCGCTATATGCCCCAAAAGACTAATTTATTGGAACAAAAACCTTTAGGATTTTTAACGTCTCAGGGGAATTT
>CH002891.1:658108-672974 GCA_000149265.1 Ciona savignyi
ACCTTCTCATCCATCGATTCAGTTCCTCACAAAACTTAAGACTAAACTTCATCTGGAAATCACAATTGGAACGCATCAACCGAACAAAAATGTGTAGCGGAACAACTGTACAAGAAATCTCTTTCTACGAGTTATACAAGCCGGTTCTCGGACACTCTAGCTAAACACAAAAAAAACATAAAAAAAACGAGTCTGTCCCACAGAGCGATTTGCGGCACATGAATTTCTGTCTTACTACCACATCCTTGATGACTTGAAAAGATACAGGAGTTAATAAGGAAATAACTAGAGAGTGTCAACCACGTGTTTAACCACCACTATTTGTAAACCACATGTTGCAGGCCATCTATTCATGCTACAGTGTCCCTAACCACAACTTGTATTTTATACACTGAATATGTAGTTTGTTTCTGCAAGCATAAACGCATGGGTCCCATAGTTATCAAACCAAACTTCTTTTCCATGTATTGTTAAAAAAAATTAACGTCTTAAATTTACGAACATTTTCACCACACAAGTTTTAAATTAAACCTTATGTTCAAGCGCTGAAGTGAAATGAAGCTAAATTGCCAAAACAGCCCGATTAAGTTTTTTATGGTTTCAGGGAATTTCCCTAGGTATAGTAGATAAGTTGCTGTTACGGCACGCGGTAATGGAGTAGACTCACTTGTCTTCGTTGTGATTTATTAAGCGGTTACTAAAACAAAAAAGAAAACTGCGTAAATAATGAGCCATAAACATAAACAATATTACACACCTTTACATTACCACGTCCGTCCTTTAAACTTAAATTTAGTCCCAATTTCTTTCCTTATTAAACAAGTAGAATAACAGACTGCGTACCCGAGTGCAGCGTAAAGAAAAAGAACTCCAAATGCAAAAACGTAAACTAAGACTCAAGGACAACTCATAGAAATAGAAAGGTAGCAAAATAATTGAACCATAAAAAAACGCAACTGCAGTGGTGCAGTTACATGGCTCTCCAAAATTTAAACGGAATTTTTAAACAAACAAAAAAAACGAAACACTCGACATGTTTCGAGCTCTCTCTTTAGAAATCGCCTTGTATGAAGCCACGTTTATTCACGTGGCGAGTAACCTTTAACGTTGGCTCCCCGTTCGGGAATCCCCGGTTCCGCCCTTAACCAATATAACAAGTTAGTGTATCTTCTGATATTCGATTAGCATTGTTCACTTTATAACTGCACTATCGTTTTCATCATTGACGTCATGTTTGGAGTAGTGTTTTGTTTAGCCTCTCCTACTTGATCGTCCAACTCCAATATTCTTGCTTCTCGTTTTGGGTGCAATAGGTGTGAGCGAAGCTTGCTGTACTTTATGTGTGCAGAGGGGATGGAGTTGTACTTTAGTGCTTGTGTACGCATTATTCTTCCTTCCATACCGGTGATCATAAATATCTTTGCAACAGCCAACATAACCCTGTGGTCGCAGTCCACCATAATTATGGTGATTGATCCCACTGTGCAAATCTCTGCTTTCGATATCGGACATATGCACCATTTTTGGAACTCACACCTTTGAAGGCTTCCGTTGGGCGTCCCACAAATCCCTGCTTCCTGCGTTTTCCGTTCTTTGTCAAATCGAACACGAGCACACAATTTTAGCGGCATAGTCGTTCCTGTGTTGGACTTTACTTTGCTTTCCTGTCGCAATCGCCGGGACGTGTTATTGGGAATAAAATAAGGTGGAATTGAAATACCGGGATTTATTTTTTCTTTGTTAGAAGAATTGTCAATCTCACCACTGTACCGCGCCTTTCTTTTCTTTAAACTAAAATCCCATTCACCTTCGTCGGTTATTCTGTAATTAGTTTTTGTCAACTTGCTTGGAGGAATCTCTGCGACATGGTTGCCGAGAACTTCCTTTCTATAAGCACTGTAATTTTTCGCATATAGCGGCTTGCTCATAAAGCACCGCTTTTTCTGCCAGAGACGTTTCCAAAATAATGATACATTATTCTTCATTTTAACATTTTGCGATATAAATGGCAGCGGCACTTTATAGTGTCCGTCTGACCACTTCGTGATGTCTTGGCTAATAATATCAACAAACTTACGGTCATTTCTTCGAGTCACCATGACGTTGTTGATCCACAAATTCCGAATCCATCCACCTTCTCGGCTGTGATGGGTTTACGATCTCCTTCGTGTTTGAACATCCATGTTGTACCGTCAGACCTAAATCTGCTTCATAACAACGATGTAAAATAGCGGTATTTTGCTTTGGTACATTGTAGCTTCCCACTATCCCCCAACCTAGAGAGGACTTTTGGGCGTAGGGCTCATTTTCACCTCCAGCGATGACCTCCCTTGGCCTAATCGCTCCGGGGACATTAGTTCCAAGTAACAAACCTACAACCTATAGGTGCATCCTGCTGTGGCGGCAAGAGAAACTTGGCAATTTTCCTCAAGTGAGGCCATTTCTCGGCATGACTGGGCAACGGAATTTGATAACGGTTGGCCAATATTTCCGGGCTTGTGTAGCACTGGTTTATGTCAAACCTCGCATCTCTCTCATAACTTAATACCTCTAAGTTGGTTATTCGGTGACTCATGACGTTTTCACGACCAGAAATCGTGGTTAAATCAAGTCGAGTTTGTGGTCCATTTACACCCAATCGCAGCCGAAGTCCTTCGGATATAAAAGATGTGTTTGATTGTCCGTCTAAAATACTGTAGCACAGAAATTCTTTTTCCGGATTTCGCTTATCTCGCACCCACACAGGGACGATCATGCTATGGTTCATTGTCAGTGCATTGTCGTCGACTACAGTTGTGCTTCTGGTGCGATTGCAAAACAACTGTGGAATACCATGGACATGCAAGGGGGTGAGATGCGATCTACGGCAAATGGTACACGTAGCTCGGTTAGTGCATTTCCTTGCTATATGCTCTCTACTGGAGCCACATCCGTAACAAAGTCCACTCGTTCGTAAAAAGTACCGTCTATCCGCCAAATTTATTTTCATATAAGCGTCACATTCGTTCAAACTATGGGTGTTGCTGTTACAGTATGTGCAAGTATATGACCGGGTTACCTGCTGGGGATTTTCCATCGTTTCTCTTGATCGGATATGGAAGGAGCTCGTCAATCTGTTGTACGCGTTTCCTCGTCGGTCTAAAGCGGAGCCAATTTCTTGCAGTTCAGGGATGTTTTCCCTTTCCGATTGCAGAGCGATAAACTCTGCTAATTTTTCAAAGGGTGGGTAATTGTTTTTATTGTCCAATTTATACTCTAGTACCACATCCCGCCACCTATAATAAACGGAGGTAATCGGGCTACGAGTTTGGCACTTTCCGTGGCGTAGTCCAACACGCCTAACTCTGGGATTTGTCTTTTGGCCGCAACAATTTGATTTAGGAAGTCTGAAAAGCGCCTTATACCTTTAGCGTCATTTGCTTGAATTCTGGGCCATGCATATAGTTTAGTGGTGAATGATTTGCTGACCAAACTGTTGTTTCCCATACCTTTCTTTTAGTTTGGTTCTTGCTTCCAGGTACGCTTCGTCCGACTGCAGCAGGAAGAATCCGTCAACCACCGACCATTGGTTCACCTGTTAAAAACTGTTTGCAAAAGATTAAGTTTTTGAGCAGCGCAAGTGGCTTGTGTATCGACTAACGCTGTGAACGCAGTTTCCCAAGACGGAAATTGCAGCGGGTCACCGTTGAACACTTCGATTTTAACAGGCAGGGTGTAGTTGGCGCTTTCCATTGATCTCCGGTTTGATTTCTCCACTGAGCCACCTTGTTGCAATCGATCCAGTGCGCGTTCGGCTTTTAACGTCGCTTCGTTAACCAGGTCTTGTAAACTCAACGCTTTCTTCGACCACTTAACCTGCAGGGACGTGGAACAGGTTTCCTTCCTCTCTATATATAGCTTTCTAAAGTTGCGTTTGGCCTTGAACAACTCCGTTACAGCTTGTTGGATCGGTCTTCTTTCGTCCGACACTATTGCACATTCCGTGACCTCATCCACATTACATAATAAATAGTTCTCCGCGTCTAACAAGTCTCCGTCGAACCTTGAATCCCGTCGAACCGTCACGTTGAAATCTAGCTCATCTAATTTAACTTCGGGCGCACTCGAAGCTTCCATCACATCCGTGTTTTCTTGGAACATAATCAACGCCGACGTCGTTGTAAAGTAACTGTTACGGCACGCGGTAATGGAGTAGACTCACTTGTCTTCGTTGTGATTTATTAAGCGGTTACTAAAACAAAAAAGAAAACTGCGTAAATAATGAGCCATAAACACAAACAATATTACACACCTTTACATTACCACGTCCGTCCTTTAAACTTAAATTTAGTCCCAATTTCTTTCCTTATTAAACAAGTAGAATAACAGACTGCGTACCCGATTGCAGCGTAAAGAAAAAGAACTCCAAATGCAAAAACGTAAACTAAGACTCAAGGACAACTCATAGAAATAGAAAGGTAGCAAAATAATTGAACCATAAAAAAACGCAACTGCAGTGGTGCAGTTACAGTTGCTGTTTTAACATATGTGGGTCATGTTATGTAACAATTCTTAAGTTTTAATCTGATATGTCGACTCCTTGTTGGAGATGTCAGTGCGATATGGCATGCCTGTCACAATCATAATTTAGGAACATATCATTATTTTTAACGTAATTAGCCTAAGTGAATATATTAATTGGCACAAAGTGTCTAATGGTCTAACATTTCACTAAATCTGATAAAGGTTGGGGCAGCCGTTCAAGCGCTATATGCCCCAAAAGACTAATTTATTGGAACAAAAACCTTTAGGATTTTAACGTCTCAGGGGAATTTCCCTTGATTCATTACCCAAAATTTTGATTTCTGCATATCTATAAAATGTTGTCTAACAAATACCAAAGTTTGATTGCGATTCCATTTTTCCTTCTGGTAGGTGTCGGGGCGACATGGCGTGCTTGTCACAATCATGATTTAAAAACAAAATCTTTTTGTTTAGGGTATTTTCCTACGTAAATTTTTTATTTCTTTAAAGTGTTAAATCAGTTACTAATGCACTTACATTTCACGAACTCTTATTCAAATTGGAGCTGTCGTTCAAGCGCTATGCCCAAAAAAGCTAATTTTTTAAAAAAAAATACTGTTTTGGTTTTTAACGTCCCAGGGAAATTTTCCTGATTTTATCTCCCAAAATTTTGGTTTCTCTCATCTAGACCATGTCATCTAACAAATGGCAAAGTCTCATTGCAATTCCATTATTCCTTCTGGTAGATGTCGGGGCGACATGCCATGCCTGTCATGCGTTTGACGAAAAAAAAAAAAACGGACAAAAACAATATGTGTAGAATTTATTCCGTTAAAACCGCTATCGATGGCTACTACTGTAGGTATAAATATTTCGTTTTAAATATGTATGTTTTAATACCACTTTATAAATGGTTAAAAATATCTTTAGTATAGGAACAAAAAATAATTCGATGTTTTTTTAGAAATGTGGTTTTAATAATTTTTCAACCACGCAATACTACAGCGATTAACAAATAATATAAAATCAGCCAAACAAATCCAGTGCAATAACTTTCGGCCTCCGTGAAGGTAGAGGGAGTTATTAGTAGGGGTAGCGGGTCTTAAGTGACGCTTCAATCGTATCGGTTACCCGACTTTTCATTTGGGCGTTCCATTTTCCACTTATGGCAGACATAGCTATATGTTTATTTGCAAGAATTTAGATCTATATGTTTTAATGACGAAATCTATACTTGTTACCGTCGACCGTGAAAATATGTGTCGTATTAGATCATGATGTTATTAAGGGTTCACATTTGATTTTAATGTGTGTGTTTTTTTCTGCGTAACGCTGGGGAACGGCATGCCCGGTCGCCAGGTCATTAGGTAGAAAGCGTTATCGAATCAGGTTGGAATTTTCAGAAATCCTAATTAGAATTATTACTTTATTTTGAAATTGCATTTAATGAATTTTACAAAATCTTCATAATTAATATCGAATTTCGAAATTTATCTCAGCAAAAGAAGACTTATGTGGTATTGACAATTTAACTGAACTCGGTTGCCGAATGCTCTGATGCGTGTCTACTCCTAAACGATTAAGGTGATTGTTGTTTTGAGAATATTTCAGCGTTCTCCTTTTGTGCATATTTGTAATAAAAAATCAAGACCAAATTAATCATAATTTTATTATTTTGTACACCACGAATAAAATTTGCTTGGTTCGACCAATTACGACTAATTAAAACAAATTCACTCCGACTTATGATATTCAATATAACAGATGCTAATAGTTATACGTAAAATAAAGTTCAAACCCGTTATATGTGCCAGAATGATCTGTGGTGAATCTTACGAACATTTTGTTTGAAGATGAATAGACTACTCCTCCCGTGAGGTATCCTGTCCAATGAGCTATTCGAGAATAATTATCAGATGGTCCGTCATAAAAATCAAGATAATCATAGTTTGATTCTAAACTAAAATGATTTATGGTGAGTTTAATGTTATAATAATAATATGGAAGCTCAATTTGCCAGGTGCAAGAAAGGTCATTGTCGTAATGATTGGGATAGTTGGGTGAATATATATAGCCTGAGTAGCTATAAATATAGTCTCCGCCGTTACAAGCTGAGACATCACCGCTTCCACTATAATCCGGTCCATCGGTGGTTTGTGTGGAGTATTGTGGCGTGGTGATATCATTGTGATCACTCGTACCGTTTGTAGGAGGGTATGAGCCACTGAACATAAGCTGGAAGCCTTGGGTAGTGCCGGTATAATCGGTCGACAGTTGAAGAAACATATGGTATGAACTTGAGTATAAAACGTCACCTGTGTGCGAGTAACCAGTCCATCTATCAAGCAGATTATAATAAGATGACGGACCGTCGTAAATGTACAGAAAATCATAATTTTGTTCCAAAGTAAAAGCAAGAGCTTCCAGCCTTATAACATAACCTGAATAGGGACTTTGGATTCTCCAAGAGCATGCGAGGTTATTGTAGTAGAAGTTCGGATAATTGGGTGAATATATGTAGCCTGAGTAATCATACAAATAGTCACCACCATTACATGCTGTGATATTTATGGTCGCTGGACTTGTCGCACTTGTGAATGAAGGGGGAGGGGAATCTGTTGGTGGGGAATTCCCGCCTACGAGAGAAACTTGGGCTGCAAAACCTCGAAAGGAAAACGAGCAATCGGAGGTTAAATGTAAAAACATACTACTAGTGGAACTGTGGATGGTTGTTGATGTAGTGTTCTGAAGATTTCCGGAAAGAACCGCAAGAACCACACCGTTTCGTGATATACCGTCGTATATGGTTAGTCTATCGCAGCAATCTTCTATGTCAAGGTCTAATATATCTAACTTTATGGTTTTGCCATCTGGTGCTCGAAGCCACCACGATATGTCGGCGCTATTCGGGTAGGCTTGGGGATAGTTCGGTGAATAAATTCCACCGACGAGTCTTTCAGCTGTTGCACCGTACAAGTCCAGAACAACTGCAGCTCGGTTCAGTATCTTTTTTCCTGCAGCAATTTTATCGGCAACACTTTCAACGTAGTTCAGGTCGAAAGTCATTTGCTTCTCCGCCTTGATATGGACGCTTGTTGATTCGACTTGCACTGCAGTCTGTTTCTCAACCGCTAAAAAGTAAAACTTGTAACATACCACAAAAACGATATTCATATTTTAATTTCATGCAAACGAGAAAAGTGTTAAATAAGCGTCCAATTGCTTTGTGGAGCCACTTTGACGGAGCTATTGCAGTGCTGATTACTATGGAAACATTTCATTAGTTGCTTTAACCCAATAATATACTAGGCTCAGGCAAGGTCTGAAGTGTCCAGCACAAAACCACAGCGATGACTACAATTTAGGTAGATTTACTGAACACGACTACTGATGTCAGCTAAAAGAGATAAAGATTTAATGACACTTCTAGTCGCTATGGCACGTACAAGTCATACCAGTCATACATACGTTTAACAACCTGTACTTTTTTATTTTTAACATTTGCCTTATTTAGCGGACCAACATATTCTAAAATTTAAAATTAGAGACAAAAGATAGGTTGGACGAAATAAATCATACTAATTTTGACTGAACCAAGTTTCGATCCCAAGATCGACTCGTTACAAGGACCGTTTTTGTATAGAAGTGTATGTACCGGTCGCGTTAACCATTCAGCCACACGACCGTACAAACATACTCTGTACCTGGAATTGCACGTGGAGTGTAAACTGCGGCATTATGGTCTTCGCTCTTCGCTCGTTCTAAGATCTTTTGCGCCGTCTGATGATCTACTTTCTTTCCTTTGTAGGTCGCGCCTTCCGTGTTCATTGAAAATGACGTCAATTCCGCATCGTCGGGGAGGAAGACATGCAATCCGACATCGTTTGCTGAGCTGTCCCGGTTTGTGATGACCAATCTAATGGTTTGTTCATTTTTGAATGAACCGGACGAATTTACCTAAAAAATATAGTTTAAACTACATGATATTCATGTTTATACCCGTGTATGAGAAAATGCAATCGCCATTAACACAGCGCAGTTTACTTCGCGCACACCGGCGTATTACTAGTGCTATTGTAGTTGCGTTGTGTATGATTGCCACGGTTCTTTAATCTGGTAGGCCCCATTGTTTCACTGTGTTCAGGCACTGTCGATTAAGTGCATTGCACAGGACATAACTAGCTATCGTACTATTTCGGGCCTGCAATGAAACCCTTTGGCCGAAAGGCTACTCACTCACGCTGTTCGGTCAGATGAGACATAAGGCCAAATTCTACTAACGTACTGCTTACCGATGCGTATACTGGTTCCGGGAACAGTCCAATGACGTATGCATCTTCATCACTAAGGGTTGTTTGTGAAATATTCACAAGCCATAACAGAAGCAGCAATATTACTGTTTTGTTTTTTAGCATATTTATCTTAGCGGATTTAAAGAACGAGAAAAGTAAAAATCAAAGTGAAATACTACAAGGAAATGGATGTATGATATTTACTTAATTGCTATGACATTTTTTAACTAAAAGACCTAGAAATTTTAGAAAACATTCCTGAAAATTCCATCGAACATTTTTTCCTATTGAACGCACTAAGTTTTGTAAGCTCAAGGCTCTTAGAAACAAAAAACGCAAAATGGGCTTATTCCGTATAGTCTAAAAATATTTATTTGAACCACGAATTAAAGCCATTTTAGTAAACTATCAACCCCAATTCCAATATGTGGTAGTGAGAATCGGACGAAAAGCGAATTCGAACTTAACATCACGCTCATCCGTCAGTTTTACCGTCCGATATTTGACCATGATGTTTTGGTTATTTCGCTTAGTGCTTTCACACGACTGTTCCTACAAAAAAAATCAGAATCAACATTCGCATGGTTACCACCTTTTATAGAATAATCACAAGCGATAAGAAGGTTCGTGGGAATTAAGGCACGTGTTGCTTCAAATGATTATATCACCTTATCTTGAACGAATTCTCCTGACATGGAAATTGTCCCGCCATTTAGCGTTAAACAAACTTCGAAGGAGCTAATATAAACAAACAACTTTCACTCGGATGTTAAACGTTTAGATAAAAACACCGCTGTATGTATGTATTTTTACCAATTTACCGTCGAAAGTAATTTATAATCATATGATATGTAGTCGGCCGAAAGATTGTGGGAAAGAATACAGCTTTTGGATTGTCGGTTCACTTATTACGGCATCACCTGAAATGCCTATTTAAATGAATTTGGCAAAACGGTTAATACCAATCATGTTCAACACAGCGTAACAGTTTCGTGTGGGCAGGAGGTAATCGGACAATTGTTGTTACCCCTACCCTGCCCTTTTCTAACCGTGACTTAAAACTTAAGTGTGCTTTAAAATATCTTCTTTTTTCAATCATTCGGTGTTTTTTTCGGAATGAGCCAAATTAAAGAAATTGCAATGCACCAAATTAACATTCTAAAAAAATGTGTAAATATAATTTATTTTAAACACTTTTGGTTTAAAGAATTATTAATAAAAAAGTGATGACAGCTTTTGACCACCGGTTGACCCCTGTACGTACACTGTTAATCTCCAATTCAAGGAACTTCTCCGGGAGAGCGTGAGAATTCCAGCACATGGTGGGAAGCGACATGTGGAAATCGTCTGACAGTGTTTCACTACATCATTCTATTCGTATAATATGCAATAACGTTTGTAATTTATTCCTAAGCAGTCCAGTGTTTTAAATTAATTTACATTCCTATTTGACAATATAGATGATTTAATTCAACCCTCCAACAGCTTTTTCTTTGTTGTAGTTGGTTTATAACTGTTTAAAAACCTTTATTAATTAAAGGAAAGTTACCAAAAGTCTGGTTATTAACCACATTTCCAACTATTTTGGTATAAAAAGTAAAACAGAGGAAATCCATGCAATAACTCAAAACTGTCCAACCTAATAATAAATACGGTATATTTTTTTTTATTTGGTGATATGGTCTATTCCAGTTTTACTCTCAAATTTAGACATGTCACCGCATACTATATCTTGGTAACATGTTTGTGATCCTGCCCAATAATACTTAACATTTAGCCCAGGGATGAGTTGACGCATACGATTGTCCAGATATATTTATATCCAGATATAATTATTGAATATCCAGATATAATTAAGTTATTTGTGTTTTACCTACGTAAATAGAAAAATTAGTTCGTGACCACAATCTAATTTTTGCAATGTTGCATTTGGCGTTACTAGTAACTTATTAAACCTCTGAATTATGCCACTACACCTTCTTTTTTGTACATCGGTATATTGGCCAATCGTGGTCAAAATATTTCATAAATCACATCAGTTGTAGCAATTAACCTGTCAATTATATTTATCGAAAACATTAGTTGTTCGGCCTACATAAAAAATGAAACCACGCTGACTCGATCCGCCTTATTTTAAATGGTCGGCTCAAATAGCGACCTTGTGTGAGATTAATAATAGTGCAATAGACAAGAGCAGGAAGATAAAGTTAGAATAGATTAATTAAAAACCACCTTTTGCTTCCATAAATTGTTTGATTGGATCTTGCCCATATTTGGTCAACGTCACCTTTGTAGTGTGTACTTAAATGTAAAATATATCCGGCCCGTTGGTCTAATGGTTATGTGCGTCGCCTTTTAATCGAAAGGTTGCAGGTACGAAACTGGTCGTTAGCTAGTAGGTTGTGTCTTTGGGCAAGGCACTTTACGGACATTGCCTGAACCCAGCGGATTAATGGGTGTAGGATTCAACAGGGACAAAGCCCTACCCTACGTTACCAACCCTGTGTTGGCAAATTTGAGCTGCTCCACGCACTTGACCAGTGATTGCTCTATTTTCTATATTTGACATAAAACACCCTCTTGTGCTGTCATGTAATTGCGCTAGCAAATTAACGGTGAGATATTCGCAATCCAGTATAGAAATACTGACAGATAGACACATATACACATAGAAACATAGACACAATTTCTGGGTTTGCTTTCGTGCGATCCAGAACAGCTCAATTAATCAACCTGGTTTCACGTAGTAAAAACAGAACAGGCCGAAATTACAATGACCTTATAAACAGGGTTGCCAGACGGAAAGTACGCTTTACGGCCAAACTGTTTTTGCTTTACGGCCAAAATTCGGCCAATTTGTATCAAGTGCAAAATAACCTATTTAATTTAGCCAATTGGGCTATTTATCTCTTTATTTGTTGAAAAATTGTATAATTTTGATTTCCTCCAGATTTGTCGAACCCGTTCATACACTATATAGGAATACCTACAGTTATTATTTTATTTTAAAACGTCATAATCAGCTTTGTGATTTGGAAATGAGACAGTTGATATTAATTTATTTCCATATACTGTCTCTCTTTTTCCTTTATTTCTACTGTAGCGTAAAAATAATATGACACTTCGGCCAAAAACTTGACAATATGCGTATACGGCCAAATTCGGCCAGATTTTTCCGCACGGCCAAACTATTTTTTTTGCGGCCGGGACGATTTTGGTGGCCGTGAAAAAGGCCAAATGGCAACCCTGCTTATAAATCGGCAGCGACGCCGTGACGCTTCATTGGGCACATAGAAATCAGGAATTATAAATACATGGATTGTTCTCCATAATGACCGTAACAATGGGTTCTACCAAATTGAAGGAACGTGTCTATTATATACAACACACTGCACAATAGCTGCGGTAACCCGACGATGGGCGCGAGGTGATCTGATGATCTGACGATTGCCCGTCTGTTAACCCCCTTGGTTTTCCCATTCACGGGGATAAAGATGAATATCCTATATGTTCGGGACGTTTATACCGCTTTATTTTTAAGTTCATTAGTCAAATACAAAGCCGGGGATAGTCCATCTTCACCTCGCCTTTATCGTTATAAGCAAATGTAATGTATATGACTGAGACGTTCCTTTAATTTTAACAGAAACCATTAACTCAATAGGTTCGTTCAGTGCCCAATTGAAGTATACTACCAACAAGTTAGCTCTCATTTTCATAACTGCAACCCTTCGACTTAAACGCAGACTTATGAACCGTGTTTAGCTATTTTGCTTGTTTAAAAAACACAAAGCAAGTCGATTAGTATTGATTTATTACGCTTATCAATATATAGTTTGCATGCAACTGGTTTAGATTTGTTACAGCTTTAATGTTCTCAAAAATCATGTTTTAATGTATATTCGACTGTAACTTTCAAAGATTAAAGCCACATAATGTAAAAACGTAACACATTACATTATCCAACCAGTAGGTGCGCACCGATTTGCATGAAAGCATCGTATGCAAACGCTGACGTACCAGCACCTGCTGGTCGTCGACGGTAATGATCGGTCGCGGATTTCATCGTGACCGCCCAGGAGATGAAATCATCAAGCTTCATGTGTGAAGCGTAGATGGGATCATACCTCCACAGAGATATCCGCACGAATTCAACCGGCAACTCGTACTTCCACTCCTTTAATACTGAAGGGTTGTGCAATGGTTCAAATGGTTAGCCAAAACTATTTGATCTCTATTATTCGGACAAAGGTTTCCATTAAAGTCGTTTTCACACACAATATTAGGCGGCATTAAAATATTAAGTTTGATTTGAATTTCCTTGTGTCTTTTTAAATAATGTAATACTAGGCAGACGTTCAGCCTGAATTTTACCTTTTAGAAAATGCCAGTGATTGTATTTGAATTGTTGTATACCTTTAATGTGCGACGGTTTATCAACGTTTTTTAGTAATTGTTGTGTATAGGCTATTGTTAATTTCTAGCCAATGTTCAGCTGCACAATGTGGTCGAAAAGTTTTACCTTCTAGGAGTTCTGTTTCATGTAACGTTCCAGTTTTGTCTTTATCGTACTTGAAAAAAGTCTGCCTCCAAGAGTTTATGGTTTTCCATAATTCCTTGTACTCGGAGAATCCCATTTTGCCACTGTAATCTCTGTCCAACATGCCTGAAGATTAAAACTAAATTCATAAATCGGATCCAACACAGTATCAGCAGTATATTCGAGCTCTTGCTTGATATAAACTACACTTATAGTTGTTGCTTAGGGGTGGTGGCTCAAATCGACGATCGGGATAAAACCTGAAATATAGGAAAAAATACTGGCGAGTTATGTCCACGCGAAATGCAACTTTGAAACGAGCTCCAAAGCAATTTCTACAGGAAGTAAAGCGCCACCTTTTTGATTGGACGTCATGCAAAAGCTGTTTTCAGGCGAAATATTGTGGGAATCACATTCAGACTTAATCCTAGTCGATCCTGTCCATGGGAGAGTCACTTAGCTGACGCCGGATATCGGTAGAGCCCACTGTACCTTTTTTCGTTTAAAACCGATCGTTATTGTAAAAACATCTCAATCACATGTATAAAACACTGCAATAGCTCTGGTAACCGGCTGTGGGCGAGGAGAAATCGAAAGACTACTTGCTTATTGTACTGTACTTTTTCTATTACCATTCACGAAGATAAAACATTAACATCGTTCGCCTGTATAGTCATCGGCAACATTATCACACTTACTTATCATGAGAGAACAGTTTTCCAAGGAGAATCGCGTTCCATCGAAATTTCTTAGAACTCGTTGCAACTCGCTCTTTGAAATCTGATTATCCGCGCCAGCGACAGCTACGAAGTGTCCCCACAACGGGTCGGCCGCACCAGTTACTTGTCCAGCATACATCCTAAATACTAACACTTCAATGTAAAAATAATATAAACTCAAAGTGGAAGAAAACCAACACGCAAATAAACAGAGAACTTCCATTATAAGCTGCATAACTCACCAACCACCATTGCAGCTAACTAACACTTGTGCAGAAACGACAGTGTTTGTTGTGTTTATAATAATACAGCGTTTCCGCAAAATGTGTCGCATACGCAGCCGATAAACATAAACAGACAGGTTACCTCAAGAATACGATGAACTCAAAAGGCGAAACTGTAAACATGTGTATTTAACAATAATAACAATTTTATCTAAACTTTATATTAAATACGAACTTTTTTGTATGTGAAAGCGAAGACTAGCCAAAATAATAGCCACGCGTCCCAAATAGCTACCAGTGATCACTTGTTTAGAATTTGTTCGGCTGGTTATCCCTGTTTTTGCGTAAATTCAATCGTAAAACAAATATTAAGAAATATTGTTGGCGCTTGTATACATTTGATTATTTCACGAAAGAGTTGTTAATGTGGCTATAATCACCGATGCTAATCGCGAACCTTGCATATTAGTGGTTTTATTTAAATATATTTTTAACATCGCCGAGTTGGTTCCAAACAATAGTAAACCAAGAATTGCAATCTTGTTTTGCTTTATTGTTGTAATCTATGAGGTGTTGAATATTGCGATC
>CH002891.1:677424-694722 GCA_000149265.1 Ciona savignyi
TCCTCGCAGCACCAAACATGATCGCAATATTAAACACCTCATGGACTACAGCACGAGGAATGTTAGTGGACAAAATTCTACGCCACTGATTACGTATTTCCAGCAACAAGTGGTATCTTACGTGCAGGTGATAACCTCTTCTGGATTTAAGCCCTGCAGACTTGATGGTGACAACATCGTGTGTAACCACCACTATTTGTGTGTGTATTTGTATGATAGCAGGGTGCCTGAACACAACTGTTTTATATTTAAAAAATCAAGTATGTATTTGAGCCTGCAAGCAGAAATCGATTGGCCCCTGAGTTAACAAACCACCAATCTTGTTATCCATGTTTATTTCTTCATATAAATTCTTGTCACATACGTGCACGTGATGATCATGTGTGTGAAATTACAGAAAGTTTCAGCCCGAATGTTATTTTGTTTTTGCCAGCGTAAATTTATTGATCTCTAAGTAACCAAACCAAAGTGTTTTCAGTGCAATTAAAAAAAAGTGTATTTACGTCTTATTTGTTTGGTTTCATTGATTTTTTGTTCTTTTTTGTTGGTCATGGCAGCCACGTCTGAATATACCTAAATGGGGTTTAACCACTGTTCTTTAAACTAATATGCTGTAAGAAAAAATAACCGTTACATATTCCCTAAAATATTTCATTAAAATTTATTTCAGAAAATGCGGAAAAACTTTTACTTTTAATTATTGTTTGTGATTCCCATGTTATAGTGTAACAATTTTAGGGTTCTCGTATAAGACCTATTGTATTCGTAAAACCAGTAAAACCACAGCAGGACACAGCCGCTAGCTAAGACGTACCAATTACGGCTGCCATAGGGCTATACAGTTCAATACACGTACGTATCATGAAAACGTGAGACGTGATAACACTGATTAGTTTACTTTAAAATAAGAAGCTAGGCGCACAAAGCCACAGCGGAGGAATTACACTAATACACGAGATCCCTTTTAATTCTTAATTCCAATTTTTCACATGTTTAAAAATTCTTGAAGTTTTACTTCGACACATTCTGGAGAATGTCCGGTCTAAATGGCATGTCTGTGAAAATCAAAATTTAGAAACCCCTAATTTTGTAAGGTTTTTACAGGTATTATATTTCATTTGCTTTCTTTTATTTGAATTATTAATGATTAACGGACTAATATTTCACCAACTCTAGTCGTAATTGGAGGTTTTGGTTAAGCGCTGTTAACATATTTAACTGAATAATTTTTAACTTTTTTTGTAATAAAAACAACACGGGTTAACGGGCGAACATTACATTAACTCGAATTTAATTGGAACTTCACGAAGGTCTACTGCTTAAAAGAAGCGGAGTTTCTGAAAAATATTAATAATTTTATTGACGACTCTGGTAAATTCCACTAAGATTATAACCTAAAATTCGGTTGTACATATTTGGATCATGTTATCTAACAATTCGTTATGTTTCAATTCAATTATATTACTTCTTCTTGAATTTTAGTGCGACATGGCATGCCTGTTTCAATCATTATTTACGAACAACTTTTAAATTTATGTGTTTTGACTATCCGTTATTTTTTACTTACTCAAATGTTGGTTTCCGCATATGTGTTGTTCAAAAATACCTTAATTTATTTGCGATTTGATATACTGTTTATATTAAAAGTCGTGGCAAACTGGCGTTGCAAGCGTTTGACAAATATAATCAAAAGGACCCATAATTATCTCGTTACGTGTCGTGTAGTCAACTTTGTCCCAATTTACTGATGTTGTGCATTGGAAAAGTAGCTGCCAAACACGTGTGATTAAAAAAAACAGAAACTAAAATGTTATCTAGTCACTTATACAAGTCTTTTCTAAATGAAGCCTTTACATTTGTTTGTCTGCAAAGAATAAATAAATGAGAAATGCTCTATAAAATGTTCAAAAGGATTTATCAAAAAATTCCCATATCCAATATATATTTTATTACTTTTAACTGGTTAAGTTAATTAGTTTATTTTCCCCTATTATTATATAGAGAGCTAATGCAAATTGATTACTGGTTTAAGAGCTTTAACAATTTAAGGTCAATTTTAAACCGACACTTCGCCTTGGGGTAAAAGGCGACGCATGTCCGGCCGGTTAGTCTGGCGATTAAGTGCATCGCCTTTCAATCGAAAGGTTGCGAAACTGGTCGCTAGCTAGTCGGTTGTGTTCTTGGACAAGGAACTTTACGGACATTGCCTGGGCCCAGCGGATTATTGGATTTTACCAAATTGAAGGAACGTGTGAATCATAAATAACACACTGCAATAGCTTCGGTAACCGGACTGTGGGCGCGAGGTGATCTGACGATTGCCCGTATGTTTACTTGCCCCTATGGGTTTTCCCATTCACGGCGATAAACATACTCTAACCTATTAACCCACCAAGATAATCCGTATCATACAACAACTCCAAAAGATACAATTTTATTGGACATTTGCCAGCACCGTCGACCAAGCAACATCTACAATTCGGCGGTTGCTGAAACAAATCTTCAAATACTATAGCCGCCAGATTGTCAAACGCCTATATTATACTGGGTACTTGTTTGTTTGGCCTAGAGATTTTCAATTACTACTACCTCACGGATTGATGAGGACGGTTTTTTTGTAATCCACTTTTATTGTTCAGCCGTTTTTAGACAATCATTATTCAGTACGCAGTACACACACTTTAAATCGTTTGCCATTGAAATTCCAAAAAAAAAACAATTTCTAAAACAGAGTTAACTAATACCGCGACCTTGTTAACTGAATGTAAAGGTTCTGGTTTCCAACACCCGATTCGTCAAAACTTAGTCGCTTCGAAGCGTCCGCAGGATTAGCGCTTTAAAGCGGCCTAGGTACCGCAGGATTACCGCTTTAAAGCGGCCTACGGTATAAAGGCGGATGCACACATGACAAGTTTTGCGGCTGCGGGCGGGGAATCCCCAAGCAGTAAGCGGCGCGGCTGCGGTCATCTTGTGCGGCTGTGCGACTGATCATGCACACCACATTTACACCGCTTGGTTTCCAAGGACGCTATTGCAATGCAATGATTGTAACTAAAATGGCATTTTCTTTGCAAATCGAGGGTTTAGAGATTCAGACTAGGCTTATACCTTCCCAAAACTGATTTTCTAGCCAAAAGAAGTCCATTTAAATTTATTAGGATTACTAAAATTTCTGCAAAATAATCAAAAAGAGCATTACTGAAAACATCATGAGAATTGACTAAACTGTTAACTGCGAACGTCACCAGCAAGGGTTTCCCAAAATTTGAGTGGCTTTAATGCCCAATTGGGTTGACCTGTTCATTCATATCCGCTTCCCAAGACCTAAAAAGCCAATTTTTTCATCATTGTCAATAAAAAATAACAACAACCCTACCACAACCAGAAAAGTGAGGAGTTTATTCAATAGAAGATAAAGTAAAAGAAATTTAAAGGAACACATGGATTGAAATTATTACTAAAACAATAAGGAAAGTTTGGTTACATGCATGTCATCTTTATTCAATAGTTGTCTGCTGTCTAGGTCCACTTTATTCAGTACCACACACCTGGTGGACCTGGACAGTAGACACCTACTGAATGAAAAGGACATGCATGTAACAAATCAGAAACAGTGAGAAATGAACAATATATACAATTAAATTAAGTATCGCTATTATGTTGATGGCTCAGTCATGTGAATTTCCACTGAGAAATTGGAAAATAAAATATTGTTTATTTCTCTCATGTACAATTCAACAACATCAGCTGGTTTTGTTCGGAGTTGAGCAGTCACAAATCGACCGTAGTGGTCCAGCCGGTCTAAATTGGACTCCGTGTGCAGTACAGCTAGCTGCTCAGTGCTCTTTTTCAAAAATTTAACATCTCTGTCTGTGGAAAAAAAATTTTACTTACTCTGCATAAAACATTGACCACAACCCACCAAACTATTAACTATTCTCAAATAATTATTGTATATTATTCAATTAAAAATTTGACATATTCTTAAAAGGGTAGAAATCACTAACAGAACACTATCCTTTTACACAAACCGCTAACCATTACTTTATGTCCCATGTGCAAAGGATTCAATCACCTGGACTTTCTGCTTTTCTGTTTTTTTTCTTTTGCAGCTGGGTTCCACTACAATACCAGTATCAGTAACCGGCATGGAATTTTCGTCCGGTATATCTGATAAATCAGCCGAATCTTCTGAAATTTCACAGAAAGACTAAGTTGAAATCTCATTGCAGTTTAAAACAAAACAGTGATATTATTTTACACAAGGTAATATTTAGAACAATATGAATCATGAAAATGGCCGATAAGGGCTTTGCTATGGGACATGCTTAAGAAAAAAATAGATTTCTTGATGATGATTAGTTTTTAATTCCATGAGCCTCAGGATAATATAAAATGGTTAGTATAAATGTTAATAATAAAACTGGCAGTAAAAAGAAAAAGCAAGGGAAATGCACACAATTGTAAAGAGGTACACTTACCAAGCAAAGAAATTTTTGGTGACGAGGAAACATCTAAATTGTCCACTGTTCTAAAATTGCAAAGGTAACAAACATTACTTATATTAACAAATTAACTGCAGTCGTATTTTTACCATATTATTGTATAAAAAGTAAAGAAAGTACCATATTATTGTATAAAAAGTAAAGTTACTTGTCTAAAGGTTACTTGTTTAGAGTTTACAAACATACCCTCTGTGTTTCACATATCCCTCTAAAAAAGACAGCTGTTTGTAATAAGGCCATCTTTCTTGGGGAGAAGCACCTGATCCACTTGGAGTTTCACAAATTTTTTTGTGTTTTTTCCCATATGCCGTTCTGAGAGTCCTCCAACGTTTTTGACATTGTTCAACTGACAAAAATACAAGAGTGGCAAACAACAATTAACTATACTAAACTAGTGGTATACAAAAATACATCATACTTACTTATCAGTAGAATGCATGTCACACGCTATTATTCGCCAGATGTTGTCCGATTTAACTCTATTTTTGTGTTCAGGATTACAGGGATTGTAGATTGAGGTCAATAAGTTTTTGGTTAAAGTTTAGTTCCAGATCCATTTTAGTCACAGTGTTGATAAAACTTCTTAACAATATTAACAAACCAAAACTAAATGTTCCTAAAAAGTTCAAACAAAATGAATAAGTTTACTTAAAAGCACAAAATCAATTGTTTGTAAAAGTAACAAAATATTTGATCATCGTCTCCACTGCCAATCAACAGCACCAATTGAAAGAAAATTTTTTTTTAGCTCGTCTCTAAAAAAACCAGCATCCCGTGAAAAAAAATGTGAGCCCATGTTTCTAACTGGATTCATAATTAGAGATGGGGGAATTGTTTGCCTCCAGTTACCATTCACCAGTTTTCCATTTGCATCTAATCTATTGCAGGGATTTCTACTATGACGTCACAAACATGGACTATTTTCGCGTGTGCTGCCGGGATTTCTACTATGACGTCACAAACATGGACTATTTTCGCGTGTGCAATGAACTGAGATCTTTATGACGTCAGCTAATGGTTGGTGTTGTTGTTCGCTTGCGGCATTAATATGGCGCCATTTATTGGTCAGTATTGTTTGATCGTGTGGAAAGTCTGACCGGGATCATGATGACGTCAGCTTATGGACGGTGTTGTTGTTCGCTTGCGACGGCTGACCGGCATTAATATGGCGCCATTTATTGGTCAGTGCTGCTTGGGAAAACAGTATGACGTCAGTTATTGCTCGGACTTTGCTGGATTGGTCTATTTGGTCGAACAATCACACGAAATTTTGTTGCAAGCGTGAGAAGCAGAGAATCTTTAAGTGGGTCACGCTTAAGTGGTCTTGGAGAGGAAACATTACATGAACGAAAGACCCGAAAAGAGGGGTCATGAAGTTTTTCTCTTGGTGATTGGAGCACCAGATAAATACGCATGTTTGGGCGTCAAAAAGAAGGGAGACTAGGAAGAGACTTGGAGGAACGATCCTGATCGTCTAGAGTCCGAATTAAACTCAACCGCTAGAAGGACTAGCGTGTTTAAAGACTTAATCGCGACTGCATATTACGGGTTGTGATTCGATTCCGTCGACTGAAAGCTATCTGTTTTACCGTGGCGTATTAAGTCACATTACCAATTGTGATAATCGCTGATTTTCACTGCTTGTGAGTTGTTGCATTTCATTAACGAATTAAAGGCACTATAATAACAACAAAGGAGTGGACTCTGGTTATTTGAGTAGAATTTAAGAATCCAGGGTTAGGTTTACGTGTCTGATTACCCTCATAAAATACCAGTACTCTAATTGAGTACTAGTTGTTCTAATCAAACATCTGTTTACTTTAGTTAGATATCTTTAAGCTGACGCAGTCTTGATAAGAGTGCTGCCCCGCGGTCTTAGAACGCCGCATCTATCCCCCAACACATCCGATGAACGAGAAGATTGAATTGGAGATTGGAGGAAGTTATGTAGAACTACACATGCCCTGTACGATACGTTCTGCCGTTTCAGGGTCACAATTAAGCATTTTGTAAAACACTTGTCACCTAACAGCTAGTATTTCAAAGGCATTTTCTACCACTCTTCTGCCGCGGCTCAGTCTGTAATTAAAAATCTGGCTGTCTTCATTTAAATGCCGACCTGGATATGGCTTAACAATTCCTTTTTTTAACGGAAAGGCATCATCTGCAGCGAAATAAAATGGTACACATATATCTGAACCTGGCAAGTCGGATGGTGTTGGAATGTTTAAAGTTCCTTTGTCAAACTTTTGGCCAATTTTGGAGTTGCTCAAAACACCGCCATCACTGTGACGGCCTGAATACCCAATATCCACTAATAAAAAGCGGTAATCAGGATCGCATATCGCCAACAACACAATTGAAAAATAACTCTTGTAGTTATAAAATTCTGTTCCACTATTTGGCGGGGCCTTGATTCTTATATGCTTACCATCAATTGCACCTATGCAATTACCACACTGCCATAATTCATTAAATTCCTTTGCTATCTGTAGCCACTTTTCTGTTGTGGGAGGCCTGTAATACTGTTGGAACTAACATATCCCATAGTGCTAAACAACATTCCTTTACAATCAGACCTACTGTAGTATGGCCCACCCTAAAGGAAAATGCCAAATGTACCTGAGAGGCACCGGTTGCAAGATATCTGAAAGAGAATAGTTATTTGACCAGTACAGTTATTTATTAGCAGACTGATAATTTTTATTGATAAGTTACATACAGGTACTGGTGGTTGTTATATACATAAAGCTTACATGTATAAAAATGACTACTTAATATGTACTTTTTTACACTAACATGTACAATGACATTGTTGTACTGGCACTCATAAACATTAAAATATACCACATTTTCAAATAGAACTTTGCTCATCGGATTATTTCAACGTTTACAAACTGTGGATTTACGATTTTTGGATTTACTCTGTGCCCTCAAACGGAAGACTTGGTAAGTCCATAGTTTAACTTGCACCCTGTCTATTTTTTGGTATTTTTTTGATTACTAGTGTTGCCATAACTTTTTGTGTAATTATCCACTCTTTTTTTCTTTGGAAACACTGATAATTAAATAAACGCCGCTAATTATTATATTGCACCTAGAACTTAGTTTTTTTCCAGCTTTCATACTGCGAAGCTCTGTTCATTTTTTTTCAAATATAGCGCCCACTAACGACCATAATTTATTGTGTATTTCCTATTTGTTGCCTATTTTGCCATTCACCACCTAACGGTCATATCCCCACGGTGGTTCCTAATTTAATAATCTTGATCTATCCGTCTAACAAATCTAACCTATTAAATATACCTAACCCCAAACTTGCCGAAACCCCAAAAGAAAATATCGGTACAAAATAACCCGACCCCAACCAGCAACATGTTTAATACGCTTCTCCAATTTAACGACACCGAAGATACAAACGACGAAGACAAAACAATAGTAACTGCAGGACCGAACTTAGGACTTCCAAAACGAATTAAAAAGAAAAACAGCAACCAACTCCGCCAACTCAACATCCAAATCAATAACCGACGAACCAACCAATCTTACAACACAGTTTAGCAACGAAGAAATATTACCAAATTCAGACCACAACTCCAATTCCGAAGAACAGACCACCCCATCCAACACACCTCAAAAGCCAACCCAACTATCGAAATCACCAGACCATAACCAATACTCCGACGCAAAAGTCCCATCAATCGCTTCATCACAAACAGCATCAACTGAGCAATCTCCCTTACCCACAGACCCCTCAACTGAAAACTCTCCAGAATCAGCCATGCATATTATCAAAACGGCACATAGAAACCTTGGACTAGACGACAGAGATAAACAATCCACATCACAGCCACCCCACATACAAAGAACTGTACACCGAATTAAACTGTTCCCGCCGGAATCACCATCGAAGAAAAGAAAACTCACCACCCAACAATCATAAACAGTCATAAACAATCATAGTGTTATATACACACAATCTAATAAGCAACCCTATATATAATTTAATAGTATCTTTGAATATGTTAATGTAGAACAATGGATATAACAAATAATAATGAAATAATAATAAATAATTATCCTTTAAATATTGCTACGCTTAATATTAATGGTCTTAAAACAAAAGTAAATCATTTAAATAATTATATTAATAATAATAATATCGATATATTATGTGTACAAGAAACTCACCGCGTGGATAGTGAAACCATCTCGAAAATCAATTTTATCTATCTTCTTTCTTCAATACCACCATCTCCAATGACCCTAAAAATAAATGTCATTATGGTTCCGCTATTTTTTATAAGCAACATATTCTTAATAATTTTAATGTAACACATATATTAACACTTACTAATAATAATTTAAAATGAACTATAATTAATGTATACTTACCATGTGGAACTTTGAATAGAATTAAACGTAAAGATTTTATCAATATAATTAACGATAGCATAACAACATCTGGTACATCCCATTATATTATTTTAGGAGATTTTAATATGATAACAAACGAGCTAGATACTAAAAACAAGTATGACAAACGTACAAAGGTTGATCGAACAGCGTGGGCTAAATTGGAAAAGAAAAAACTAATAAATGACCCCTTTAGAAAACTAAATAAATTTGAAATCAATTTTTCGAGAATAACGACTACAACTTCCACAAGAATTGACCGTATTTATATAAGTACTAATCTTAATCAATTTGCATCGCGATATTGTCATAAACGAAATTTTTTCACCGATCATAATAATTGTCCAATATTATCATTAAACCTACAAAATTCGAAGCGCTTGGGCCCATCTTATTATAAAATAAATAATTCTATTTTATACAATAATTATATAATTGAGACTATGATTTATCAATGGGAAAATTGGACGCTACAAAAAAGGAAATACTCCAATATTCTAAATTGGTGGGATGACGGAAAACCTATGCTTAAAAATATATCAATAGATTATTCTAAAACAAAAGCGATAAACGAAAAAAATAATTACGAAAACGCCCTCATAGAATTATTAGCCCAAAATCGCCAGCCCGAGACGAGGAATAGAAATAAAATAATTAACATTGTCGAAAATAATATCTCCATTTACGAAAAAACAATAAACCAGGGAGCTTTAATCCGCTCGAAATTAAAAGAAATAACCGATGAAGAGACTACAACTAAAATTCTTTTTTGATTATGAAAAATCTCGACAAAAAAGAGATGCTATGTATAAAGTTATAAATCGCGATAGCATATTAACGGAAAATAAAATACAAACGGTAAAAGCAGTCGAAGACTATTATAACGATCTATGGGGAAAAGAACCTAACACTATAAATCCAGAAAATTATCTAAGCGACCTAAATTCCCTCTCATTTCAATTTATTTAATTTATGCTGACATCACATTTTTACAAACGGCAACAGTATATATAATAATGAATAGTAATGTACAGCAAAGGATGCAGCGAAAGACCAAAAAGTCACCGAGTCAGCTGCACCCTTTGTGTTTATTTAGATAAATAAAAAAAATAAATATAAAAAAAATAACGAAATACAATGCTGCACAGGCCAAAACCTTTAATAAACGTATCATTTTATAGTAATTTGCAGTAAACAAGTTACAGTGAAACAAAATATAAAGTTATAAACAGGTTGATTTACAGATAGTGTAACAATTGAGACTATTGCATTGTCCGTAATTAATACATTTGAATTAAATATTGCTTAAAGCGAAGTTTAAATAAGTTTAATGACATGCACTTGTAGTCATTCGGTATTTCAACCCACACACATGGTCCAAGATATTGTAGCATACTTTTTCCATAATTGGTACGCACTCTCGGATGATAAAATGTACCAATATCCTTTTGTCTAGTGGCATGTTTATGCATGGCATCAAGTGTCGTGAAAAAATGATCGAAATAACTTGGTAAGGTTTTATTTGAAAATTTGTACACAAATTTTCCAATTTCATGAATAAAAATATCGTGAATTTTCATAATTTTTAATTCATTATATAAGGGAGAAGCATGATCTCTGTTGGATCGAAATAAAATATGTCGAAGAGCTCTGTTTTGCAACATTTCTAATGGATGAATTGCTGATGTGTTAGCCCTTCGACTATGAAATAAAGAGAAATATACACATCTGAGAGTATTTTGTTTTACATACCTTCTTAGTTTACAGAAAACACTACAAACTCTAGACAATTTGTCTCGAAGATTCATAATATGCAAATTCCATTTTAGCTTATGATCCAGTATAACATCAAGATAAAGAATATTATTGGTTTGTTGGACAGGTTTCTTATTTATTACTACTACATTAAATTGATAATTGTTTTTATGATTATGTATCAGCATAAAAACAGTTTTGCTGTGATTTAGCGATAACCTATTTGCCCTCAGCCACACATCAACCTTATTAACTTCTAAGTTTACTCTATATTGCAAGTTAGAAAATGAAAAATCAAACATATGTAGATTGGTGTCATCAGCAAATAAGTTAGTTTGAAAATTAGAAGAGGTAGGTAGATCATTCACATATATAGAAAAGAGCAGTGGGCCCAATACTGAACCTTGCGGTACACCACAATCTACAGATTTATACAGTGATCTGATGTTGCCAACAGTGGTGCACTGTAGACGACCACTTAAGTACGACTTAAACAAATCATTCTGGACTTCCCTAATACCATATAAAAATAATTTTTGCAATAGTATGGAATGATTAATTGTATCAAAAGCTTTTTGTAGATCCAGGAATATAGAGCATGTTATTTTTCCTGAATCTAAATTAGAAAGCATTTGTTCGTGTATAGAGGTCACTGCAAGTTCAGTGGAATGATTTGTACGAAAGCCGTACTGATATGGTGTCAATAGCAGGGTTGCCAGACGGGAAATCTGCCTTACGGCCAAACTGTGTTTGCTTTACGGCCAAAATTCGGCCAAATTGTATCAAGTACAAAATAAACCATTTAATTTAGCCAATTGGGCTATTCATCTCTTTATTTGTTCAAAAATTGAATAATTTTAATTCCCTCCAGATTTGTCGAACCCATTCAAATACTATATAGGAATGCCGACCGTTATTATTTTATTTCAAAACGTCATAATCAGCTTTGTGATTTAGTGAATGAGACATTTGATATTATTAATTTATTTCCATATATATTTTTCCCTTTATTTCTACTGTAGCGTAAAAATAATATGACGTTTTGGCCAAAAAATTGACACTATGCTTATACGGCCAAATTCGACCAGATTTTTCCGCACGGCCAAACTATTTTTTTCGCGTCCGAGGCAATTTTGGTACGGCCAAATTTCTGAAATTTGGCCGTGAAAAAGGCCAAATGGCCAACCCTGGTCAATAGATCATACTTGTTAAAGTAGTAATATAATCTAAAATGGATTATTTTTTCAAATATTTTGGAGAAGGTTGGCAATTAAGATATTGGTCTATAATCATTTACAGTTTTTGGAGAGCGACACTTCGGAATTGGTATGATTTGAGATATTTTGAGGCATTTAGGATAGACTCCCTGATCCATACTTTTGTTGAACAATTCAGCCAAGATGGGTGATATAATACTATTAGCCATTTTTACAAATTTTGATGATATATTATCAGGACCACAAGAGTTATTTATCTTTAAATTACTAATGCATTGTGATACTTCTTCCGAAGTGATACTTGTGATACTTCTTCCGAAGTAGTCTGTTTCAAATAAAAAGAATGCACACTTGAGTGCACAAAGGATGAAAATTCCACCGACGGATCTGAGATTGTCGATGCCATTGTTTTGCCAATACTTGCAAAATGATTATTTAAGACTTCACACACTTTTTCCTGTTCGTCCGTTTTTGTACCATTATCCAATAATATTTCGGATATACTATGTTTGCTTACATTACGATGAGCAATTATCTCATTAATAGTTTTCCATGTTTTACCAGGATTGTATCTATTTTCATGAAATATATTAAAATAATATTGCTGCTTGGACAATTTGCGAATACTAGTTAAGTGATATCTGTTCAATGTCATTATGTTTATAACATGCTCTAAATAAGCAATTTTTATGCTTTATAAATTTTAGTATTCCTTTTGTAATCCATGGTTTATACAGTTTTTTTCTGTTTTCGGCTAAGGTTACACAATGGGCCATGCTTATTTAGTACATATTGGAAATTATTTTCAAACCTCTCAAATAAGAAATCAACTGTATTATTTTTTTCAGAAGTGTCAACTGACATAATATTTTGCTCATTTAAACACATAAATATCCAACTCATTTAAAAATTGCTCAACTACAAAATTTTTCATACACCTAATTTTAACATACTTACTAGAATTTGTGTAAGAAATTTGTATGCCATATATAATACAAAATGTAGGTAAGTGGTCAGATGCATCAAATAAACAAATTCCCCCCGTTAGTTCCGTTAAAATATTGGTATATATATGATCTAAAAGTGAGGGAATTGAGTTGTAAAATCTAGTAGCTTGAGTAATTATATTAGTGCAACCAATGCTTTTTAAACTCTGTGCAAAGTTTGCAACACTTTCCTGTCTATTTGAGCTAAGCAAATTATTGTTAAAATCTCCACATAAGAGATACTCCTTGTTAATTACTTTAGTGGATGATAGGGTTTCACACAATTTAATCTCCAAATTTTGAAAATTATAACATGGATGTCTATATATAACCCCAATTATTAGAGATGATATTTTCTTTATTTTAACTTCTATTCACAGTGATTTACAATGATCTATTTCAAGTTCTAGATCAGATCTTATCAAATGTCGGCCCACCACCTGAAATATCATTGCTGATATAAAGTCCTACACCCACAGCATGTGTTAAAGAGTCATTATGAATAAAATTGTATTGGTCTATTTCATAGTTATTTAAAGATAATTTACTTATCTTTGTTTCTGTGATCCCAATAAAATATGGCAAAGTAGGCAATGATGTAATAAACTCTTCAATCCTATACTTATTTTTTGCTAGACTACGGATTTTAAAGTGAAAAATAGATACATGTGAAGCACAAGACATCATTAAACCATTCAACCTATCTTGTCCATAATATGAGCTATTGCCATTAAAACTTTAGTTATCATCATCATCATCTTCGCATGCATGTAATGAATTACTTTCACTGAATGACCTATTAACATTATTGTTTGGACTTACATTTTGAGATTGGGTATTATGAAAACATAAAGAACAAACGTATGGATCTTGGGAACAACCAAGTGACTTAAATTGGGATTTTGTTAAGGAAGTGCATCCAATTATTGCATTGGTCACAGCATATACTGTCTTGATTGTCAGTGCAACACTCCTGACACATCAGACACTGTTGGGAAATTATTTTATCAGCCATTATTTTGTAAATACTATATATATTAGAGAGTTTTAATAATTTAATTAAAAAATATTACTTGTTACTGGATAATTACTAGTTATGTTGATTGTAATTTCATTTCTTTGAAGGTCTTCTTCATCTGTAATAATGGTGATTGTTTTGCTTGCATCATCCCGCTTTAATACTATTTCCCATAATAAAATATGACCTTGAGGAAGTTTTTAATAATATTTATTTAAAAAACAACCTCTCGGAAACCATGAAATCGTCAATAGTTAAATTAATCCATTAAAAAAATGATAAAACGAACTTAAAAAACTGGCGTCCAATTTCTATTCTCAACTGCGATTACAAAATTTTAAGCAAAATAATTAGTAATAGACTTAACACTATAATTCCAAAAAAAATTAACCCAAATCAAAAATGCGGAATAAAAGAACGACGGATTAATGATGCGTTATATAATATTCAAGGTGTTATAGATTCTGGAAAATACTTTAATAAAAACTTAACTATAATAGCAATTGATTTTGAAAAGGCATTTGACAGAACTGATCCCAAATTCATAATTAAAATTTGTGAAAAAATAAATCTCCCGAAAAATATTATAAAATGGATAAAGATAATGTATAACGATATTAATAGTAAAATTGAAATCAACGGCACTTTTACAAATAATATAAAAATTAAACGAGTTATTAGACAAGGCTGTCCGTTAAGTATGCTGCTTTTTTTAATAAATATGGAAGTCCTAACCCGTAAAATTATTAATAACAAAAACATAATTGGTTATCGCATAAATAAAACTGAAACTAAAACGGAGGAATACGCCGATGATCTGACAGTATTCTCTGGGGACAAATCTTCAATTAAACATATATTTCATGAATTAGATAATTACGAAAAAGTATCCGACCAAAAAATTAACTTCACTAAATCCCAAATAATTAGTAATGACATTTTGTCCATTAATGAACTAAAAAAACTTCAACCCAACATCCAATGAACAAGCACTATTAAAATCTTGGGAATATATTTTAACCTTAATGATAAATGTATTAAACAAAATTGGGAGAAGGCTACAAAAAACATAACTAATATATTAAATATTAACAAAAAGCGTAAACTAACATTAAAAGCAATAATTAACACCCTTATATTACCTACAATTAATAAATACAGTTGGTGACCTATTCCAAATTGATAAAGCTTTCATAAACAAAATTTATAATCAAATATTTAATTTCATTTGGTACCCTTTTAAATTTGAATTAATGAAAAGAAATAAATTATATGCTTTCTATAAAAATGGAGGACTACAATTTTCCCACATAAAAACAAAACTTGATGCTCTTAAAGCAACTAGGTTATTTAAACTAAAAAATATTAAACAAATCACTGAAATATGGCAGGAATGGGCTCGTTTTAATTTTGGCTCTACCATGAAAAAAATAAACAATATCCTATATACTAATAGTCTCCCGAACAAAGATTTCCCAGAACCTTTTTATAGAAATTTACGCCATATGTTTTATAAACTGTCCAACGAAAATTACGATTGGAATAATGGGAAAACTAGAGATTTTTATAACGCCTTGATTGCGAAAATAGCGATTTCAATGGAAATTAAAAATAACGACTGTGTTATCCCCTGGAAAAATATTAGCTTTCAAAATAAAACCATAAGAAGTTTTTTTACTAATACTTTTTTACTAATATCGATATCGCTTATATATTAGCCCAAAAAATAATCCCACATGGTTTTTGGTTTGAATCACGAAAAATTAGTAATATACATGACGGTAAAACTATAATAAGGCAATGTAAATTCTGTAGAAACAAAAACGACACGATCGACCATATATTTTTAAAATGTAAAATTGTCAAAAATATAATAGATAACCTTTTTCATTACGCAAATAATATATCTGTTAAACAATATATTAGGAACGATAATTTAATTCTATATAATAAAGGTAATAATTCGCAAAAACGGGATCTTTTGATAATAAAAATTCTATCTATCGCCAAAAGCGAGATATTAAGAGAGAAACAAAAATTAGATATACAAAATATATATTTATGGAATAATGCTGAATTCGCGCGAAAAATACTTTGGATCGTTAAAATAAAATTTACACGATTAATCAGAAAACTAATTACTTATTTTAATTATGAATATATCCAAGAGAATCTATATCTTAAAACTAATTTTACGCCATATGATAAAACATAATTTAAAAATCTTAACTTAATTAAACCTTTAACCTACAAATAAATAATTACTATAACCTAATAAATTAATATATAATTAATAATAAATATATATAATTAATATATAATTATATAATTAATAAATACATAATTGTTTTTCTTTTTCTCTTTTTTTAAAGACAGGGTGCAAAACTATGGACTTGGCTAAAATGTAATATTTCGAAAAATCCACAAATTAACATTATAACTTACAAAGCAGGGACTTTCGCTTGAGGGCACTATAGCAACGACCACTCGCTCTTATATTCATCGATTGATTCCTCAACATCCAAGACCAGAAATTATTTGAAGCAATTGTAAATTGACCTTAGTTAAATTTGTCTTGTAAATATGTAAATTGATAATTATCCGCTGTTATGCTGTGTAAATAAGTGTATATATTTATTATTTGTGTACGGCCGGAATTCCGGTAGATGCGTCAATCAGTCGCCCAATAAATAAAAAAAAATTCAGCACCGTTCCAGATCCATGTTCAACCCCATTACATGGTCACCTCCAGCCATATTACAGCACTGTGTCCTGCACCACATCCAGCGCCAGCACCACGTCCAGCCCCATTTCAGCACCCACGTCCAGCAACCTCCACCACCATTTTAGTGCCACTTCCACCGGCACATCCAGCACCACTTTTAGCCCCATACCAGCCACAATCAGCCCCATCCATACCAGCACAATCAGCCCCATACCAGCACCACGTTCAGCCCTATACCAACAACACGTTTAGCCCCATACCAGCACTACATTCAGCCCCATACCAGCACTACATTCAGCCCCATACCAACACCACAATCAGCACCATACCAGCACCACGTTCAGCCTCATACCAGCACCACAATCAGCCCCATACCAGCACCACGTTCAGCCTCATACCAGCACCACGTTTAGCCCTATAACAGCACAACGTTTAGCCCTATACCTGCACCACGTTAAGCCCCATACCAGCACCACAATCAGCCACATGCCAGCACCACGTTCAGACCGATACGAGCACCACGTCCAGCCCCTCCCTCACCAGCACCACGTTCAGCACCTTACCAGCACCACGTTCCGACCCAAAACAGCACCACGTTCAACCCCATACCAGCACCACATTCAGACCCATACCAGCACCACATTCAAACCTATACAAACACAAAATTCAGACCCAT
>CH002891.1:703204-724938 GCA_000149265.1 Ciona savignyi
ACCCCATCAAAATCCTTCGTAATTCCGAGCAATAACTGACGTCATAATGATTTCCAGAGATCAAACAACACTGACCGGCAATAGCTGGCGCCATAATGATCTCGATCACCTTCCGCACACGATCAAACAACACCGACCCTTAATTGACGTCATAATGTTTTTCAGGTCAGCCTTTGCACGCGATCAATGACCAACAACTGGCGCCATAATGCAGTTTTAAGTGGATGACGTCCATCTTATCGCGGATGTTTGAATTGAAGTGAAAACAAGGCGAACCGCTGCATGCCTTTCACCGTAAAAAGGAAAAATCAAAATTAAGTCCCATCTTCCACATAATGTATGTGTTTCATATTAAAAGTTTGTTAGTACAGAATATACAAAACATTTTTAGTAAGACGAGTGTGTTAATAATGAGAATATATGTGTCAAAGGTTGATTCTGGCTTAATGCAATTGTTAAAAATCCCGATGCAGCAACACATTTTGCTCAAAAGGCCTTTATAAGGACGTTATTTTCACATTTTTGCTTGATACATATAAGCCGTTTGGCTGTTTTCGCATATAGCAGCGATTTGCTTAAGTACCCTGGGGCGGTAATATTAAGCAATAAAGAGACATAATAGATTTGCGATTCCGCAGTAATCTCTTCGGGTTGATTTTCCCGGAAAACAGACATGTGTAAATCAAGCAATATAAATAACATATCAAGTCGATAGCAAAAATAACAGAATTATTGAGTTCTCATAAACTCTAGCAAATATATATGTGCCTTCTCGGGATTTAAATCAAATGCAATATTATATAGCCCACACTCAAACCTTTTCCACCGTGATATAGAAATGTGATGTGTAATGGTGTCGATTTCTACATCAGTCTTCGCTCAGTTTCATAACTTCTGAAAACTGAGAGCATCGCTGATTCAAAATCTTTAAACTCGAACATTTGCTTGCTTTTATCCGCAGACAGAGCCTTCCAGTTTAGTGTCGAGTGACCAACTGGTTAAAACAACATGGCTGAACGACGATTTGCGGCGCTTTGCTTGCTTGATATCGTCGCTGAATTTTCCCCTCATCATGCTTGAAGGAAATGTTGAATAAACATAAACGGTGAGCTTCATTCAAAAGCAATTCTTCTAGCTCACTTGATTACTGCAGAAAGTTAAACAGACTTCTGCTTTGATCAGACTTCTGTTTTCTCGTGAACAGTAGGGTCTGCTCGGTTGAAATCTTCGTATCCACTCTTCAGACTTCGGTAGGTTGCGTTTAAGTTCAAAATCACCGTCGGAAGGTCGCCACTGCAACGTTTGACGTTTATCGGGGGGAGATTTACCCTCTTTGTGCGCAGCTTGGCGCTTTAGCGTGGCTCGAATATATGCTGACTCCGATATCCGACTTCCAAAGATCGAGTCCACGCTGGTTGAACGTTGGTTAGTTTATTGTCAAACGTTGTTAATATGAACACACGAATAAATCAATGCACTTTACTCGGGAATCGATTCGCGGGACCGACTGGCGTCGGAATAACTGCGCGATGCGTTTAATAGACTGTTCGTTTTCCTTTGCGGCTTGTCAACTCGTTCTTTGTTTATTCCGGCAGAAGCGACTTTTGTCTTGTTCCTTCTGTCAACTATGCCACAAAGTCTCAATAACCTAGCGCATAACACGCGCCAGGTGGCAGTCACACCTCGGTCTCAGCCTCGTTCCCTCTGTTGCTGTGTGAGTCCAAACATGCGTATTTATCTGGTGCTCCAATTCCTAAGAGAAAAACTGCATGATGCCCGTTTTTGGTCTTATTCATGTAATCTTTTCTCTCCAAAACCACTTATAGATTCTCTGCTTCTCACTCTTGCGACAACATCTCGTGTGATTGTTCGCCCAAAATAAACCCATTAGCTGGTCTGTCTCACGGGAACCCCATCAAAATCCTTCGTAATTCCGAGCAATAACTGACGTCATAATGATTTCCAGAGATCAAACAACACTGACCGGCAATAGCTGGCGCCATAATGATCTCGATCACCTTCCGCACACGATCAAACAACACCGACCCTTAATTGACGTCATAATGTTTTTCAGGTCAGCCTTTGCACGCGATCAATGACCAACAACTGGCGCCATAATGCAGTTTTAAGTGGATGACGTCCATCTTATCGCGGATGTTTGAATTGAAAACAAGGCGAACCGCTGCATGGCTCAATAGCGTCAAACGTCAGAGTTAAAAATGTTTTAACTTTAGCGCAAGGCGCAATAGGCAGAAAAATGAAAGAGACACTGTTTTAAGTTGATTATTTCAATAAAAATCAAGGTAGACCAGAGAATAAGTAAATAATGATTATTTAAGTACAGCATTATAACATTTATTTGTTTAGTTGGTTTTAAATATTATTTAAACTAAGTTTTAGCACAATTTTGGTATGACATAGGATCTGAGTTACTTAACTTGTTACAAGCAAGTCCACATCTGTATGATTTAAAGAATCAGTATTATAAGAATAAGATGAGAAAAGAAAATACCTGGACTAACATAAAAATAAATTCGTTGTGGCAACATGTTCAACATTGGAACATGATGAAAATATGCAATTTTTGCAAGATCACCTCCATCACTGATTGTAAGTACCGGTATCTGTTTGTATTGTTTATAAAATGTAGCATGTTTCCATTGGACAAGGCAGTTAGCGCACATTGCTTGAACCAAGGGTACCAGTAGTTAAGTAGGTTTAACAAGTATACTGGTGAAGTGGTAACTAACAGGCACACAACACAGGGATAGTTCTGGTTAACTGACTGTCGGCCCATTTATTGTAATATTCCCACCCTAAAGTAGATATGGATATGCTTTTTATTCTTCACCTGCATACATTGATGTATTGTTTGTTGCCGAAATATTAAGACTGACTGCTAACATTCAACAGCAAGAGCAACCAACAGCATCCAGGGAAACAGACTCACCAATGGAAAGTTTTTAAATCGCTGGGTCAAGTGGAGGTAAGAGTTTTTTTTATACTCTAGGCCGTAGCACATTTGCAACTTATAATTCCATTCTTTTTACAAAGTTTACTTTATTGAAGCACATCAACCCAGTTTTAACTGATGCTAATACATCACCAAACTAAACACCCCAACAGAACTATCCATGACGTCAACAATAGATTGCCCTTTGCCTGCTGAATCGCTTTAGTCTGCACCACAGCACAAAAAAAGAAAGCTGGATTTCTAAGTTAAATTTGCCGGTTTTCATTTTGTACATAACTTAATAATCATGTACCGCAACGGTTAACCGATTTGTTGTCAGTCAACCAATAAAATAATTCAAAAACTAATTTGTGTGTAAACAACTTTTTTACCATTGTACATCAGTTTATATGCTCTTACAATGTCCAATTAAAAATATTTAGATTTATGTGGACCACTACCGGTTAATTTTTTTTTATTAATGGTTTTCAGATTTTAGATATCCACAGCTCTCTAATAACCACTCACTTTATTACTAGGAAGACCTCATTTTTATTCTGAAAAGAAATTCTGAATATATAAAAATTGCAGCTCAGACAAACATTGTGCAGGATGATATGTACGATAGTTTCGGAAAATTTACTGCTGCTAAACTACGTAGTGTAAATGGGACAACAGCTGATGAAGCTATGGCTGCAATTAACTCTGAAAAACTTTCACATTAAACATACCAATTATTGTAATTGGAAATTTGTTATTTGGTATCAATGAACTGGAAAGCATGCAGCTAGTTGTATATAGTATTTTTATTTATATGTTACTTTTCACCGTTATTATATATCTTCAGTCATGAATATACACTGCCTTTCCAAGCTAACTGTAATAGTTAATTTTTCATTTCATAGCACTGTGTTGCTCTTTCTTCGTTTGATATTTTGCAATAAAAATAAATGTCAAGTAAGTTGTTTGTTATATGAAAATGGTGTAAAAAATATAAAAAGAACATTAGTAAAAAGAAAGAGTGGTTATATCATGTCTACAAACATGTGACAATAAAGTGAAGAGATTGGACATTTTATTTTGCTTAATTCGTTTTCTACTCGTGAATACAATCTTTCTAATGGCCAGTAAACAAAACCACGTGGGAATGTTTTGACGCAATACGTCATCATAAACGCGAGTGTGTGTGCATGGTCTCGCGTCTCTCTTAAACGCAACGCTTGACGAGAAGGATGACGAGACGCGAGAAACGCGAAGGATTGCGCAAAACGCTATTTGTGTGTGGAGCGCTTAAGTTGTAATAGTTCGTTCATATTTTTTTCCGTTTTCATGTTAGTTTTTAGCGGTTCTAGGCGTGTTACGGCGTTACGATACCTACGTTTTTCTGCGTGCGCTATTTCTATCGATAGTGCTTATATTTCGTTGGTTATCATCGTTTTCCCTTTATCCCACCATATGAGCGCGTCTTTGTAACGTGGTTTTTCTCGTTGCCACATTTCCCAGTGGACTTGCAGGTGCTCGATAATATCGCTGTGGTCAAGGACTTCAATTTCGCTGCCACGAGTTTGCGAGTCGAGCGAATAGAGGGGTGCGACAAACCGTGAATGAGGTTAAAAACCCTCTTGCGCCATGATAATGGTACTAAAGGTCGGGGGTGCCCCGTTGACATGTCACATAGGACGGACACTCCTGTTTTTGCTAGTCGCACCTCTTCAAGCTGCAGAGACGTTTCCTTGCGGTATTCTTGGATCTCTGGATCACGTTGATCTTCTGCCATGGAAATAAAATCCATATCGGCAAAGACTGTTTGGATCGTGGTTGGAAATGACCGGGAAAGTGCGTCCGCGACATGATTGTTTTTTCCTTGGATGTGCCGGACATCAGTTGTAAATTCTGATATGTAACTGAGGTGCCGTTGTTGGCGGGCGGACCACGGTTCCGAAACTTTCGTAAAGGCGAAAGTTAATGGCTGATGATCAGTGTAAGCAACAAATACTCTTCCTTCAAGAAAATATCTAAAATGTCGTATTGAAGAGTACAGTGCGAGGAGCTCGCGGTCAAAAGCACTGTATTTTAGTTCTGGCGTCCTAAGGTGTCGGCTGAAAAATGCAATTGGCTTCCATGTACCATCGATCCACTGTTCAAGGGCAGCACCAAGAGCTGTCCCTGAAGCATCAACGGTAATTGCAGTCGTTGCATTAGTAAGTGGGTGGTGAAGCAGAGTGGCATTGGCGAGGGCTGTCTTGGCACTCTGGAACGCAGAGTGTAGTGGGTCGGTCCACACAAGGTCCTTCTTGGCTGTTCCTGTAAATGCTGCATAAATTGGCTTCATTATTTTTGCTGCCCCTGGGATGAACCGGTGGTAAAAATTTATTATCCCAGCAAATTCTTGTAAACCTTTTACTGTGGAAGGTGGCAAAAACTGACGTACGGCTTCAACCTTCTCCGTAAGTGGTGTTGCACCGTGGGTAGTAACATGATGACCAAGAAAATCAATTTCAGATACGCCAAATTGACATTTTGAAACATTAATGACTAACCCGTGGCTGGCGAGCTTCTGGAACAATAGTTTTAGGTGGTCTTGATGTTCTTCAGTTGAACGACTGGATACTAAGATATCATCTAAGTAAACAAAAGCGAATTCAAGAGATTGGCATACAGTGTCCATTAGCCGCTGAAACGTTTGGACAGCGTTTTTCAAACCAAAAGGCATGCGGAGGAACTCGAACAATCCGAACGGAGTGATTACTGCAGTTTTTGAAATATCTTCCACAGCGACTGGGACCTGATGGTACCCTCTGACTAAATCAATTTTAGAAAAAATTTTCGAACCTGCTAGACGAGCAGAAAAATCATGTATATGGGGAATCGAATACCTGTCCGGTTCGGTTGCTGCATTAACTCGGCGGTAGTCACCACAGGGTCGCCAGCCTCCGGACGCTTTAGGTACCATGTGCAAAGGTGATGCCCAGGGGCTTGAAGAACGTCGAATGATTCGAAGTTCTTCCATCTTCCGAAATTCTCGTTTTGCCAGCATAAGTTTCTCAGGTGACAAACGGCGGGCTCGAGAATGAACTGGGCGACCTTTGGTTGCGATATAGTGCTGAACACCATGTGCGGGTCTTGCTTGAGAGAACTGTGGAGTTGTAATAGTGGGAAATTCTCCCAACAGCTGCGAGTACCTATTTTCCGTTACGGCTATGATGTTAAGAATTGAAGCTTTGTTAAGGGGAATGCTAGTAGACGACCTCGCACTGAAAAGGCGTCCATGCAGTAAGTCTACTATTAATGCATGAGCTCGAAGGAAATCCGCACCAAGTAAGGGACGCGATACGTCGGCCAACATAAATTTCCATGCAAACTTACCGGCAGCAAAATCTAAGTGCACTGTCTTCCATCCGTATGTCTTTATTGCGCTGCCATTCGCTGCAAGAAGAGTTTGTTTGTCCCGGTGGCTTAAAACGGCGCTCCTGTGCCGTCGGCGGTAACACACTAACCTCTGCACCCGTGTCAACCAGAAAGTTACGGCAAGATGCACGATCAAAAACAACAAACAGGCTGGATGGATTGCCGGAAGCCGCAGCCATTAACGACGACCGGCGTTGTCGTTTCCCCGGTATGAGCAAGGTGCTGTACAACGGCGGGCCTTTTCTCCAAAGCGATAATGATAAAAACACAATGTTCCATTCTTTACTAGGTCTGTCTTGGTGTCACCGTTGTAACGGGTATCAGGGCGTGACGTAACAACTTTTGCAACATACCGGTCTCTATTAGAATCATGTAGCTTTGCCAGCCAAAGACGGTCTGCCTGTAGCGATAGCTGTCGAGGATCATCTATCTCGACCTTGGATAGGGAGATGCGAATGTCTTCCGGCATCCGTTGCAAAAAAATGTGTTCCGCTAACATACAAAATCCATGTCCACCTATAGTAACGATAGCATCTCGTCCATAAGCGCAGAGGGCTTTCTGTCACCCAACTCAGGCAAATTAAATAGTCTAGCGGCTCTTTCTTGGCGAGAAAGGCTGAAAGTATTTAGAAGTCGTTGTTTAATTGTCATTATTCGGCGGGAGCTCCAACAGATCAATCAGCCGTGAAGCCGTATCTTGATCCAGAGAGGAAACAACGTAAAAGTACTTAGTTTGGTCTGACACAATGTTCCTCAAGGCGAACTGAGCTTCGGTTTGCTGAAACCAAACTCTTGGTTGTCTCGTCCAAAATGTTGGTAGTTTCAGTGCTACAGCCTGTAAGCCTGTGTCGTTCTCTGCCATTTCTTGCTACAGTAAGTATTGCTGCTACACAGAAATATCGTTTCTGTGTCTCGGGGTCACCAATCTGTAGCGCCGACAACGGGTACAAAACACAATAGTTGTTTATTGGTCGGCGATCTAAAGTTAACGACGAGAGAAATGAACGGCACAGCAAACGTAGGAAAAGAGCAACACGTCATAAATTATACGGTTGATCACACAACCAGTCATGTATATCACATGACGCCATAGCGCCACCAAACGACGGTGGACTTCATGTCCCTGATATTAAAATCAAAATGGAAGCAGCTCGCACTTCGCGTTTATTTCAACTAACGTTCAATAATATTATAGACGAACCATGAAAGGAATGGACTAGATATAACCTTGGAACGACAATCAAATTAATAAATATTAATCTGTATGCCAATTTAAGACCAAAAACGCAAGCGAACCGGGCGAAATACACGCGGAAATGAAAAGAATTGTTAGAACGTTAAATCAGAATCAATTCATATGGTACTCTAATAAACTAAGGCCGATATGCGATACCCTAATGAAAGAGCGATTTGTCCCAAAAGAAATTAACGTAGATAACGCAATAGTTCCGTGGACGCAAATTACATTATCCTCGTGAAAACTTAAGCCATATTTTACTAATCACGAAAGAGAAACATGTTATAAAATTGCTCATAAAGCCTAATTTTTAGAAGACCGGATCAAAAACCATACGAATCGGATTCACAATAACGGAAACTTAACAATAACAAATTGTAAATTTTGCAAATTGGACGTCGATAACATTTATCATAGACTAACGGATTGTAAACCGATAGATACGATGTTTAAACTTGCGGAAAAATATCATAATGTAATTAGCAAAATCAATACGAAATTTACTAAGGGAGTAGTAAATTTCCTCTATAATATTACTAAGGAGTAGTAATTTTCCTCTATTAATCCTTTATAATATATCGAATAATGATGACGACAAAATAATAGCGCTAAAAATTACGATTTTCATCAAAAGAGAAATTCTAAAAATGAAAACCCAACTAGATATGAAAAATAGATATATTTGTAAAAATGCGGAATTTCAACGCAAAACGCTATGGGTGGTAAACACGAAGATAAAACGTTTCTTACAAAGACACTTTCGGATTATGGGTCAATGAAAAGCACGAAATCTCTATCATATCAAAAACAATGGTGAATAAATAAATACTCCTCAAATTTCGTTATAATGTAATCAATTATTTGTGATATTTATGTTTACGGCAACACTTTAAGCACCTACAACTGGTACCTCCTTTCTAAACTGTAATACGACTTCTCTAATCTCTTAAATCAAGTATTTTTCAGACATCCAAAACGTATAGCACATCCCAATGAGAAAGCGACCACGTTATACGATTGTGAACTTTGTGGTGAAATTGTCGTCCCCCCCCCCCCCGTACTTTTTCGAAATTTTTGTATGACAATATACGTGTATTAGCCGCCCAATACAAAAAGGGCATGGAGGATTCTTCAATAATTGCGGCAATGCAGGTTTCGATTGCTAGATCATTCAGCTATTCAAAGTTTTCAACGCTATTTGTGCTAGCAAGAAAACCGGCATCGGGTATCTTTGACATCATCTTCGTTGCTTTAATATGGTTACTCCACGGGTAGTTAAATGAACTTTTTGCTTCGTGATGATCCACAATGGTCGACATACCGTTTGGTGCAGTGCTTTGTGTGCCAGTGGTTCTGCAGAATCCAGAAACATTTGGTGAACAATTAACATGTTTTTGTGGTGTCGATGAAACCATTTTAACGATGTAGGATACAGCTAACATGGAATCTGGAGCCGGCTCTACTATGTAGTCATAATCATGTGTCCTAGGTGCTTTTCGGCCAGATTTTCCTTGTTTTCTTTTTCGCTTTTTTAGTTAAGACAAAGAATAAATGTGCCAAAGAATAAAAATAAATGTCTCCGAGATCCACACCGATTGCCATCTCCACATGCAGGGCCGGTTTTAGGCCGATTTGACCGATTACATCAAATTGGGCCCCGCACCCGCGCTAGCGGGGCTCTTTCTGTATTACGAGGTTTAAAATACTACTAAAACGTAAAAAAGTGAAATAATATTCTTTTTCATAATATCAATTTGTTATGCATCGTAACTAAGTCAACTTTATATTTCTGCCTGTTACGTCATAATAAATATGGTTGCAAGGCAAGAAAAGTAAGTGTTAAGCACTTAATGTACATCAAACTGAGGCTACAGCTGATCGACGTTTGTGACGTCACTGAGCCGCTTGTGGGAACTCCTGATGTGTTGTGGGTAATTTTTTTCCTAGAAGAGAATTGTTCATGCGGAACGACAAGTAGCTCGTGTGAACATCTGGTGTATTGTGGGTAATTTATTCTTTAAAAACATTTTTTCAAAATGGAGCCTACTAGTTTCCCACTTACAGACCTACAACAGGAATACCCTTGTCAGGAAATGGTGAGTAATCTCAGCATACCGCTGTTTTTCAGTAATTCAGTTGATTTGTATAGCCGGTTGTGCTCGTTTTGCGTTTTTTTTTAATTTTTCTTATTATCACGATTGTTATACTTTGCTTAAAGAAAGCAAAAATGAAAGTAAACTATTTATCATGATGCATACTGGTTAACATAAATCTGTAATATTGTCATTACAATACTGTTTAAATTATTTCTTACAGTGGTTGTCTTCAATGAATGAAGTAAAGGAGGAAATTAAGAAATTCGAAATTCAAACCCTCAGCAAATTCATACGACAGTGCAATGTTGAACATGGTGCATTTTCTGGTTAACTATGCCTTACTTATATTTAAAAAAAATTAATTTTATTGTTTAACATGTAGATCAGGGGTGGGCAACCTTTCTCGGCCTGGGTGCCAGAATCGGCTAAAATTTATGGAAAAATCCTTCCGCGTGCCAACTAACAATTCGTAAGAACATATTGCTTTTTTATTCTTAAAGGTGCCTGTTTTGAAAAAAATGATTTAAATTTACCAAAATAGTGAAAACACAATATAACAAAAACAAAACATTCACAATAAACTTACTCAAAAGGTTCAAGTTTTATTTCTAAGAAAACGTCAGTTTGAATAGCTTTAACTACATCTCGTACATCAGTTTAAAGTTTCTTAGCTGATGGTCCTAACATTCGGTAGGGACAAAAAAAACGAAAAAACTTTTTACAGCAGCGGTTCTCAAACTTTTTTTAAAAAAATACGCAACGGTCCCTAGCATTTTTTTAAATGACTCATGGTCCCCTCAAAAAAATAAAACATATTAACCCGGATGCACGGCTTAAGGAAAAACGAGACGCCTCTGACCTTGGCATTTTTTTGAATGTTTACTCCTACTATAGTAGGAGTTGTACTATTTCCTACTTTAGTAGCAGTTCTGTACTTTTGAATTGCACTAATGTGACATCAAATAGCTTCTTGTGATGTCATAAATGCCAATGTAGCCTGTAAGCTTTCAAGACAAATTGTGTTTGTTAAGTTGATTGGAAAAAAAAGTGCGTAAAAACTTGATTTTACACAATTCTTTTTCTTCAGAAGCGTCGTTTAAATTTTTTGGAAGGTACGGACCCCAGTTTGAGAACCGCTGTTTTACAGTAATGACTTTTAATTTTTATCTTTACTACAAAATAAGCAAGCGCTGTACTATTACTGATAGAGCAAACCTTAGGCCGGTGAATAAGTGTGTTCAACGATAAGTTTTTACTCTCATTAACGCAATTTGATAAACGTAACGATGAGCTTATGTGAAATAAGTTTACCGGTCTTTTTGTACTTGCCGAAATATGCATTTATGACCTTTATCGATACCGAATGACCTTACCGGTACACGGTACATCATGTTTAGCCTTTAACATTTTGTATCTCAAATTGCTAACAAAAGTAAATTAGGATGCTAAGGGTAACTGATTTTAACTACATCTGGTTGTCTGCACAAACGTACAAATTTCTCTCACGTTCGTCTGTGGCAGCAGGTTGCGAAATTTGCAAGCGGGTTGTTGTACTCTTTGGTGTTTGTTAAGTAACAATAACACGGTAATAAATCATCAAATGTTTACTTCACAACTTACGGTAATAAACATTTTATGCACGTTGCCAAAGCTCAAATAATACAACAACTTTTAAGTTATCATCTTTAAGAGAAAGGAATCTAATTTCCTTGAACTAGCGTGCCAAGTTGGGCACGCGTGCCAGAGGTTGCCCATGCCTGATGTAGATCCATTAAAAGCACGTATTCGAATTGATGATAGTGCTGCCTATCAGCAGCTTCGAGTCATAAAACTCGAATGTCAGCATGCTAAAAGGCGGGGCATAGAAAAGGGCACAACAAAGGTACCTATAAGCCTTAAATCTGGGATATATTCTAAAAACGCTGAAGTATACCAGCAAAATTTGTCTCAGTTATTATGTATGCAGGCATGCAATCAATTTTTTTTAAATGTTATACTGGTAGGTGCTTGATCATTCTTATAAGAAGAAATACTTGTGCATACAAGGATCAAAAAAAGGAAGTTGCAAAGCAATGATTTATGTCAGACACTTGGTATTCTATCCCGAATATAAGGTAAGGTGCCCACTGCCCTTTGCCTATATTGTCAAATAAATGAATTTTAGTACCGGTACTTTAGTAAACCTACATCAGTGCTCTTCACAGGGTTTCCGCAATACATGCTGGGTTAGTTAATGGGGTTCCTTAGGGGCTGCATGTTTTTTTTAGGGGAAATAATTTCTTACTTCAGCATGTTGATGGATGCGTCATTATAATTCTTAGACCACCATATCATTTCAATAACAAAAAGGTTGAAGAGCACTGACCTACATGTTTATACCGATTTTTTTCCATGTAAGGTGTAATCAGCCCTAGTCGAACTTTATTAAAGGTTTGCATATAAGCATATTTGTTTAGCAGGTGGCATCACTCAATGGATACCAAATCAAAGTTTTGCGTTCAGATTTGCGCGATAAACTGTTAAATTCCTCAACTCTTGAGAAAAAGTTTGTTTTTAACGTCAAGTTTCCATCTGTTGGAGATCACAGTGGACATCTTTTGGGACAGGTTAGTTGGGGCTTTTATGTCCGTTATGACAGTCGGCTTAGATTTTCGATTGATGAACGCTACCCCCCCGTAGATTGAGGGTCCAATGCATTCACCGCTAGGCTATGTAAACAGAAATCAATATTCTTGAGTGGGCTATACTAATTAGTAGTCTTAACTTTTTAAAACTACTTAACCTGCAGGATGCTGGAATCCAACAGAGAATGGACAAGCTGCTTGTTGCCAAAATTTCTCAAATGGTAGAGGATGGAAGCTGTTGTATCAGGGAAATCAAGCGAGCCCTGAAAGCCTATGTCATTCATGAGCTTTTTAAAGAGCAGGAGCCTCCACAAATAACCAACCGAAGATTTTTTCCAACGAAGAAATACATAATAAATAGTTACTATACAGCTTTTGTGCAACACAGGCTATCAAAGATTGACCAAAGCAACGTTGAGCTAATGGTCAAAGAATGGAAGGTAACTGCAAAGAGGACGACAAATTTCACTTTCGCCCTTACGTTGCTGGCCCATATCCCACAGCAGACACTGTTAAGGATAACTCAGATTCCATAGATGCATGTCCAATTATTCAGTCCAGGCAAACACTCCTGTTTGTTCATCAACTTGCCTTGACAGAAGCGGTTACTACTTCGCTATGGACAGGAGATTTGTCTCTTGGATGCGACATACAAAACATCTCACATATGCGCTCTTCCATTGTTTTTTCTTTGTGTGAAAACAAATGCTGGCTATCAGGTTGTTGGCAGCTTCGTCATTTAAAACGAAGCAAGCTCAGACATCATGGAAGCTTTGGAAGTTCTAAAAAGCTGGTCACCTTCTTGGAATCCTTCGTTTTTCATGACGGATAAGTGTGAAGCGGAGATCAGGGCCATTGAATGAGTAAGTAACCAACCATATTGTACATTTTGCTGCTTTGACAAAATGCATTGTTATATACTTAAAAAAGTTGCCGTGTGCTGATTTGCGATTTCCACCAAGAACAAGCTTGGGAAAGATGGGTGAAGAAAAGTAAAAATGAAGTCGGTGATGACAGGTCGGCAGTGCTCCGCTACCTCAGGGCAGTTGCTAGTGCTGACAGTGAGCAACAGTTTGTGGCAGCATTGAGGCAGCTTAGAGAGTGTGTTGAGTGGCGAGAAAACCTGAAGCTGCAGAAATATGTTGAACAGATATGGCTGCAACAGCTGCGTAACTAACTAATATTTATTTAAGTCACAGAAAATTCTAAAACAGACACAACCAGCACTTGTTACTGTTTTCGTATCATTCTTGAGATAACCTTTTTTTTAAATTGCAGAGGTGGGTATGGTTTTATCGATCTGAACAGACCCGCGTCCTCATACGCACAAATAATGGAGTTGAAAAACAAAATAAAAATCCTATTGTAAACTTTTTGTATCATCATCAGTACAGTTCTATTGATTGGGCAAAGTAATCAAATCATTTTTCAGGTACTTTCAGGTAAAATGAAAACATCTTTGCGTCCGACATGTATCGATCGTACAAGAATGAAGTGCCATCCTTCTTTCTTCACAATCGACCACGTGAACTGGTGAAACACTGCATGAAGCGAATCGGCTGACAACAGCATATCCAAGATGTCTGGCAAGTTCACAAAAAAAAGTTGTTCTTCTAATGACAAATACAACCTCACCATTGGTGATGAAAATGTTTTTCCGAAATGCACATGCCCAGATTTCCAAAAACATTTTCTACCATGCAAGCACATGTTTGCAGTGTTTAGGAAATACTCTGATGTGTCATGGAAGGACTTGCCCAATTGGTACATTAACTCCCCGTACCTTACATTGGATTCCCATGTACTACCAACGTCTTGTAAACCCGTCTTATATACCGATAATAAGAATGGGTTTCCCACAACTCCACTGCCAACTGCTGCCATCACTCCTCAAGAAATTTTATCTTATACTGATAAAAAAGATGATAAACCCACCCAAAAACAAGTGAGGGTGAAGGGTGATGCTTTGATGTAACTTCAGACAGTGTGCTGGTGGAAATTAAGCTGGGACTCGAGAAACTGATTGAGCGTGCTGAGTCATGTTCTTATGATGCTGGGCTAAGAAAAGAACAGGCATCAACATGTATGTTTCCATTATTATAATATTATCGTATTATTATTAGTTTTTTTTTTTTTAAATAAATAAATCTACTTTGCCATTTTAAAATTTCATGTACCTCTTCCCCTAATAAACTCAAATTGACTTCTTTACCTTATTTATCTTCAAGTTTTGCATCTATTTTACACATGCATGCATTTTCGTTGACTTGTTTTCACATTTCCCTAATACAATTACATGCATGATTAGTTTCCAAATTTTGTTGTTTTTAAATTATGATCACCAAATTAAATCACAGTCTTGACTTTCTTTGCATGTTAACAATATTGATTTGCCTACACAAACACAAGTTTTATTTATGATGATGTTTTTTTTTACAGTATTCTCTGTTACTTGGTAAGCCGTGGGCACATTTGGTTTTGTTTTTCTGTGAAATAGTTTTTGCCGGCCCTAACAGAGTTCTGTATTTTAAAGCTTATCATTTCAGTAGTTTTACAAATATCTTTCACCATCTGTCTGCACAACACACCCTGTCCCCTGATCTCTTTTTATTTCTATATACTTTTCTATTTCTTTAATGTCTTGAAGCATTTTTACAACCATACTGCCAAGACATTATTGTTCCAGATGTCCGGACACGGTAATTTCATCTACGAGGAGAAGGTCGTCCGTTTTTTCTTGCGTGGCTTCTTTCTCCTTAAATTTACTGTTCGAGAGTTGGCGGTGTGATCCTAGAGACCTAGATGAAGATGGCATTCAATAATAAACTAACATGTCACAACCAATTTTCATTGATATATTCGAATGCTTGCTGCAACCTTTTGTATTTTTCATTTTCTAGCAACCCTTTTTTGGCTTGCTATTTATTTATTATTATTTCTTATTTATTTACTTTAACATTTTGTTTGTTTTGTTATTTATGGTGCACTACTAATGTAGTGCTCCTTTTTCACACTCCTAAATAAGTAATAAATCAAATGCATTAATGTTATGCAATTTGTGTGTTATAATAACAATATTTAATATGTAATATGCTCCGGTAAGTGTGCTTGAAACTAATAGTGTCATCTGACATTAGTGGAATGTCATTTTAGGGTTTTTTTTCCACTCTGGTCCATGCTTTCGGGCCACACCTTCTCCTAAAGCCGGCTCCCCCACTGTACTGGTCGCGCTTTACCGCACACTCTTCTTCAGGGCTCAAAATCGTTTAGTTACCTAGGTTTCCGCGTCCGCTATATTCATTAATTTATATCCTTTTTTACTGACGTGTTCTAACGACTGTTCGTTTTGCCGTCTTTTCGCGTTCCTGTATCGTGATTATATTCGTTTGCCATTTTTAAAAACTGGGGCAAAAAATGAATAAACTAAATGTCAGGGAAAAGCAAAAGGAAATGGTCAATGAATACTGTTCTCAACGATCCACTTCCTAGAAAATACCCAAAGCGGCATGGGCAAGTCGTTGATGAAATGAGACCATTGCATTCAGTGACATCTCTTTATCCTGTAACCGTAACTACACCATTGTGTCATGTCCAAGTGGCTCCAGCAACACCCCCTACCCAACCTGCTAAACCAAAAAAGCAACCACTGGAAAAAACATCAAATCGTGCCATCGCTTGGCTTTGTAAAACAGGGAAAATTGGAAAAACCTTTTAAAAAATGGCCCACACAACATATCTTTGATTGAGCTTAAAACACTGGACCCATTCCTGAGCCGTGGAGAATTAACAGTTCTGCGTGCCCTGGACAAACACTTTCAAGCAGGTTAGCTTCGCGACAGCGTCATTGACAGCTTTATCTGGATGCTTTGTCAAAACAACCCAGACATTTTACATGCATCGTCCACACTTACAAAAGCACTGGAGACTAATTGCTCAATAAAACGGCTTTGGGATTCAGAACATTTACACAACAAGAAGTACATATTTGTGCCTTACAACCCATCTGGGTCCCACTGGATTCTGCTAGCTGTTGATATATCAAGGAAAATTTTGCTCTACCTTGACCCTAACGAGTTTGTGTGCACGGTGTCCAGCTACCGAGTCAATAGGGCAAAAGATTTGATGAGCAAACTGATGAAAAAGAAGTTTGGCTTACCGCTAGTAGCAGCAGAATCCCTTCCTAGAAGCCTTCAGCGAGACATCTCTAGTTGTGGAGTGTATGTGTGCATGTGTGCACAATGGCTTGCTGCCAACCAGAGCTTGGTGCACCCAGGTACATCCACAGCATACCGCAGAGAAATATATAGCAGTATTGCTGGAAACAGAAAAGAAACCAATGCAGATTTTGTAACGACAATTGAAAAATCGACTGGATTCAATGCCAACGATGAAAACAATGGTTTCATCAGAACTGCGTTGGAATGACAGATAATGACGCTAAATCTGCAAAATTTGTGTGCCCCTCAAAACCTGGTAAGTGACTTATTACGTTTGATTTAAATAGGTAATATTGTTGTTATTTTTTCATACCACCTTGTTGCTGTAAGTTGGTCCCTAATTAAATCTTTCAATATTTCGTATATAAAAATGTAATTATACACTTTACAGATTAAAAGAATGAACCCATTCTTTGAGTGGCCCTGCACTAGTTGTGCTTCCATACAAATGGTGTTCGGCTGACTAAGAAAACAAGCTAAGTTGTCTAAAACATTAGTTTGTCCATAAACAAATTAAAACAGTAATTCCTTTTATTTGTGTATTAAAGGAAAAAAAGGAATAAAATCACGCACTACAATTAAGCACTTCATGCCAGAGCAATCAAAACACACGCTTGTGTTTGCACAAAAGCTATATTGCTGGCATACCGAGGAGAGAGTGTTTCATGCAGAACGACAAAATCTTTTTTATTATTTTGAGGCCGATTCTTTTCTTTTCAAACCGGAGATATATAAACAAGAGAGAGATTGGCAATGACGTCATATTCATTGTTTAACTTGAAAAGAAAAATCAAACTCGTCACGCTTGTGATTAAGGTAAGAATCAAAACACTGTACCTATCATTGTAGCTTTTATCATTTTTAAAAGGCTTTTAGGAAGTGTAACAGTATGGATTTCTTAGTGAACTAATCTGACGGGAAACTTTTTATTATTTTAGAAATTCAACTTGACGAAAAGAACATTTCATCATCTGTTTCCAACGTTACGAATGTGACAAAATCTACGAATCTACACCACTTTTACAGCCAATATCAGATACGGAATTAACAGCTATCATTGCAGCAGCCGCCTGCAACATTGGAAAACTATATACACCAGGCAGTTAAGTGTTACATCTTTAAAGGATATTTATTCCAGTTTATCAAATGCTAATCAATTTTATATCATATTGTTACGCAAAGTTAGATATTTAATGTATAACCATTATATTTACCAGCAATAAAAAAGTACAGGTTACCAGAGCTAATTGCAGTGTGTTGAATGTGATCGATATATTGCTAATTGTTTTGTTTAAATCAATTAAACCACAGGGTTCAGGCAATGTCTGCTAAGTTCCTCCTTGCCCAAGGCTACAAATTAACTACCGGTAGCTAGCAGCTGATTTCGACCCCACTGCCTTTCTGCTCACAGCCAATATGCTAAGTATAAAATAACCAACCAAACAAATATATCATGTAGGCTATGGTATGAAAAAATATGTGGGATAAAGTTTTTTTTTTTTTAGAAGGTGGGTTTATTTTGAGACAATTGCAAAAAATGGTGCTTTCAAATGTTGTCCAGCCATAATTGATTTGTATTTTATTAAGCAGTAATGATTCAAGCAAAGGCATAGTTTTCGAACGAAATTATATTGAGGGATCTGATGCTTTGTTTGGGATAACCTATTGTTTATTAGAAGTAATTAAAATTACTGAGGCATCCTTCAGAAACTTATGTGTAGAAACTAACATAAATAAATATTAACAATGTGGCACGATCCGCTTTAGGGCATGTGTATACTTTACAATCCATTTTACAATTTCTAGTGATTCAGAGGTTTGAGAAGAAAATGTAAAGATTATTAAGTATTATTTTAAGATCAGATGCTGTAGTCATTTAAAAAAAATTAAATGAAGTCTCAACAACAAAGGTGAACTTTATAAACTTTGTTATTTCTGTTGAATTTATTGTTTTAATTGCCATTTATTTATTACATATACTTGTACTTTGTAACATATGCTGTTAATAAATAAGGCAAACATATGAAGATGCATCTCTTTGTTTTTATTTATAAATAAAAGAGCAATTGAAAATGATAATAGTAAGTAAACAATTAAACATACAGTTTTAACGACCGAAAGTGAACGAACAGTTTTTACTTCTTGAATTAAATTTAGAATTATAATATGGTTCATATTGGTACTGTAGCGAATCGTATAGTGGCAGTTTTTATTCTCTCCTCTCGCATTAAACACAATCTTTTATACAGTGCGCCGCAGCGGCAAAGGCGCCCGCGCGTCAAATTAAGGGCAATCAAGTAATAAACAAAAGGAATGCGAGAAACGTTACACTCTCCCCCCCTAAAAAAACACAAAATATCAAAAATTTAAATTGTCGATACAGAAAAAAAATTAAATCACATCCTTAATTCGAAAATAGTTTCAACGCGCTAATAAACCTCCAGGGTCGAAGACCCGGTTCATCAATAACCACGAGGTCCTTTTTACTGGGGCAACAGCAAAGTCCTCTAGATCAAACACACAGACGCTCTTCTCGATCCCGTCCGGTACCAAACTTCCACATCCTGGCGCAACGAGAATTGTAAAATGTTTTTTATCAGTCTCGGAGCACCCACGTCCTAGTTCGACCGTCTTTCTTTTGTCCACGTCCGGCACAAGTTTTCTGCATCCGTTGTCTTTTTCGTCCTGGCTCTCGTCGATGACGTTCAGCACAAAACTATCATGTCCTTTGTCTTTGTCCAGCACAAAACTCCCATGTCCTTCGTCCCCCACATTGGACGGGCCGCATGCCCTGCTGTCACTCGCACCGGACACAACAGCATCCGAAATCTCTTCACCACCGATACAATCAAGAATACCGCCATAACGGTCACTCACACAACTTAACATTCGCGTAATCTCAGCAAATGCCTCGGTTGCACGACCCTTTAATACCTCCTTCACCTCGACTTGTTCCGCATTGTCGACATGCTCCATACTGTCGTGCACCTTTCCCAATCTCGGCTGAAACGTAGTCACTTCCTCGGTTCCATGATCCATCGGCGACTTGACATCCAACTCGGCTTTATTGTCGTCCTGTTTCACAATGTCGTTCGCCTCTTCTAAAGTCATTTTCCTGTTCCTTGATGTCGAAGCAACATCGTGATAAACTGGTCGAATATGACGTAATTCTTTGTGGTCGCTCACTTCCATAGCCACGTGGAGCGCCTCTTTTAAGGAACGAACATTTCTCATTCCAACAATAACTCGGTCCAGCTCATCAGGCAGAGATCGAATGAATGCGTCCACCAGCAATTCCTCCTGGGTACTTTTTGGCAAATGCGGGTAACCTCTTACCACCAATTGTTGCAAACGCGTACCAAGGTCGGCAAGCTTCTCTTCCGGTTGTAACTGTGCTGTGTGCAACAATGTTCTGGATTTTTGGCAACTATACACGTGGCCAAATTTTTGATCCAGTGCCTGACACAGCGAAGTGTAGCAATAGTGTTGATCTTTGGGCAGTTACAGTTTAATGCATTCTGTTATAGTTTTCTTGTTCTGTCTTTACTTTTATGATTTATGATATAAATTGCTAAGACTTATTATTCTAAAGTCATTTAAATACGAGACCTGTATACCTCAGCATTCAGCTTAGGTCCAGGACCGTGCAGGCCTTAATGACCGCGCTTAAAGTAAGCTGTCACCATGTACATTGGTTCAGTAAGACTATTTGACAAGTGTTATGCTAAGTCTCCATAATAAAAACAAAAATACAACGCTCCTGCAGGCGCTTCTGTTACTAATTCACCTCTAAACTGGCACATGATTGTATACAATGCATATAGGCACGAAATCTCAACAACGTCAATGACGTAATACGGGAAATCCCCTAACATAAAACGAAATGCATTTTTGCTCATAACTCTTTAACAAAAAAATATTGGAAGAAACTGATTTGATTTTTGAAATCAGCGTAGTTTTTTCCATTAATTAAGATATTCTTAAAATTGACTTCAGTTCCCCTTTAATCAATATCCAGAAAATTTACAAATTAAATACCGGTATCATACTGGTGCCAATGCACAATGACCCCAAAAAAATATTTGTCGTTTCGCATAAACAACTCTCCTAGATATTGCTCGATGCTATACAGCTTCTACCGTGGTAAATTGTCTCAAAATGACATTACATCATGTCACCAATACATGGTGACGGGCGCATTATTTGTGCCAGGGTAACATGCACACTTTTCATAAGTGTTAGCACTTTAAAAGTCCAAAAGTGTTGTGTTTGTCATGCTATCCTTGTGGTAGCGGCGCGATTTGTTTTGTGCCAGAGACAAAGATTGCACCTAAAGTAACCACAATGTGGTAGCACCTGGCAGAATGGGCCTAAGTAGAATTTGGAAAAAAACAGTTATTATATGGCTACAGGCGAAGAGTTCTGTAATAAAAACTCTAACGACATATTGGGAGAGCCTCCTGGACATGTCGGAATCTCTCTAACACTTAAGTGAAACCATTCATGTCCAGTATTATAATTTTCAGGTAAAAAAGTTCCAAAGAATGGTGATATACAAACTTGCTGGTCTGATATCTGGTGCAGTGTTTGTTAACATTTTCGCATGTGTTACACCGTTTACAAATGTAGTGCTGCCCAATTTATTTTACCCGTCGCGAATATAACTTAATTCCCTTTTTCAGCGATTTCCAAAGAATAAAAACACTTTTATTTCATTTTATTTCTCCTCCACCTCCACCACTACCGCCTCTCCACCTATACTGCCCTTCCTTTTTTCCAAGTTACTTTTTTATTGAGCCATCTGTAATGTTAATAAATTTGTAAAACCCAAAAAAGGATACAATTGGGAAATATTGCACTTACATTGCATTTCTTGGAATGGCCCCCTGTCTGAAATAAAGAAATCTTGAATTATATATTATGGTAGTCCATAATCATTGCAACAAACGAAAAATTTTGGGCTGGGAAAAATTGCTTGACATTTCTGGAACCAATAGCCTAAGGCAATGTGTAAAAGTCTTATTAAATGCCTTCAAAAGGTATTATTTATTCAAAAGAAATCCCTTTTGGCACAAAATAATTACCTTTTTTAATCTAAGGCCCTTCTGGATAAGACCTTTTTTTTACTTGTTTACTGTAAAGAGCAAATATGGCAAAATAAATAAAATTACCTTTTCTTTTTATTAAAAACCCTTTTCG
>CH002890.1:5400-36628 GCA_000149265.1 Ciona savignyi
AACGAAGAAATGAACTAAAAAAGTGTCGAACTCAAGGAATGGTACAAAAAATTAAAAAAATAATAATAATAAAATGGTTATCACGTATTTGTGGCGACAAAAGATGTAAAAATGTCCCCACGGTTGACCGTAAAATGTTCTTAAATTTGGGTCTAGCGGAAGTCCATTGGTAAGGGTCGAATCTAACCTGCTATACTCCGTCTATTCTAATCATGATTATTTTGGGTAAAAATCGCCATAAACTGGGAAGCACAACCCAAATATCTACTTCATGATCGTGTACATGGTCAAAACAAGTCTCCACTTCAGGGCAGCAGTAAGCAATGCCGAGAAAATCGTGTTTACTACCAGGGTTTGAAATTTTTGTAGCATCGATCAAGAGTGCGTGTTTGGCAAAGTGATCAAATAGACTTTCCAACGAATGTATGGGCATCTGCATCTGCTGTCTTATTGCATCCTCATTCAGGAGTTAATTATTGTTCTCCGTTGTAACTTGCGATTGATTTATTGAACCAAGGATTGCGCCGAAATGCTCCAATCCCATCGACGATAAGAGAATTTTTTTTCGCAAGCGAAACCAAATCGTGCGAACTGGTTCTTCAATCGGAGTTAGAGAGAAAATTTTATGCCGAACATGGACATCAGCATGTTCTAAAGTATAGTTATCATACAAGTAGAACTTATCGTTTACACGAAATGTAAATGTCCTGTCGGGGTGTAGTGCTTAACTAATCTCACACCGTCATAGACCACATCGTTTTTCAAGACTTGGCCGATTCGTATTGATCCGTTACTATCGGTAAAGCTAACGAGAGGACAAATGAGAGAAGTAGGATTTATATTGGAAACTGTGGCGTAATGTGGCATTTATTTGCTCACATACAATTTCAGTATTTCCAACAGTTATTGCAACTCGGGAATTATCCATCTTGGCTGATAGCACTTCAACTGGGAAACAGTCTTCCAACTTATTAAATAGAGAACAGCGATATACTTGCAGTTGCATTCAAGGAATATATCGTCTATGGATTGATTGTTTAACCACCATTCTTGTAGAATTAAACGGGTAGTTAACCTGTGATTGACTTCTCCAAATCTGTATGAAGAGTGACACGAAGGTTCTAATGGCGAAAGTAATACTTAAATAATGTAGAATAAAGAAGCGTATAGAGGTCAGATCTAACACTTAAAGGTCATAATCCAGTAAATGTCTTGGTCGAAAAACTGTTCGTCCAAATCGAGTTGTCCGTGGCTCATCTGCTGGCGCAATAGTTCTGTGTAAGTCAGTATTAAAATATTCAGACTTGTCAGATTTAAGTCTCGTCCGATAATTCGTCTTGTCCGATTGTTTCTCATAGGTGGTATCAATAATATACTTGGTTCGTAGTGTCCAATCCGAGAAAAACAGAAAATATGGCGATTTTAAGGTATTGCACAAGACGCTACATGCCATATCCAACGTCTTGCCTGAGAGTTTTTTTGATCTTGTTTAGTCTTTTTCTTGAAATCTATAACTTCTAGTTTACTTCTATTTGGTCTTCTCCAATAACCTCGTCCCCGATTGCTCCATTGCCCCCGGTGGGTGTTCTTCGTCTCGGTAGTCATCTATGTAGACGGTATTGTCCTGATATCCGCTGTTCTTGGAGACTGAATTTTGACGGTGTGTTGACTAGCTTATTGTTAGGTACTCTAAGGTTTTCAACAACTGCTAAGTTAATTGAATGCAAATCGTTCAATGTAGGATTTGCTACCCCGGAAGAAAAAAATGCCGCAGAGTGTTGACCGTCGTCCATTATACAATCTGCTCGGCTGGACATCGCACCTAGCGAATCCGACGTAAATGCTTTAAGCGTGCCACTAACGTAAATAGACATACGTTTTAGAAACAGCTGACGCAACCAAATTGTCGTATTTTCATCCGGGTAAGGACCTGTCAGTTTTAATATCTCGTTCAGCATCTCCGATGGTTTCTCATGACCACGCGGACCGAAGTTCATTAGCGATAGCACTTTATCAGTTTTAGAATCAGAATAATTACTGATTAGCGCTTCTTTGAGGGACGTGTAAGGCAAAATGCTATCTCGTTTAGCCAACAAGTGTTCAACGTGTCGGAGATGTCGGGGCCTTAGTGATTCTTTAACGAATTCAAACTTAGCATCTTCCGAAACCACATCGAAGCGACGAAAAATACTATCCGCAGAATCAAACCATGACTCGGACATACTTTCGGTGAATTCAGGTAAATTTACAGACGATTTCTTTAAATAGTACGTTTGACTATTTAAAACCTCACTCAATAAAGGACCAAACCGATGATGTTGTTGTTGGGAATCAATCTTACGGTTAAATGGAGTTTTAACAGAAGTCGCGTCAACGTTTAATGGCTTCTTTTGATAATAGGTTGGTTGTTTGATGTTAGGCGTCGGCGATGATAACGAAATATTACCCCCCACCAGACTAACGTCTTGTAGGTTATAATCTTCCGACCAATGATAATCATCGTCATTAACCGGATCATAACCATGATCATTATTTTCGGGGACAGGCAGATTTCGCTCCTTTTTAACAGACCTACCGCTAAATCCAAAGAATTTTCTCATTTTAACGGACTCCGTGGGTTTAAAAAAATAATAATAATTCAACCGTGCCAAATCTATATAAACAGATTAATTATAGCAAAACAATAATTTAAAACTTAATTGAATTGTCCGGTGAAGTTGATCTCCTTCCCGTCGTAGTAGATCCGGTCGTCGTCTGTAGAATCTAGAGTCCTTCAAAGTATCCGTTGATCTCGCGTATATAATCCGTTGTGTGAACTTGACACCTTCGAACGTTTCTTGACAGCGAACGCGACGTTATTAATGACGCAGAAATGTACCTCGAAACTTTAAGGAGCAAAGCAATGTAGTTGAAATTCTTCTTTTTCCGGCTTTCCAATCATCAATGCCACCTCAAAATTTGCTCAGAAACAGGGTCACCAAATATATAGGCCCCAAGATATTCGCTACGCGCTGTCTCGTTTCTCAACGCCTCAGTAGCTTTAATAACATCAATTGTATTGAGCAATTGAGGCGATTAACTTGGTACCAATTGCGAGTTAAATCGTTAGATGTTTAAACGATATAGATTCCAGATAAAACTTTCAGTATAGACACATACAAGATGTTACTTAATGCGTTAGCACTCTCTCTCTCTTTTCTTCTTTTTCAGCAAAAGTAAAATAAACTTATATAGGCAAAGTACGACAGCTGTGCGGTTATAATCGTAAACCTAACTAGAGAGTGTCAACCACGTGTTTAACCACCACTATTTGTAAACCACATGTTGTAGGCCATATACTCATGCTACAGGGTCCCTAACCACAATTTGTATTTCATACACTGATTATATGTAGTTTGTTTCTGCAAGCATAAACGCATGGGTCCCAGAGTTATCAAACCAAACTTCTTTTCCATGTGTAGTTAAAAAAGAATAAACGTCTTAAATTTACGAACATTTTCACCACAAATATTTTAAATTAAACCTTATTTTCAAGCGCTGAAGTGAAATGAAGCTAAATTGCCAAAACAGCCCGATTTAGTTTTTCATGTGTCAGGCAATTCCCCTAGGTTTAGTAGATAAGTTTCTGTTTTTACATATGTGGGTCATGTTATGTAACAATTCTTAAAGTTTTAATCTGATTTGTCGACTGCTAGTCTTATTTATCAGTGCGATATTGCATGCCAGTCACAAACGTAATTCAGGAACATATCGTCGTTTTTAACGTCATTACCCTAAGTAAATGTTTTCTTTCCTTTAATTGGCACAAAGTGTCTAATAGTCCAACATTTCGCCAAATCTGATCAAAATTAGAGCAGCCGTTCCAGCGCTATATGCCCCAAAAAGCTAATTTATTGGAAAAAAAACCTTTTGGATTTTAACGTCTCAGGGGAATTCCCCTGGATTTATTACCCAAAATTTTGGTTTCTTCGTATCTAAACCATGTTCTCTTACAAATGTCAAATTTTCATTACGATTCCATTATTCCTTTTGGCAGATGTCGGGGCGACATGGCATGCTTGTCACAATCATGATTTGAGAACAAAATCTTATTTTTAGGGTATTTCCCTAAGTACTTTTTTATTTCTTCTAAGTGTTAAATCAGTGACTAATACACTTACATTCTACCAAATCTTATTCAAATTGGAGTAGCTGTTTAAGCGCTATGCCACAAAAAACTATTTTTTTTAATAAAAAATACCGTTTTGGTTTTTAACCTCCCAGGGGAATTCCCCTTGATTTATCACTCAACATTTTGGTTTCTGCATATCTAGACCATGTTGTCTAACAAATGGCTAAGTTTCATTACGATTTTATTATTCCTTTTGGTAGATGTCGGGGCAACGTGCCATGCCTGTCACAATCATGATTTGAGAACAAAATCTCATTTTTAGGGTATTTCCCTAGGTAAATTTTTTATTTTTTTCAAGTGTTAAATCAGTGTCTAATGCATTTACATTCTACCAAATCTTATTCAAATTGGAGCAGCTGTTTAAGCGCTATGCCACAAAAAGCTAATTTTTTTTATAAAAAATACCGTTTTAGTTTTTAACCTCCCAGGGGGAATTCCCCTTGATTTATCACCCAAAATTTTGGTTTCTGCATATCTAGACCATGTTGTCTAACAAATGGCTAAATTTTATTACGATTCCATTATTCCTTCTGGTAGATGTCGGGGCGCCATGCCATGCCTGTCACAATCATGATTTGAGAACAAAATCTTATTTTTAGGGTATTTCCCTAGGTAATTTTTTTATTTTTTTCAAGTGTTAAATCAGTGTTTAATGCACTTACATTCTACCAAATCTTATTCAAATTGGAGCAGCTGTTTAAGCGCTATGCCACAAAAAGCTATTTTTTTTTATAAAAAATACCGTTTTGGTTTTTAACCTCCCAGGGGAATTCCCCTTCATTTACCACCCAAAATTTTGGTTTCTGCATATCTAGACCATGTTGTCTAACAAATGGCTAAGTTTCATTACGATTCCATTATTCCTTCTGGTAGATGTCGGGGCGCCATGCCATGCCTGTCAAACCTTTGACGAAGAAAAAAAAAAAAAAAAGAAAAAAAAAAAACGGACAAAAACAATATGTGTCCCAATTTTTCAATTGGGACCCATAATAATGATATTTCAACATGACGGAATGTCAGCGCAAATGCCAGCTGATGGGATCGTAAATCTTATGTAACACATGAGGTCGCTACAAATTAAAGCTTTTTTTAAGTGCTGTATTGAAATGAAGCTAAATTCCTTAAACAGTTCGATTTAGTTTTTCATGGCTTTGGGGAATTCCCCATGAGCTTGGTAAATAAGTTTCTGTTTTTACATATGTGGGTCATGTAAACTATCAATTCTTAAAGTTTTAATCCGATTTGACGAATCCTTGTTGGAGATGTCAGTGCAATGTAGCATGCTTGTCACAATCATGAGTCCGGAACATATCTTCGTTTTTAAGGGAGTTACTCTAAGTAAATGTTTTCTTTCTTTTAAGTGACACAGGGTGGATAACGATCTAGCATTTCACAAAATCTGATCAAAATTAGAGCAGCCGGTTAAACGTTATATTCCGAAAAGCTATTTTTTTAGAAAAATAACCGATTTGGATTTTAACGTCTCCGGGGAATTCCCCTAGATTTATCACCCACAATTTTACTCCTGCGTATCTAGACCATGTTATCTAACAAATAACAAAGCTTTATTACTATTTTATTATTCCTTCTGGTAGATGTCGGGGCGTCATGCCATGCCTGTCACAATCATGATTTGAAAACAAAATCTTATTTTTTAGGGTATTTCCATAGATATTTTTTATATTTTTCTAATTGTTAAACAAGTAGGAAATGCACTTGCATTCCACCAAATCTTATTCAAATTGGAACAGCCGTTTAAGCGCTATGCCACAAAAAGCTAAATTTTTAATAAAAAAATACCGTTTTGGATTTTAACCTCCCAGGGGAATTCCCCTTAATTTATCACTCAACATTTTGGTTTCTGCATATCTAGACCATGTTGTCTAACAAATGGCTAAGTTTCATTACGATTGCATTATCCCTTTTGGTAGATGTCGGGGCGACATGCCATACCTGTCACAATCATGATTTGAGAACAAAATCTTATTTTTTAGGGTATTTCCCAAGGTAATTTTTTTATTTCTTTTAAATGTTAAATCAGTGACTAGTGCACTAACATTCCACCAAATTTGATTCAAATTGGAGCAGCCGTTTAGGCGCTATGGCCTAAAAAGCTATTTTTTTAGAAAAAAATGCCCGTTTTGGTTTTTAACGTCTAAGGGGAATTCCCCTAAATTTATTACCCAAAATTTTGGTTTCTGCATATCTAGGCCATGTTGTCTAAAAAATCACCAAGTTTCATTGCGATTCCATTATTCCTTCTGGTAGATGTCGGGGCGCCATAGCATGCCTGTCACAATTATCATTTAACAGCAAAAGTTTAATTTTTAGGGTATTTCCCTAGGTAATTTTTTTATTTCTTTTAAGTGTTAAATTAATGACTAGTGCATTAACATTTCACCAAATTTGATTCAAATTGGAGTAGCCGTTCAAGCGCTATGGCCCAAAAAGCTAATATTTTAGAAAAAATGACCGTTTTGGTTTTTAACGTCCAAGGGGAATTCCCCTAAACTTATTACCCAAAATTTTGGTTTCTGCATATCTAGGCCATGTTGTCTAAAAAATCCCCAAGTTTCATTGCGATTCCATTATTCCTTCTGGTAGATGTCGGGGCGCCATGCCATGCCTGTCAAGCGTTTGGACGAAGAAAAAAAAAAAGAAAAAAAAACGAAAAAAAAAACGGACAAAAACAATATGTGTCCCATTTTTTCAAATGGGACCCATAATTAGGATTTAAATGCAGCCGTACAAGTATTTTTAGATCTCGTAATTATAACAAGCACATAAAATCGCAAGATTTTATTTTGCTTTTATATTTAATGTAGAATTAGTGATCATTACAGGTTTGTCGGATTACGCATCAAAGTTTGCTTAAAAAACGGACAAAACAAAATATGCCGGTTAAGTCCAACAAAAACAGTAATCCATAATCAAATAGGAGAACTGATCCCGGTAACCAAATTCATATTGGTGACTACGGAAGTTTTGGAACATATTTACCTTGGCTCTTTACTGTGGTAAGCGGATAAGTTTTCTAAAAACTCCTAATTACTTTTAGCGCTCATGAAACATTTTAGTTGAATATGGCATTGGTGGTAACAGAAGAGTACGGTCGTATGTGTGTTTGTGAGAATGATGTTATTAAGACTGGAAAAGGAAAACATATTTTTCATCTCAGATTTTTTTTCATTTTTTCGTCAACTCGTTAAATGAGTGTCTTGTTCGTCCGAAATCGTCCAAGAGCTAGAGTTTCTATTACACAAGATAGCTTATATGACCTTAATCCAAAGTTTTGCCCAGCAGGGGGAATTCCATAGACCTTTAAAATGCTTCAAAAACGGAGTATCGAATTGGAATATACAAATAAAGTTGCTTACATATCCTAGATACGCCAAAACCAAAACTTTGGGGTTTCACCATGGGAAGTTTCACAAAACTTGAAAATACAATTTGACGTTTTTTCAGCATTTTCATTTTTCACACCCCCATCATATAAAAATTGTTCAATTTTGAATTAAATTTATGTTATGTAAGTACACTTATAAAAAATGTTGTACAGATACTTAATTTTTAGATAAAAATACACCGTACCCAAATTTAACCAATTTTCGGCAAATCTACATATACACAACCCCATTTTAATAATTATTCAGTCTACTTTTCACACAAAAAAGAGCAGAGTAGTTCAACAAGTTAAAACTTAAACCATGTTATCAAATATAAACGGGTAATTAGAAATAAATCTCTCAGAAATATTTATACAGTGGTAATAAAAGTTTTAGCAAACTAACCTACAACGATTTTCCGCAGTCATTCCAATAGGATAATATTACTATGGTAACGATGGTGCAAACGAGAGTTGTGTTGGTAAAGTTTAATGCGTGAGAAAGAATAACAAATTAGTTGCTGGCCCCAGTCACAGTGACAACGTATTCGTTTGTTCTTGCAATACAATTTTACTTTTATGTTTCCGTTTTCTGTTATACAGTCTTTCTGCAATTGAAATTGAGAGAACAGAAATAAAAAGGAAACCGATTTGAAGATACAGTTTTACATAGACGCATAGTCTAGTGCTCCATCCAGTTGCAGCTACGATACCCAAGTTGGTGATGCAACTCTTCACGCTGAATGCAATTCCCAAACGGTCCTCAAAGTAGACAGCCACGAAACCTAAACACGAAGTAATACTATTATGAAATTATTTATCTAAGTAACCAGAAATAACTCAATGTAGCCTACCATCAAGAATGGTCATCAAAAAGCCGGAACCAATTCCATTTACAGCCCCGATCAGATAAACAGCCCATGTATTGTGAGGGTTTGGTGACCAGAAATAATTCAAAAGATATGAACCGAAGTGCCAGAGAGTCAACAGCACAAGACACTTCTTTCTTCCAATGCGAGGTATGATGAACGTTCCAATTAATGATCCAACGACGCTGCATCCACCGAGAACCACCATTGCTACTCCCATCTGCACCATAAAACTCAGCAATAAATCATTTTTCCATATACAGTAAATATACATATTTTTTGATCAAGTTATTTTACGCGAGTCGTTCAAGGGCAATGCAATCTATTAATATACTATTGGAAAGTAATTGGGCGGTTATCAAAGGATTTGCCGTGTTGTAGCGATTGACGTTTGCATACAAACACGACATTCCCAAAAACCATAAACTTTGAAGATTTTATATACCTTTTCTACTCCAATCGTGCACGATACGAACGCCCTAGTGTACTCAGTAAGGTTGTAAGCGTACACGAGCCCGTAATAGAATGGGAAAAGCATAAAACATAGATGTAGAGGAGAAATAACGTGCTGATACACCAGTTTCAATTGGGATTTGGTGTTGTACCAAAATTGTGCTAATGTTGATTGCCAACCGCTCAGCACATTTTCATTTTCTGTAGAAAAAATGTACTCATTTAAATATTATTAACTCTAAAGCAACTTTCCCAGAGCATACTCATGTATCAGCAGCGTCTTTCCCGCACATTTTGATTTTTTAACAAAAAATTCCACTGTCTATGGGACATAAAGAACCACATATTAACCACCACCATTTGTAAAAGCAAGCAGGTTCCCTGAGTTAACGAACCAAACTTTCCCTGTTTAGTTTTTTTACTAGTCTGTTTTAGATCTTAAGGGGAATCATCGCCCCTCTCTTTTGGTTTTGATATATGTAGGTCTTGTTAATAACATCTGGTAGTTTAACATCGTTTTAATAACCCCTTTTTTAATATTTCGGCAGACAAGACCCTCGTGTCAAAGCGTTTTACGAAAAAAAAAGAAAAAAAAATCGGACAAAAACAATATGTGCTACTTTTTCGAAAAGTGGCTGCCATATTAGAATTACATTATACGATATGAAAAATTAAATTATACGTGTGAACTAAGCGAATAAGAAACTTAATGGATTCGACATTATGGTATTGTAAAATAGTCAATGACGCATTTTTCATAAGTTATCCATTAGCTGCGAAACCCGTTTTCTTGCATTTGTGTCTGCGTTTTCAGTAACAACCTTCACAACAATTAATTATTTTGTGCAGTATAAAGTTTTTTGTTTAAATAAAGTAAAACTTGTTGCTTTTAGTTGAAAAAGTGTCAAAATACAATAATTTTGTTCAAAGTTGCAGCGTTTTCATTTCATTTCAGAAAAACCATTCCAAATCGTTTCACTGAATGTACTATATTGGCATTATGTTTTATTACTCCAAGGTGTGTGCTTACCTGCTTGGATGAAATTCTTTGTTTGGTCATTTTCTTCCAATTTATCATACTTTGCAGGCGCTCTTGGAAGAAATAGGGCTTGGATGCAAATAAAGCCGATTGAGATAACAAGGAAAACCGAGAGTAGTACGTAAATACTGATTTTACTCGGATTAAACTTTTCCAAATTCGATTCGCTTGAGTCATATATATATTCCACCTGTGGATTATATTGTATAATCTGTTACGCGTATTGTCATTGTTTCTGGCAACACATAAAGGAGGGAAACTTCTTACTAAAACTATCAAAAGTAGTGTACTGTGCCAAACACTAATCGCAACCACAAAAGTAACGCTAACTTTAACCCCGATCTTTACACTAACCATTGCTATAATCGTTATTTTAGTGTGTAGTTTTGCCTTCTTTCCCCTTTTTAGTTTTCCCTGATTCTTCCTTGTTTTTCTATTGTAATGATACGTGGGGATAAACGTTAACGTCATGACCTAATACATCGTACAACAGGGCTTTACATCGACAGTTACAGCAATATTTCACCTGGCAATCTTGTGATCCGCATCGGGCTAAAGGATTATATATTCCGCCTGTTATACTTTCAGTGGTGACTTCTTCGTGGTAGGCTCTTGTTGGAGACATAATTGTTGTTGAGTAGCCTTCCGTCTGGCCAGTTATGTTCTGCTCATTAATGATATTTGAATGCCCTTGAAATCCGAGCAACACGGCGGCGGTTATGGAGCTTCCAATAATCTAAACATTACGGCCATGGTTTAACGAAATGTCAATTTAAAAAATATTTGTCAAAACTAAACAAAACAAGTGTAACACGCTGAAGACTTACAAAAACTACAATTGTGCTGCTCAGATTTTTGACAGTTAACCAGCTCTATATATATAGAAATGCCATAATGCCTTAAGAAATATTACCTCCCCAGCAAAAATCATACTGTAAAACAATCCAAAGAATTTGTAAACGTAAGCCTCCTGGGGAACATTTAATTTCTTTTTGAGGCTTTTGGATTTTTTGGATTTACTGTGACCAAGAAACGTAACATAGAATGACGACCCAGCCCATGGACAACTTTCTGTGATACCGTGCAGTATCGCAGCTGGGATGAGAGTATACCAACCTGATAAATGTCGTTAAACTTTACGTTAGTAAATAAAGCTTACGTCGATAACACAAACTGACTTGGATATAAGTTAGCGGCAATGTAAATCACGAAGCCAAGCTCTCCAATAATGATCGCGAACTTTGCCCCATAGAAATCAATAACAAACGGAACGAATGTCAAGCAAGACAAAAATGATACAACGAACACGACCATCACACTTGTTGTTCCAAGTCCCTCTTCTATGTTCATACTGCTCTCAAGTCCTATGACGCCTGGGTAAACACATTACGTAGCACCCACATCATATATTTCAACAGATCAAACATTTTACCTATGTACGCTCCATAAATGAACATAACGGTGATGCCAAGTATGTATAGATAACGCGTTACTCTTCCATGAATTACATCATTTTCTATATGCCCTGTAAAGCACGTTAAATTTGTTTAATAACAAGTGTTTACTAGTTCAAGTGTCCTAAGAAATCATACCTTTATCGTTGCCAGATGAAAGAGCGTCTTCCGAATCGCCGATGGCATCCATTGTGAACTGCGTTGAAGACTGACCGCGTAATACTCTTCCAAGAGCACTTATTAAGGAAAGTCCTGTGTGCGTATTAGAGTTTTAGCTGCGTTTAAAAATGATTCTATTTGCACTGGCGGGGCCTAAAATTAAAAGTGTTATTCGTACTAACTGTTTATTATATTCCGAACCTGTACTTTAGAATCCAAGCCATTTTTTTTCAAACTAAATAAATAAATATTTAGACTGAATACTATTATTTTCCTGTTCGCCTGCACATGTCAACATGATGGAAGGTTGACGTCTTGTTTATAAATACAATAACAACATAACACCAATTTAATTATAACGTCACAATCATCCTTACGACATCGACAAGGCAAATGCAATATAATTACTAGTTATCTAATCAATGAATAGTACGCAGTCTAACAAGCTTGCCTGTTGAATCCATATTGTATTTGTGTAATAAGAATAACTTATTTTCTAAAGTTTTAATAACTTTCGCGCCGTACCTGAGAAAAAATAGTGTGTTGTGTCACACAGTTTAAGAAAAGCTGCTCTAAGCAAAACTATTTAATACTTTCTTAGTTGATAGTACTCTCAACGATACAAGCAGACTAGACGCAAACAACATAATGGTTTTTAACGTGCTCATCCACTGAAAGGAATGTATCTAGTCCGGCTGAATTTATCGAACTTTGAACCTATGGGCTGTGTGTTGTTTGGTGGGTTGCTCTAGTGGGTTAACCCAAATTCTGAAACAAAAACGAAGGTTCTACAGCCCACTGAAATGGATGGCTCTTAGATATTCGTGCTTATCTCCATAAATCGGAAAATTTAAAGAAAGAGTTTTCTGTATATTTATCGGTCGCGTATAACCATTTGGTCACACTAAACTAACTGTACTTTAACGGAAGTGTTATTAACGCGTTTAATCGTCAGATTACCCCGCGCCCCATCGGTTACCAAAGCCATTGCAGTGTTTTGTGTATGCTGAGAAGTTTCTTCAAACTTTTAGAGAACTCATGAAACAACTAGGTTCTGGCATTAAAATGCTAAAAGCCATACCAATGTACACAACCGGCTAACTGGCGACCAGTTGTCGACCCACAAACCACTAATAAGCTATTCGGTATAGGACAATTTGTAAGTGTTGGCATTAATACTGGGATATTTATGGGGTGATACGGAATGGTAATACTAAACTTCCGTTATATTGTACGTATCTTTCTCATTGTTTTTCTTTAAAACAATTATTATTTTCTGTATCTTGTTCTTAAAAGGATGTATTAGCATGAATCAAAAATATTATTTAAAAAGGCGCGTTTATCCTATACACGTACAATTCATTTTTGCCTATTGCATACTTTAATCACTCAATGGGCATATATTAGTGGGTACTATTGACACTAAGTTTTTTACATCACGACTGCAGCATATGTGTTTACCTGGCTAGTCGGGTAGTTTAGTGCGACGCCTTTCAGTCGAAAAGTTAAAGATTCGAAACTGGTCGCTGACTAATCGGTCGTGTCCTTGGGCAAGGCACTTAATCGACATTGCCTGAACCCAGCGGATTAGTGGGTTCTACCAAATTGAAGAAACATGTCTATTATACGCAACACACTGCAATAGCTCCGGTAACCCGACGATGGGCGCGAGGTGATCTGACGATTGCCCGTGTGTTAACCCCCTTGGTTTTCCCAGGGGATAAACATGAATATCCTAACCTATCCTATACCCTGTATACCGCATACGATATACACACTGCCACGGATATAGTAAATTACAAAACCCCTCAGTGTGTTATATACAGATATGACTAAGACGTTCCCTCCTTTTACCGATTAAGCTATCCGGTGCTATAATCATGTAGATACAGTACTCTAGTAGTTCTTAATAGTTGCGCGCTAGTACTTGGCTCTTATTGTTCTTATCTCACCTTTGTTTTGACTATGCTTAAAGCAACTAATATCTTAACAACTTCATGCTATTTTACATAATCACGACAGTCGGCATGTTTGCAATGATTAAGATATGGAAAGGTGTGGTAAATCGCTGGTTTAATTTTAATATTATTTGTTTTTTTACACAATTTTTACTTGTCAACTTTATGTAAACGTATTTAACGTGTGTTGTCGTTTTGCGCTCTCCCACGTATTTCTTTATGTACCAAAGTTTACTATTTCAAAAAATAAACCTTCTAATTTGTTTTAGTTTAAAGAAAATGGTAAGACTTGCCGTATAAGTATGTCGAATGCTCCGTAGTCGTTTCCTCTATTTAAGTCCGTTGTACAAACACCATAGAGGTTAATAAATTAGCTACGGATGTTTTTTTTTCGTTTGCAAAGCGTCAATGCAAATTAAAGATAATAATATAAGAGATAGCACTGTCTACATCGAATCGCCTGTAGCACAACATATTTCCGCACGCGTTACGTGTCGTCCACTTGTTACCGAACGATCCACGACAGCGCCGCCTTCCACGTCGAGTAACACGGTTTGTATATGTGAAACCCATACAGTGCCAAGTTTGATCTGACGTATAGCCATAGTTTCATAGTTTGTAGAGTCGCCGCGTTTTTTTGTTGTTGAGTTTTAACATTTATAAAATTGGTTGTTATTACCTTTCGCCATTTTGCTGTCTATATGTTGTCGCTCTATCGCACTGCGTGGCTATTTGTTTATATTCTTCTTACAAAAATCAGCGAAAAAGTCTGATTATTTAATATAGTTTTATACAACAGTTATACACACACTTACACACAACGCACCAGTTTGTTATTACTTGGTTGTGTAAACGAGTGTGTTTTGGGTACGTGGCGTTGTGAGAGCTTTTCATCACATCGAATTTCACCACAATGGAAATGAGACTATGTTTAAAAAACTGAAAAATGAAGATGTTGTGGCGAATCGCTGGTTCGATTTGTGAATGTTATTAGTTTTTTACACAATTTTTACTTGTGAACTTTATGTAAACGTTGTTTATTACCGGAAAACTATTCGCGTCGAAGTTTACGACCCAGTTCAGCAAGTTTGGTTGGTGCAATGTCCGCTGTTTTTTCTACAAACAAACGCGATCCGATTAACACAGTTGAAATAGACCCCCAGACATCATCTGTCACCGTGACCTATATTTATTTCGTATATATTGGTCGTGATTTATAAACAAAAACACAACCAGCAGAATGACCTATAACGTACCGAAATAACAAATAAAATCAAGTAGTTGCAGCGTGATCTATGTATGTACTGACCATTATTAGAAATCAGTATAGGTCAGGGGTGGGCAACCTTTCTCGGCCTGGGTGCCAAAATCGGCTAAAATTAATGGAAAAATCCTTCCGCGTGCTAACTAACAATTTGTGAGAACATATTTCTGTTTTTGATAGTTTACCCGTACTATAAAAGGAGTTGTACTATTTCCTACTATAGTAGGAGTTCTGTACTTTTAAATTGCACTAATGTGACATCAAATAGCTTCTTGTGATGTCATAAATGCCTATAGCCTGTAAGGCAGGGGTGGGCAACATACGGACCGCGGGCCAGGTCCGGCCCGTGAAGGAATTTTGACCGGCCCCCAAACTGTATCTAACAAAAACCTGGAACGTGGCCCAGGTCCGGCCCGCTGTCTGTATCGAACTTTACACTAATGTAGTCCGAGGTATCATTCCTAAAAGTTGACTATTGCTCTACTCTTACCGCACTGTTATTGCGAGCTGGTGAAATAAACAATTGCCTTAGTGAACAAACAATTGTGTTGGCACACTTTTTTTTAAACAAACAATATAAGGTCAAAACAGAAAGCGTTGTAAACATCAGACACTACTGGGTACTTTGTAACAACGTGACTGTTATTGTTAGTTTTTCTTTAGCTGTTATCAGTTAGATTTAAATTTAAAATGTAAATGGATTTTATGAATTATTAAGGATTATTAACCATGGAATATCCTATGAAACGTAAATTAGAAAGAGAGTTTCGAACATTTAACAAAGATTGGATACCAAAGTATTTTTACGAAGGTTGGCAACAAAGCAGTATGTTTACTGTATGGTCAGAGTGTTGCGGTATTAAAATAGTACAACATTAGTCGTCAATATTTGACGAAACATTGAAACTATGGCAATAATTTAGTGAATAAATATGTGGTTAAGTTATTGAATATTATTTATCTAACAATCCGGCCCACCAAGAACTTTATTTTCTCACATCTGGCCCGCCTACAAGAAATGTTGCCCACCCCTGCTGTAAGGTGTAAGCTTTCATGACAAATTGTTTGTTAAGTTGATTAGAAGAAAAGTTACGTAAAAACTTAATTTTAAACAGTTTTTTTTTTCAGAAGCGTCGTTTAAATTTTTTGGAAGGTGCTTAGCGGTCCCAGAAAATTGTCTCGCGGTCCCCAAAAGACCGCGGACCCCAGTTTGAGAACCGCTGTTTTACAGTAATGACTTTTAATCTTTATCTTTACTGCAAAATAAGCAAGCGCTGTACTATTACTGATAGAGCAAACCTTAGGCAGGTGAAAAAGTGTGTTCAATGATGAATTTGTACTCTCATTAACGCAATTTGATAAACGTAACGATGAGCTTATGTGAAATAAGTTACCGGTCTTTTTTACTTTGCCGAAATATGCATTTATGACCTTTACCGATACCGAATGACCTTACCGGTACATCGTACATCATATTTAGCCTTATAACACTTTGTATCTCAAATTGCTAACAAAAGTAAATTAGGTGCTAAGGGTAACTGATATTAACTACATCTGGTTGGCTGCACAAACGTACAAATTTCTCTCGCGTCCGATTCGTCTGTGGCAGCAGGTTGAGAAATTTGCAAGCCGATTGTTGTACTCGGTTGGTGTTTGGTTGAGTAACAATAACACGGTAATAAATAATTAAATCTTCACAACGTACGGTAATAAACATTTTATGCACGTGGCCAAAGCTCAAATAATACAACAACTTTTTAAGTTATTATCTTTAAAAGAAAGGAATCTAATTTCCTTGAACTAGCGTGCCAGAAATACGAGCTCGCGTGCCAAGTTGGGCACGCGTGCCAGAGGTTGCCCATGCCTGGTATAGGTCAAAGCACTGACTATTACAACGAGAAGGACAGCTTAATATATAGGTGTACTTATTACCAAGCGACGAGCAGCAGCCAAATGCACCTGCCCCTATCACAGTAAATCGCGACCAAGACTTTTATATAATAAAAAGTAGGGGTGCTATAAAGGTATTAAAATTCTGGGCAAATTATAACGGTCGACATAACAAAAATAAAACTAATATGCATTGTTAGATTGCTTTCCAAAATAAACGTAGGAACAACAGATATCACAGACTTACCAGCCTTTCAGCTGCAACGCTAGGCATATATTGCGGTTCCAACGATAAATCAGAGAATGTAACTTATACAATAACTAATTGAAAAATAAAGGTATTTTAAACACTCACTCCAGTGCAAACTTCAAATAGAACCTCTACGGTTTTGATTAAGTCTAACCTTTTCACAGTATTAGCGGTAGAAGCTGTGTGACATCAATTTTGGACTCCTATTTTACTCGAAGAGATTCTTTTTTTCCTTTTTGTTAGGACGATACCCGATACCACAATCTGTTCAATCTGTCGGGATCTTTTTTTCTTTTTTTGGAAACCAAAACTCTCTTTTTAAACTGGATAGCACCCTCTGCAGACTAAAACAGATAAAGAAGATTTGTCGTCATTGAAAGGAGGCCGATACAAAACAGATTGTATAAAAAGGTGCTCTGTAAGTAGAATAGGAAACCCAACTTGATGGCACACAGCTTCTACCATCATTACGCAATTCCTTTATAATAATGACTTAACACAGACACAAAAAGCATGTAAACAAAGAGAACGGTTGAGTTCCTTTATAGTTTATATAAAAGATAATTATTTTCCGCGCGTCAATTTGGACGTGACGTAATAACTGTTTAGTAAACATTGCACAATATAGTGAACGTCTTTAATAAACAATAAGAGAAGTAGTTTAGATTGTTGATCTTCACTGCTTGCAAACAATTACAGTGGTGTTGCAACTGCAAGTAAACTACTATTAATTTATTCCTATTCTGAATACTTGTATTAAATTTAAAACATCCTTAACGTCAGGTTTCTATGGCACCTCAAAGTTAAAATGTATTAATTAGGCATTGACGGGATTTTCTATAAAAATTAGAGCGTGTCAAGCACAAGTTAACCGCCATTATTTCTGCAGTATGCAACAATTGGTTTCCCTGGTTCTGTTGGCAGAGACTAATGGGTTTCCGAACAATCCAAACTTTATATTCATGTTTAATGAATTAGGTCTTCATAATGGTATATTAAAAATAACTTTTAAATTGAAAAAAACTTTCAGATGTGGTAGCAAGCCTGACCTAGGTGTTTCAAAACTAGAAATTCGGGGTTTCGCGTTATGAGAGTTCCATAAACTCTTTTATCAGGATTTTATTTCCCAGCGATTACAGCGTACAATATAATTGCTTAATGTTAAATTAATCCGTTGCGTATATTTATATTGTACTCAAATAATAGAGAATCTCATTTAGCAACGCAATTTTGCGGTATATCTACTATTAAATAGTGTACACTTGATTTTAAACACAAGTCGCAAGTCGCTTGCGCGTTAGCATTAGGGACGTTATATAAACTATGCCTTGTGCCAAGTAGTAGAGTTTTGGTCGTGGGAATAAAAGAGTTCGGTGTGCCGGTTGTGGTGTACAATGTCCCATCGTTTCATCCATGGCCCGGCAACTTCAGGGTTAAAGTCATCATCATTTTCCTCCTGCAAAATGAATAATGTGCCAAGATGTAAAATATCTGACACAACCATAAATGCAGAATTAAGCTTATTAACTCGGTGTTAGTATAATGTACCTTTAGAAACCTGACGAATTTGGAGTAGTGTGGGGTGTCAAACCGTCAACTTAAAAGTTATAGTTCGGAACCAATCGCAAGGTATCGTGCACGTCATGAGCACCTTTTACTTTACAACAATCCCTCTTATTTTGTATAATTTTAAGTACATCAACAACAAAAAGGAATGCACATATAAACATATAATTATAGACTAGGTAAGCCACTGTAGCTAAAAAAACTAATACTTGCAGCACTGGTCTGGCCTTATAATATTTCAAGCGAGTATTTGTCTCTCATAGGCCAAATACAAAAAAAATTGATACCATCTTTTTCATTTGCAACTTGCTTCTACAACAGCCAGACAGTTCACTCCAATCAATGACGTAATTCGGGTCGTCCTTCTTCCTCATGACGACGTTGTTTTTGATTCCATAGAAGCCATTAGGTTTGTCAGGACGTTGCCATCTCAAGTCCAAACTCCAGCGAATCATTTCGGATCGGTTTTCCAGACTATACAAATTATTATATTAAGACAACGTTATCTTTGCTGCATAGAGGGGTTAAAAATAGAACTACATGAGAATGGTTGTGGCCAAAGTCTAATCCAATCTAATTGTATACAAATTCACCAGGCTACGGATCTCTAACGGTTGTGGCCAAATAATAAATACTTGAATAAAATTATTTGAATCAAACTATAGGTTGTAGGATTGCACTAAAAAGTTGAGTAGGAAAGTAGCAAAGAAAAATGCGAAATGTACATTACCAACCTTTGATGTGGTATAGCATTGTTTAAAAACAACACACCGCCGTAAGGCACTTCACAGGTGACGATATCCTTGCTTTCCAACCCCAATTGATCCAAATCATCTTCCTGCATTTCAACGTACCATGTCCCACCGGCGCAGCACGTGTGTTTCAATGTCTTTCCAGCACGGTGGCCCTTGCTCGCCATCTGAACAAGCAGGTTGTTAGGATGTGTAAGATCTTTTTGGTTTGGTATTATTAAAAATTGACCCGGGCTATAGCCCAGGTTCGGTCACACTTGGTTTAATAAACTCCACTTCTGTCTTAAGGTCAAGTCCACACAACTGCGTGGTGGCATATAGGTGTTTTCTTCTCATAAGCTAACAGCCGACAACTCAATATAATGAATGAAATACATTTGTCCTTTAAAACGGTTCGGTAGATTAATTAACAGGTCCGATCCACATACCGATTTTAATATCAAAAGGATCTTGGTTACCAGCTCATCATGGGTTCGAAACTTATCCCGTTAAAAAAATCGTCGAAACTTATCCCAGCAATAAACGCACAAATGTGTATGTGGACACTTTTTAAGCACGACATCTTGGAAAATATTTTTTTACCCATTTGATTTAAAGAAATTAAATTATAAAACTACCCTTGTAAACTACGCTAAAATATCCTCGATATATTGATATTACGCGGCGTACTCCAACGATCGCCTATCATACGGTCAGTCATCACATTGTTGGAAAGAGTAAGGTCAATTTTATTTCCAAATAAAGGTCCAAAGCGTGTATATGTTTGTACTGGAAATGAAGTGTGTGGAATGATTACATCCGGCCAACGTACTGACCTGCATGCAACCGTTCAGCATGTTTGCGTCAATCAATGGAATCCAAGCGGTGAACTGGTGAACTTCTAAACTGCACGGCTCGAGGTATGCATTATCTGCAATTGAGATGAAGCTCACAAACAACACAAGAGTACGCACTTTAACCCGACCGAACAAATACACGACATTTAAGCATCAGCTTTGACGGTTTACACAATGTTAAAATTTTATCATCATAAAGTTTGATCATTAACAGAACTTTATTAAAACAATACGTCTAAGTGTACACACATGAACTTTGTGTACTTTATAATTACCTTGATGCCAGGGCACAGTTGTTTGTTCATTGTGTGGAGTCTGTGCAACAAAAGCTTTGTTATAAATATGTTTTGTCAAATATATTACAACAAGCAATTAAACTACAGCAACCAGCTATGCAGATTACCTTTGTCCGTAAGTTCCATACAGGGTGACCTGCTATATCTGGCCCAATGATCTGTTCCACTACATTCAGCAGTTTCTCGTCGCTCCATAGTGATTTAAACTGATCGTGCAAAATACCACGTTTGTGCATTATCACAGCAGCGCCCTTGAACTGTTTTTCTATGTGCCACAACCTGGTAAAGAAATCTTTGTCTTCATGTTTATCTGAAAAAAAATGTACAAATCATTTACCATGAATATATATGGTAGTGGCTGTGTCATGGAGCGATAATCTCAGCTACATTATTTAAAGTACTTTCCTAGAAAAACAAGAAACGGATTCAGTGTCTGTCCCGGGGTGCCTCTAAATACTACAAGATCGCTTGGAGCGTTTGGATCACTTAGATTGCTATGGAAAGTAATTCTAACCCTGTCCCAAACATTAATCTCAACCCCAGAACTAACTTTAACCCCAAACTTAACATTAATATCAGGTATTTTGTAATTACGAAGTACAGTATGCGATCCAAGCGGTCCAAGTGATCCTGTAGTATTTAGAGGTGCCGTCCGTCCCGGGTTTCAAATGAGTTACCAAATACGAAGAGATATGTAGTGTGCACACAGTTTATTTAAAAATATTCCATTCGTTTCAGGGTTAGAAAAGCGGAAATGGGTACCAAGAAGGATAATACAATGCCAATAAAAAGTCCTCTTATAGCATCAATGGCGTTAGGATGGATTAGTTACCGCAGTTTTCCATTTCCGCTTTTAATATAGTAAATTTATTTCCATACAGACGACTTCACCTTTAATTTTCCCCGCATCGTACAAATCAGTGGCAAGACTGTCCACAATTCCATCAATTGCTCTTCTTACTTTGTCTAGACGCTCTGTCTTAAAGAAATCTTTAACGATAAGAAAACCCTGTAAAAATTAAGCAAAATGTTGACTTGTTCGTTGTTGGATAAATTTTGCATACCTTGTCAAAATACTCGTCTACTTGCTGGTCCGTCAGTTGTCCCGGTTTCTTTTCAGATGGCTGGATTGGCTTTATAGTGTATACCTCTGGCATCGGTTTACATTCCTTGCGTAAATAGTCAACTTCAACGGCACTTTCTTCCCCTGTTTTAATCTTTTTAGCTTTTGACACATTCTTCGGTGATTTCTTTCTTTTATCCATTTCGATATACAAACACTGGAACGAAATTAAAATAGCCTTTAATTTGTGTATCGCTAGTAGTTCAAACAAGTGTTCTTTCAGTCTCTTTAAGCTATGTGCTAATAGTTGTGTTACTTTTATACTATTACTATATTCGCAGTCGGGTTCACATATCATAGTCTGGCTGTTGCACGGTTCGTTGAACTGCACGCTTCGCTGAACGAAACCGTCGCTTAGCGTATTAGCGCATGTAAGCTGTAATTTGCTGAATTGACATCTACGGCGAAAGGAAAGACAACAACTACATTTAGAGTTTAGTACTGAGAAGGCACATGCACCATCTTTTGACTTACTGCTGATATGGCAGGACAACCTTCAGTCAGTCGCTTGTTTGCAAGTCCAACATATGCAGAAAGACTTCATAGGCAATGCAATTTGCTTGGGCAAATAAAGTGAGAGATCGGTGACGTATTCCTTAACCGTAGGAACACTGCAAATGTAACATGAGTACCCTAATCAATTAATGCTGAAATGAAAAGTCATGTATAAAATACAATGCATTTTACTAATGCCATGAGAGATAAAAGTAGCTTGCATGCTTACGAATATGTTGTTTTCAACAAAGGGATCCAATTTTAACTATATCATTTTACCCCTTTTGCAAAATACTTCCTCAATGAAAAATAAAAAAGATATTATGCTGATGAGGAAAATTATTTTGTTTTACACAACCGTCCTACGTTTATATCAGTTGAATTTTATTAAATGTGCAACTTGTACAAAATACAAGTGTATTAAGAGTTTATGTTTAATTAGCATTACAATTATGCCTATTCAAAAACAGAGATAGCATTGTTTTGCTTCTTTTTTACTACATTTTCCTCTTCAATTATTTGCAAATGTTCTAAGGCATAGGGCATAGGCTATGTACGAGTTTTTGCACAAAAGCTCAATTCATTGTAATAAACCGCTTGTCGTATATTATGTATATATGGATAAGAGAAAAATATTGTTATTTTATCTAAACATCAAATGGACAACAAAGCTAACAACATCCACTCGCATTAAGTGGAATTCGATCACAGGGCATATAACACAGCACCACAGAATTCGGCACTTGGTTCTTTTAAATTAATTATATGTCTGTATTTAAACTAAGAATTTGATTTACTGCTTAAATTGTTCTTTCACAATTGGCCGTTAGATGACAGCAACGAGTAATGTAAATGGGAAAACGATATACTTTCGCAACGGTGGGAAAGTCCCTACCTTTATGTTTATGATGGATTTCCTGTAAATCCGAAGGGAAAATATTTTGGTTTTACTTTATTTTTTACAGCCTTAATTTATATCTTATTCTCATCACATAGTCTATCCTAATTTTGGCCATTTGTGGCCTATTTTCTTTGTTTAAAGTATAAAAAAAGAACAAAAACAAAGAACATCGCAGATTATTCCGAAAAGTAGCGCTTAAAGTATGAAAACAGTTTCATTATAATGCACCATTGCCACGTGTATAAAACATCTGGTTGGTTAACACCTACATCAATGGATGGGGAATCTTTAATTAAACAAATATGCACGCATCCAAATATTCGATTTTTCCGAAAAACCCACAAAAATCAACCTTGCACAAACAAAAAAAGGGGGGAACCTTTTATTGGTGTTAGCCATTGTGTAATTAATATGTTGTGGTATACTAAGTCATATTTAAATAAAAATTATTTTCCCATATATATGCCAATTTCATTATTGGTCTTTTTACGTACAAAGTAAAAACAAAAATAGATATTAGGTGTGGATATGTATCTCGGGAACCCATTAGTTTTAAATATAGCTTTTTAGAATATGAAATAAGCACAAACCCAAATAGCCCTAAGTAGCAACTTCATTACTTTGCCGTAAGATGGTGTTGAAGAGTCTTTAGAAAGTGTTACAAAACAAACAATGTGTCCTTGTGTAAGTGCGTGTTGATACTGTGTGAAGGTGAAATGACAACGGCAGATAATCGAATGTGAAACTGCAGCACCAGCCGCTCACCACAACAGACTGTTATTGAACATTTTGTATTCAGCTCGACGAATCAGAGCACAGAGGAAAGGACACGCCTCCTGGCGCCACTGGGGGTTACTACAGGTCACCGAAGCAGAGTTGTCGAGTATCAACAGCGCGGGTGGAAAGTTTTGTGTTTTTTACTGAACTTCATCAATCAATTTTGAGAAATTGCACCCGTTTAAAAAATAGCTTTTAAACTTGAAAACAAAGGCAGCGTAAACACACTGGTTCGCGCAAGATTGCATCAGCCGTATTTGGAGATTTACGCTGCAGGCTAATGCCGGTTTGCAAATCGGTGCCAGACTGAATTAAATCGAAAAAAAAACAAGATTACAAACTTCAACTACGCTGTTTTTATTGAACACAGCAATACACGGGCCAGGATAACAAAAGCAACTAAAACCAATAAGATTAGTGAACTTAGTTAACCGTGGATTTTCGACGATTAACCCAGCTTATAATTTAGAGCTTTGTGTACAGTGAACATCCAAGCAATTTTTATCGTGTACAATGCTAAACGAACATGGAATTCTAACACATGTTCTGAAAAATAAAATAAAAATATGCGACTAAAAAGAACGCAAGTGAAAACTAAAGCCTGCAATACGTACCAGCACAAATCCTTGTGTATTTACTAATTGTATCGTAGCAAAGAAATATTTACTTGTTAGGAACTTTTGTTGCAATAAAAAAGTTTGTTGTAAAGAAATTTGTGTATTGTGGTGTCTGTAGGAAAACTTAAATCAGTTAGGCGGGATATAAGTTATAGTATACAAGCATAAAGCAAAATACTTTCGGGCAATACATATACAGAAAAATATTTTTAACGATTTAGAATACTAAATGACGTAAACTTACTCTTCAATTAGCTTGGAATAAACATTTTTGTACTATCACTTAATACCCGCCGACATTGCTGGTAAAATAATGCTTATGCGACATAAATGTGGTAAAAGTGATGTCTACGAAGTAGAAAGGTAAAATACAACTAAACAACATTGTGTATTCGAGATATTGTCACGGCTCGGTCTGTTGCGACCTTGAGATATATTCTCATACCATGACGTGGCGGAAAATACGAATACCGACGCTAGATTGGGCTTGAATATGCTTAAAACTGGGCAAGAATTAAAGGTTCCGTGCTTCGCTAACGTCCCCGTTAGCATCTTCCATCACCGTGTAGGACCACTCATGCGGAGTGCGACCATACTAAGGAAAGGGATTATGTCTTAATATCGTGAATAGTTAGATACGGGTGTATTCATTCGTGATGCGTAACTAGGTTAAACCAACGTAAAGAAACATGTCGGCAAGCATTGGAGCTTTGGAACAACATAGAATTTTCCTCGCATATTTTAACAACTGGCAATTTTTCTATTTTGGCATTAAGAAATCACGCTTTTATTTCTTAATCGTTATGCAATGTGTACAAGAAGTAATCAAAAGATACATCTACTATCTGGGTCAAGTATTATACCTGAATGTCAGTCAGCTCTTTGTAGAATCTGGACGCAACTTTTGCCCCGTTATCCATTGTCGGTATCTTAAGCTTGTTGTCCGCGTACAGAATACTGTCGACCGGGCACACCACGCAAGCAGTGCCAGCACCAAATAACTCCAAAAGCTGAATAATTTAAAAGTAACGTTGGTGTGGTTTACTTTTGATTTAAAACTTTAAGTAAGATAAACAAGGGTCTAGCTGCGGATATAACAGTTAAATGAGAATTGTTATTTATATTCAAAAACATTTATTTACAAAACGCGAAAAGCAAGACATTTATGTAAATAAAATGTCAAAGTAGCGACCACTTGATAAACCGGAAAGTTTAATAAATTAATAGATCACTTACTCTGTTTTCAGATAATGCTTTGGTGATATCAGCCATGGTTATGATTCGCTCAGTGACCTTGAATTCATTCCATTCACGAGCCAACTCCATCAGGGAAGACCGAGTTACACCGGGAAGTACAATTCCCTTATCCAGTGGCATGGTAGCCAGTTCTTTTTCTATGGTGGACAATATGAAACGTTAAAAACATAACAAAATGCCATATGTTACAAACAGGCAGAAATTCAACTCAAGGGTAATTAATGGCATAATCTATATATTAAATCCGATTGAAACAGCTGCTAATCGTTATCGACAGTGTATACGGGTTCCTTACAGCTCTTTAATCGTGGTACATGTTTGCATATGTCGCAAGCATACCTCCGTTTTCGTTGATCCAATATACGAACACGTTCATAGTGCCAACTTCAGTGACCTGGTGGTCGTCCCCGTACAACCATAGCACTTGCTGGCAACCACGCTTTAGTGCTTCCTGTTGGATCTTAATCGTTGGGCCGTAGTTGCTGCAATGGAAGGTTATTACATGAATATTGTATGCTGATGTTTCAATGTGTATTGATTAAAACCTACATACATTTGCTGTGTCCTTGGGGAAAATACTTAACGGACATTAAGCCAAATGGACGAAAACTAAGGTAGCATCTCAATCGTACATAATACAGTCCAAAAATCTATATGTTATTACATTGCTTCCACGAATATTCTACCCGATACGCCTAAAAATAAACACGAATATTAATTCTGAATTGATAAACACGAATATTCTACCGATACGCCCAAACACCAGATTAGCTACCATAACCTAAAAGTGCAAAACCAAAACCGAGGAACGAACCTTCCAAGTTTATAAGCCCCGGATCCACCCTTTGCTGCTCGTATGTAGCGAGGATCAGCCATGAGCGAGATGGGGTTAAACGAGCCAGTTTCGAAATAAGGTCCAACTGGGCACAATATGCAATACAACAGTGCTTTGGTCGACATGTTAACGCCAAGGGACGGCTGTGAAAATGTAAAATTAACCACTGGTTTGTTAAGTAAGGCCTAAATGTATCTAGTCGAATAAATAAACACATCACTACATATAAATCAGAGATAGTTGTAGTCATGACATAGATTGCGCAAAAGTGCGTCATATTGCATTTCATTTTGCTCTATTTGTATGGATGCCATTTTATATACATACACAAAACAACAAAAATCTTGAAGACATCTTTTTTACCAAACGTTTTTGTGGCGATTGCCGGTATATATATAAGATATGCAAAAGTTATCTCACCTCGGTTCCGATCATGGTCGGCCTAATGTAAAGTGAAGCACTTGTGGAGTGCGGGACCCATTCGTGCTCCACCCGAACCAACTCAGCCAAACACTTAACCAATTCCTCCTTGTCGAACTCCTAAGTAGCAATCGATAACTCAAATGATGGAAGTTGTGAAATTACAACGGAAGTAAGGAATTTTAACGATTGGTAATGTTTAATTATTTTATTACATAAACGCGGATGCTAGAATTAAAAAGAGTCACTTTAAACAGGCAAGAAAAAGCAACAAAACTGCAAATTGCAGCTTAATGTCGCACTATGGTTGTAGTCAAAATTAAGATGGTAGTTTGTGCTGTTGTTTGAACTTATGGTGTTTAAGTACTAGATAACTTGGTAATGCATAAATATATCAAAATATTTGACAAACCGGCAAGCAAGCGCGTTTTGCTGTGCGAACCATTCTTTCCATATTTTCCATCGGTCTGAACATTGCGATCCGGTTGTCCACGGTACGGTACGCTTTCATTCCTTCGAATAACTGGTGGAAAAATCGGGTCAATTATTGCAATACATCACGAATCAGCTGATGTATATCATTAATTAGTCATCCAAATTTGTGTCATACCAGAAAACTAGAACGAATTCATTGTACGACATTAAATCGTGGCGGAAGTTATTCTATCTTGTCTGTAAGGATGCTGAATTTATAACTAATACAAAACAGGTTAGACACGTTTGTCTGACATGTTTTTTTGTTGGTACTTAGCCAGGTCTTCCCCTGAAACCAGTAGGTCGAATGGTTGAATAAAAAATCGACCTCTTTGGTTTTAACACACTGTTTTATGTTTGGTAATCCGAATGTGGAAATACGCTTATCTTACAAACCACTCTTGCTAAAAACTATGTTTAAACTCAGATATACCTCAGTAGCATAATGGAACACTGAAGTTGCAGGGTGTAGACTTAAATTCTCCAGTGGCTTAATTTGGGGAATTCCCCAACCTCTTTTGACGCTCCATTCGATGGTGAGCATGTGATCCGTGAACTGCTTGCCGAAGATGCATTTATTCGGATCCTCTGGCTTTGGAACAGGGTTTCTAGTACGAGTTAACTGTAGGGCGGACGCCTGGGGTAAAAATGTGGCGGTAACGTCATTTTTCAGGCGGCTAACAAGTTTTTAAATTACGGTAGTATAGCGTTCTAGAGGTAGTTTTGTTGAAAAACACAATAATTTACCTTAAATGTCGATGACGAGGAAAAGCGTTGAATCTGCAATATATAAACACACGTTTAAAAACGGCGTATATGTACAGTGAGTGTAAGAGTCATTTTATTTAAATAATGTAAAACTAGTGTCATAAACAGTACAGTACCATAGGTAAGTCACTACATCGCATTGAATCATAGTAAACTATAATTAATGTAAAACGTTGCTGGCAGTTATTAAAGTTACGCTTATGGATTCGACACAACATTACACATATTTTGATAAATTGTCATAACCTAGTGCGATAACAAAAACGGATTTTGTGTGCGGTTTAATACATGATGGTGGTGGTGGTGTACTACCATATTAATTTACACATTTACACGTTTCATTGCGCAGTAAATGACATCACTCGTTACTACAGCATTGTATGACTCTAAACAACGAGCACATACGTCATTTCCTGAACGAGTATAAATGTCGAAAACGTAACAACTTGATTTTAAATACTGTATAGTTTGGTTTCTCTTGAAATGTAATTACAATTTCCATTGATCCATAGTACATGTTAAATGTTTTTAACATTTACGAGTAATGCCCAGATTTGTTTAAAGGGTATAAAGTGGCATCGGAAGTACAATGGTTTCCTTGTAATTTGAAACCAGTACCAGAGCAGAGCGTACTTTGTTTCATAGTTATTCTTTATTTATTATGGATTTTAAACTGTAACGTATCCTTTTCAGTGCGCTATTCGTTACTCATGCTTCTCATTATTACTGCGCTGCTGCTTCGCGTGGAAAACTACAAGTAAATTTCCTACGCTTTTCAAATTTTTGTAATGGTTATTCACAAATCACTGTATGTCAAATAGTCGTGTGACTTCTGAATAAACTACCGTCACATTTACACACGACTAGTTAAGAGTACTTACAATAGCGCACGGTGATTTCCTTATGCACTGGTCAAGTAACCGAAGTCTTCCACATGTAGCCATATTTTAATTTGACTTGCTGAACTTTATGCTATAATTTCAACGCTAGAAATAAAAAGTTACATTAACATACGACGCGATATTCTATCCAAACTAGTCCTATTTGATACTAAGCGGTAAACAACAACAAAAATAACAAAGTTGGAATTATATACAGGTCAGTAAACTGTAAAAAAAACAAAACTAGAAAGAGCGTTTTCTTCCATCTTTTTCTGAACTGTATAAAGTCATAAGTTTCAATATAAATTGACATATTGCTATTTTAGTAACATGAAAGGTGCTAAATGTGACCAACTGTTAAACAACTTCTGTACGTTTCATTACCTTACAACTGTTACAGCTGGGCATAGAGAAACGAAAAATACACACACTGAAGTCCTGTGAATGGCGAGTGGTCTAAAGTTGGCCTATTTATAAAATGATTTTCTGTTGCGTCACTATCGAGCATGCGTTGGCTTAGGTAACGTCACTAATTCGTATCGCAGCAATTGTTTCGCTTCAGTAAACAAGCAGCGCGTAGACTCACTACTCACACAACGTTTGAATTTAAAGACATTACCTGAATAGGCGTGTTTCTTTTGACTTTTCTAATTGGCCGAATAAAAAGTCACTGACGTACGGTTACTACTATTATTTTGCATAAGGTGATTTGTATGTTTTTTTGCATAATGTAAAAAATTCTAAAGCAAACAATGTAATGTTTTCAGGTGTATTATACCAAACACGTAAATTCCTAATTTACAATGTATGCCAGGTACTTGAATAAAATACCTTTAATAGCTACGATTATTAAAAACTTTAAGGTACTTGAATGAAATACCTTTAATAGCTACGATTATTAAAAACTTTAAGGGGTATGGGACAGCGTCAGTGCTTATGACAATCTTCTTACTGTCGCTAAGTGGTCTGTGGCTTAGATGTCTAACTGGTCTGAACCCAAAATCCAAAAGGGTATTGTAGGTACTCAATTTATTAAATCAAACGTTCCTAGGTTACACAAATATATAACATCTCTCGAATGTAGTATCGAGTCACTGAAAAATTAAGTTCTTTGTAGTAAAACAATACAAAAAAACTAGCCCACTCTAATATGTACAATCTCTATCATAGAACAAAGCTTATAAAAAGAATAAATTGAACTATACAGTAACGCTACAAAGCGGACTACAAATGTCGTTTTCGTAAATATTTATATAAAAACAGTAACTTTGCTAAAGGATTATACAGGTAGCCATTATTTTGAATACTTCAAAACAGTAAAATATATGACTGGATTATCGACATTCGTTATTTTAAGGTAATGTGCTTAGTCTGATTCAACCGAATCGATTCCATATATGTTACGGTTGGTGGAACACTCGTCATGACCACACCAACACGTGTTATTTCAAACAATGACTCGACAACGCCACCTTACGACTACTAATATCCATACGACTACGAATATCTAGTCTATACTGTGTGTGTATAAGAAAATGACCTTTATCCGATTATACCGTGATCGTGCTCTCCTATAAAACCAAAAAAAGAATTTTATTTGATCTATATAACCTGATATCAGTGTGAAACCTGGTTTTAAACGCATATTTAAAATAAGTATATTTACTTTTGTCTATTGAACTTCTAAACGACATTTTACCTATTAAAAAATGATGGGGCGAATCGTGTGATCCCACTTAGTCATGGTATGTGAAAAAATGTTTAATTAAAGCATGCACCAATCTTCGAGCTAGTGTATCTTGTTTATCTGTACAGTTTTGTAACAGTTTAGCAGAGCTTCGTGAAATAGAGGCTTGCGTTCTATTACTAATTTTACTGACCCAACTAGCACCATGGCAAACCATTTCAGTTAAACCTCACAATAGACTTTAATATTAGGACAGAACATTTGTGTTTATAAGGTGAAAAATATTTTTTTTATTTTAATTGCAATTTTTTTTATTTTAATTGATCAATACCTTGTTTTCGTGTTTCGTAGGAATAGTGTCTGGTCGAGACATATCACGATGAAACGTTACAGCTACAATATTAATGATCAAACCTTAAGTCAATCAGGTTCATGGACGTCTCAGTAAGCCATGCGTTTAAACCTGACTATTTAAACATTAACAGCAAAACTACCTATTATATTGGATTTATCGGCTTGAATTAGAGCGTGATAAGGTAGTTATAAGATTTGGGTCGTAAATCAAACTCCATCGCCTAATGGTTAATCGATAATACACCACTAATATTTTTTTTATTCACCATAACATCAATGTTCTATAACACTGCAATT
>CH002890.1:45203-58350 GCA_000149265.1 Ciona savignyi
TCAAATGTTGAAGATTTTAAAATCAGCTTAGCCAGCTATAAATTTATTCTTTAGTTGAATAGATGTGTTCCAGCTAAGAGAGGTTTGCAATGTATACATTATCCATGGTTACTAGGTATATTGACCAAATAATGTATCCTAGCATATAACTTTACCCTTTTCAGTATTTTTTTACTTTTTATATGGTTTTGTTGACCATTTAATTTCTTTGGTAATTGTTGTTTTTAAATGTTCGAGAATGCTTGCGGCAGAACGCTCCACCCCAAGTATTACAGAGGAGTCCTATACTCCCGATCCGCTGCTTGACATTCAGTTTTACTTTCAAATTGGATTCCACCGGGAACAAGTTGTGGTCAAACGATCTGAGCTTTCATTAGTTGCTTTGAAAGAACTAGCTGTCGCAGTACTAGAAAAACAAGTATGTCCGTTTTTCCCCAGTATATATATTTTTAAATCACCTTTAAAACTCTTGCATTATTTTGTGGGAAATATGATGCGACAATAGTAAAATTGTTGGCTGTTAATAATCTTGATGTTGTAAGGTAAAAAATAAACTAATATATATACCTAACTTTTAAACACTTATCGCATCATGCATTTAAACTTGAAAAGTGTTGACAAAAACATTTAATAGTATGTACAAAAGCTTAAAAAGTTAGTCTATATATTTTGACACATCAAATTATGGATTGAAGAGATAGTGTAGCCATAAAAAAATACAACCGTGAATTTATTGAATTAATAATAGAAAAAGAGTAACAAGTTTCTTGTATTTTAAGCGTTATGCCTTTAACCTTACACATCCTACAAATTCATTTGTTTTATTGTTTCAGTTTCCACAAGCACAGATTTGTTTGAGGCTGGCACAGCAGATTCATCTCTTTCAGCATCAGCCAAATCATGACAATATACTCAAAGTTATGAAATCTTCAGATGAAATGAAAGATGGAGCTCTCATTGAAGTTGTTTTGTCAGGTAATTTTCACTTTTTAGTGTACACAGAGTGGGTACTAGTACTAGTATCTGAAATTACAAAAACATTGAAGGCATAAAGTTAGTGGTACCAGGTTTACAATCTATCACAACCTAACAAATACTGTAACATAATTAATTTTTATACTTTGTAATTCTTGATAGTAATGTGGCTGTAACACTCTTGTAAATTTAATTAGCAACAGCATTACAGTATACTATGTGGATGAACAGAAACAAGTGTTAGATATTGATCTGTTCATCGTCTGAGCAAAAGGCATAATGCATTAATTAACATATTAATATTATATTCCATTTTCAATTAATTCAAATTACCGCGTACATTCATACCATGCATAATGTTCTAAAATATGTTTGTCTTTTATAAAGTAATTTAGGCTAATATTTTCAATGGAATAAAATTGGTAATTTGGTTACAAAATTGGTCTAAATAAGCTTTAAATTGTTAATATTATCTAGAATCGTGTTTTTTTCTATTGGTAGCATTTAAAAACTATAATTCAAGATTTAGATAACTCAATCTTTAGACATCAGACCAGGGTATGTGTCTGCTTGAGAATTGATGTCCGTTTGGTGTTTCCTCTGGAGACGTTACAATTACAATCTTGAAAGTAATTTGTTCCTTTCAATATAGTTATTTATGCACTTTAAATGTCATGCTGATTGTAAACTGTACTAAAGTACCAGTGGTGGAATATTATGGGCAGTGCAAAGCAAGCCCGAGGCCATATACAAAGCACTCCTTGCGTTGTAAATCTTTAACTGTCGGTTGTTCACGCAGCGGCGTATTAAACATAGGAATTTCGGCGTACCCGTATGTGTAGTGCCGCCGTTGACGTTCAGTGCACCGTGTACTAATTTCTTCATATGTGAGCGCCCAAATTTGGCATCGCAAGTTGGGACGTAAATTCTTAACCAACTATAAATCTGTCACAACAGGAGGACGTACAATGCAATGTGGAAATAAAAATAGCGTGATTTCATAATGTAAATACGAGACAGCACATGCTGCTGCAAAAATGAGGTCATCGTTGGTTAACTGATTATTCATCCGATGTTTTTACACAACTGCGTGACTATTTACTGGTGCCCGTTTGCGGCATTTAACGCCGTCGTGACATGTGACTCTGACGTCAAGACAACAACCTGCGTCAAACTGGAAATGAATTAGTTGTCGCGGAGTTATTAATGCTCTTTCTCTCCCATACAGCGGAATTCGGAGGCGATAACATGAAGATTCGACCGCACACATTATCAGTCCATTCCTACAGATCACCTGCTTTTTGTGATTATTGTGGTGAAATGCTTTGGGGGATTGTAAGGCAAGGCCTGCGTTGCGATGGTAAGAAAATGTCAAAAATTGCATTTTTTTGCTTCTCCACCATGAAAAAACACACATTTCAATTTTATTACGCGACAGGTTGCGGTCAAAACTACCACAAACGATGCGCATACAAAATTCCGAATGACTGCACTTTGGTGCGCAAACGAAAGGCTTCTGTATCGGCATCTGTAAATACGTGGAATGGTTCCACTCTTTCCTTGCAAGACTCGGTTTCATCGTCGGTAAGTGTGTTTGAAGGAAATTAGCTGTCAAGTAACAAGCTGTGTACAATGGATGATTTGATATTTGATATAACGCCTGCGCTTTAGTGTAACATGCGCCTTATTTTTGCTCAAATAGAGGTAAATCACACCCCGTTGTTAAATATCCAGCGTATCCGTGTTGTTGCATAGATACTGTAGCGACGCATCTATCGTTACGCCCACTCACTAATTCACCGTGAACCGAGCGTGCAACGCCTTGCCTTCCAGGTGGTGAGTCTGTACCCTTCGACCCAGCGCTCCGGGCGGACTTATTCATGTCGACCGCTTTGGATGGAGCGTTCACTGGCAATACGAGTTCCCCACGCTTTTCAAGTAAGTCCAGCTAAACAATAGGAGGCGTGTGGTAACGTGCGATGCTCGATAAACAACTTATTTCTGTTCGACAGGTGCACTCTTACACACGCCCTACAGTTTGCATGCAGTGTAAAAAACTGCTGAGAGGCTTCTTCAAACAGGGAGTTCAGTGCAAAGGCATGTCCTAGTTTAATCAAGACATGAAATAATAAATAACTTGTCCTAAACAAATACTATTCTATAGATTGCAAATTTAACTGCCATAAACGATGTAAAAACGATGTTCCTGCTAATTGTCCCGAAGAAGAAACAAAAAGTAAGTACCGGTATGCATATAATATGACATTCAAAATAGCACATACCCGCACATACTTACATAACACACGTACAAAGAGCATAAAACAGTCGTTTACTTGTTTTAACACGTCATGGTTACAATTAAGATTAGGTCAATAACAAAACAAACACTGGTTCGTGTTCTACGAAGTAGTACAAGAGAATTCCCCACGACATGCCACTATAATTACTGGGGATTATTAGAAGCCGCGAATGGTTTTTGATAATTCCGCATTAATATCTGAAGAGCCGATCGAGCGAACTGATATTTAATAAGGTCGCTACTGCAATCACTTTCAGGGATGCCTGCTGCATAAGGCTTAACCGCAGCGGATAGCTGTGCTAAGGAAAGGTATTGTTCTACAACCACCCTTAGTATTTAGATTATTGGCGGTGTAACTCTCATACGCTGTATGGTGTTTATGCTGGTTCTTTAACAAAATAGTGTTTTTTACGACTGCATTTAAACATAAAATCCTAGCCCGTATTATCACAAGTAAATATAATATTGTGTTGAGTTACGATTCAACAAGATCTAAACATTGTTATAACCCGCATCGTTCATGCTTCGAAACCTTCAAAACAACGCCCACTTAATTCGAGTGGAACACACACGACCAAATTGACATTCGCGCGCTTAATTTATTATCACAATGAGGTCATGTCAGTCTAACACTACCCCGCAAAACACCACGTTCATTAAGGGCAATACATTACGTCTGTTAATCCTCGGCCAATGTCTTTCAGAACGCAATGACATTTCTTTCGTTATAATCCGACGCTGCACAAATCCTCAGATCGATATACCTTTTGATTTATAACCAGTGCTATAACGCAATAAGGAAATGTGCTTAACGTACGCACTTTTCCGGTAATAATGTTTTCACACACCGATCTATATTGTCCCAAATGAAAGTTATCGACGAAAGATGACCAGACTTTACCTTGCTCCATATGTCAAATCTGTTTAGAAGGGGATTATCCTCCAATCCAAAATCGAGATAGATACTCTTCAAAATTGATTAACATAGCCACATGTGATGTTACTTCACAGTAATGTGATGTTAGATATGGGTAATAAAATAATCCCTTACCGTCACTTCAACAATAGTAAGTTGTTCTCAGTAACAATTTAAATACTGGCTTTTCAATTGTTATGCAAACATTGGGTAACAAACACTCAAAACACGGGTTTCAGCATAAGCTTGATTACAAATACCGCCATTTTACCGCGGACGTGGTATTGTACCATCGATATTTCTACTGATGATGATCATCTTGCTCCGCAGGTTCTGAGACGGACGCGGATGACATTGTGGATAGTGATGACGGGATGGACACATCCGATCCATTTGATCCTCCCACTCCCAGCGCACCCGTGGAAGAAGACGAATCCACGGAAAATAGCATGGCCGTGGAGAGGTAACGCATCATAATGCCTTTCAACTGTATTCTTTATGCGTATTATCATTAAAAGCGATTGTCTATTATCACGTATCCGTAATCTAGTTGATTAAGATCTTGCATTTCATGAATTTTAGGTTAATACTTGATCAAAATATTACTTGAATCATTAATTATGTGTTTACAATCATCTAAGCATTTATTACTGTCAATGTCTCTATATATACATTGCTTTAGCCTTAGTTTACCACTTATCTGAACCATATTTCAATGGAAACAAATTTGAACGAAGTGGTAGTTCAGTAGAACGTTCGGGGAAGTTGTAACATTTGTGCGACGACCAAGAAATGCCTTTAATTCACATTGCCGCGCTCCGCCCACGCACAGTAAAACACGCCCTTCAGGCACATTCATATTGTGGACCAGCATCTCTTTACATTTCCAGCTCGGACGCCCCGAACATTCCCCTCATGCGTGTTGTGCAGTCGATAAAACAAACCAAGAAGCGTTCGAGCACTGTGCTCAAAGAAGGCTGGCTGATTCACTTCACAAACAAGGACTCAGTGGTAACAGTCTATTGATATATATCAACCACCACACTTTTCTGTACAAACTTTAACCCAGCAATTTAACCCTCACCAATATTTCCTATCCCTTGACTTCGTAGTGCTGTGTTATTTTGTTGTGTTTCTCGAATGGTTAGTTATAATATTCTATTCCAGAGGAGGCGACATTATTGGAGACTTGACTCGAAATCCATCACATTGTACAGATCTGAGACTGGAGCGAATTATTTCAAGGTAAGTCTTCGGTGATCTGTCTTAACCACGTTCTTGATGCTGTTTTCCCCGTTTCTACCCATAAAAAGTCCCTGTGCGATTATTAATAGCAACGGAGGAAAACCGTAGTGCTGTGTTGACTTAAGGAATCAATAGCGAGCGTGTGTAAACGCAACCCGGGCATACCTGGCCGCTGACGACACGGCTGAATGACTTGTACGTCGTCTGCCACATGAAAATTGCTGGGTAACACGTCATGCTTTGGTGGTTGTCAGTTTTTGATTTTCATGGAATGCGCGACGGTGTGTAGTCGTGAACAGTGTTTGTAATTTGAATACACCTTACATCGCCATTCCAATCATAATGTGGACAGGCTATCTACAATAGGTAGATGATGCAACCGTTGGCCCAATGTTTGCGAGTCTATTGTCTCGCCCATAATTATTAGTCTTCGGATAGAATAGAATACTCCTGTTTATCTGCGTGGGACGAAGGGCGTGGTACCCATCTTCGGTTTACCGGAGCTGTGGAAATGTGTTGGCGTATTATTGAATAGCGACATTGCTACAGGTGTTCAAACCAATATTCCACTGGGTTCCAGTATTGTCCGGTAAGTGCGCCCAAGGACACAACTGGCAATAGCCAGTAGTTTCGATGCCACAACATTTTGGATGGCGGTGCAATGCCCCACCATATAATAAACCCACCAAACAAATGTTTCATGCAGGAAATTGAACTGAGTGACATTCTAAGCATTCTGATGGTCACCCGACTTCTTCCTGGCGAGCCCTTGCACTTCTTTAAAATTTTAACCTCGGGGTTGGAACTTCTTGTGAGCGATGATTCCGGCGAAATGTAAGTGATAAATAATTTATGAAACCTACCACCGCAACAAATAGACCAAGATACGTGTTGCTGCGCAGACTATGGACAATGAACGTCGACAACCACGTATAAGGCAACGTCACTCAAAGTGATTTATGAAGTAGCGCAGCGTACTTACCGATGTTCCTTTTAATCATACAAAAGTCGGTTAAAATGACACACGGATTGAGAATGTAAATGGTTAACAATAAGAGAGCATTTGGACCCATAGGTTTATGATATCCAGTTTTTGTCTTAAGGTACGCTTAACCAAATCAACCACGTGCGCCGTATATTATCTAAATTCCATTGTAATACCAATATGGCCTCGTTAGTTACGCCATGCATTATTCTAATCTTATCGTTTAGCCGTTACCGTGTGTGCATAAATTACACGATGCCATTAAATGTGCGAAATCAAATTTAGACTGGTAATAAATATGATTGATATGTCATCAAACCTAATATACGGACATTAAACATAATGTTAATGTCAATTATTCGATACTAATGGACCTTCAAAACTGCGAGTGCCGATTTTGATTGCTTATCAATGCAAATACGCGCATATATACATGCTTTAATGGCGAAAACGTATCAATAGATGAACATACACAGGTCGGAAAATGTGGTGGACTGGCACACTCAGGTCTACCAAGCGTTGACTCCTGTAGATAGGAAGCAGGACTCCACCAGCGGAGTGAAAAGGAGTAAGTTTTTATTATCCCCAAAAATCAGCCGATTTCTATCTTTCGTTTTTTTTTTATGTACCCGCAGAAGTCTCAGTAATGATCTCATTAACAAAAGACCCAGAAGATTCGAAAGCCACCGATATTAGCCAAGTAAGTAATCGAGACAGGAAGAATGTGTACATATATACATGTTGCAGTACTTTTTAACGGAGATCGTAACTTTTAATAAAATTGATGAAACTCTTGAGAATACGCAGTGGGAAAGGCAAGATCGATAACCATAGTTCACGTGAACATAATCGATTCTTTTAATTTGCGACTTACATTGATTATTCAATCGAACAGATTTACCAAGTGTTCCCGGACGAAGTTCTCGGCTCGGGGCAGTTTGGTACAGTGTACGGGGGGAAGCACCGAAAGCGAGGCTTTGACGTAGCTATCAAGGTGGTGGACAAACTTCGCTTCCAACACAAGGAGGAAAGTCAACTTCGACACGAAGTGCAGATCTTAGAGGTTGGATAATTATTTGTATGATTTGGATTTTTAACAGCCATGGTGGTTGGTGCATTTCATGCAGCAAGAATGTTTTATTATACCCTAACCATTTTTTTAAGTATTTCAAATGTATACCGTAATAAAGATGCGATAATGTCATATGGTTATTTGTTTCACATGGATAATAATTACACGCAAAATGGTATTTTGGACCTCGTCAAACTAACGTATTTATTTTTGCATAATTGGTTACGTTTGCCGTCGATGACAACTTTATTATCATCACCATCGATTTCATTGAAAGGCTCTTAAAAAACTTCGAACTAATAACGTTGTGTTTCAGTGGTTAGACCATCCCGGCATAGTCAAGTTGTTCAATATGTTCGAGACGCCGGAGCAAGTGTTCGTTGTTATGGAGAAACTACGCGGTGATATGCTCGAAATGATTTTGTCCAGCGAGAAAGGGCGGCTGCCGGAACGCATCACGAAGTTCCTAATCTCACAAGTAAGATGCTTTTGTTAAGCCGCGATTTGCGCTATGCAATTCAACGAGATTCGCACGTTTTAATTTTCAATTGATCCAACATCACTCGCCGCAGATTCTTATTGCACTTCGCTACTTGCACAAGCAAAATATCGTGCACTGCGATCTCAAGCCGGAAAACGTTCTTCTCTCGAGCGACGACGCATTCCCGCAGGTGAATAGCCTCATTCCACAACCGCCATTTAATTTCCTTGATTATTGTCTCGTAAATGGAGTCTTATGACGCGGCGGTGGTTTGCTGAAACCGCTTTGGGCCCAGTACAAATCAGATATTCCCTTCGCAGTTAAAACTGTGCGATTTCGGTTTCGCGAGGATTATCGGGCAGAAGTCGTTCCGCAGATCGGTAGTCGGTACACCTGCTTACCTGGCGCCTGAAGTGCTGCGGAAGGAGGTAATACACATGCAACCACTATTCCCTACAAGTTTTAAATGTGGATTCTCATTTTCAGTGTTACAACCGCTCACTTGACATGTGGTCGGTTGGCGTGATCATCTACGTCAGCTTGTCGGGGACTTTCCCGTTCAATGAAGACGAGGATATCAACCAGCAAATACAAAACGCTGCTTTCATGTACCCTGCCCATCCATGGAGTGGAATCAGCCACGATTGTGAGTTGCCAACAACGAACTTGCGAATTCTTCGTATTTTATTCTCAGTACAGTATTACCGCGTTCGCTTATTTCGCTTGGACAATAAGACTAATAACAACTTGACAAAACAATTAAAATTTATTTTCTATTGAAGTATGAAACAATTTATAAAGATGACGAAACCATGCTTATTCCAGCTGTTGATCTCATTGGTTCCTTACTCCAAGTTAAAAAGCGTAAACGACCGTCGGTGGACAAAGCGCTCAGTCATATATGGCTTCAGGTATGGTTGCTTCTCCAATAGAAAACCACACTCGTTCTAATATCCACGATTCCGCAGGATTACCAGTGCTGGCAGGATCTCAGGCAGCTCGAACAGGTGGTTGGCAAACGGTATCTGACGCACGAAAGCGATGACGACCGTTGGAGTGCGTACCAGAGGGAACATGAAAATATGTGATTATGCTGCTGCTGGACGATCCCACGCGATCACGTGCCTTATCACTGTTTGTAAAATTATAGATAACCTGCCATGCAGTATAGTGTCCGGGGGTTTCCGTGCAATGTATAATGACGAACTAACCACTACCGCGTGTGCCTTATCGGGTGGCCAATAAATATGTAGAAAAGCTAAGTAACTTGTTTCAATACGCCTTGTCGAATGAGGTGTTCACATTGCGAACGAGGTAGAAAATGCATGGAGTTTTTCTTGAGTAATATTTTCGATCCGTCGTCTAATTCCAACTCCCCTCGGTCCTCCACACAGCGAACTTCGATGTGAACGTTTTGGGGAGGTTGCATGTCCTATGAAGGGTGGTTTGTATTCATTATTCAATATTTTGTCACTTAAAAAGGACTTCTTTCGTTAGGTCGTTACCAGTGGTTATGTCAATCGGTCTCGTGAACGTTTGGTGCCATATTATTTTATTGTGGATAGAATAGGTCCTCTTTTTCATGTTTATCCTCTCGAATGGGAAAACCAAGAGGGTTAACACACGGGCAATCGTCAGATCACCTCGCGCTCATCGTCGGGTTGCCGGAGATATTTCAGTGTGTTGTGTATGATAGACACGTTTCTTCAATTTGGTAGAACCCAATAAACCGCTGGGTTAAGGCAATGTCCGTTAAGTGCCTTGCCCAAGCAACAACCGACTCGGTAGCGACCAGTTTTGAACCTGCGACCTTTCGGTTGAAAGGCGTCGCACTTAACCGCCAGACTAACCGGTCGGATAATATTATTGTGGTCAGCAGAACATACCTGTGTAAGATCCAGACCGCCGTTTCCAAGAGACCTCATATAGTTAGCAAGTGTACGGTTGTACTTGGAAAACCACTCCATCTGGAATGCAGACAGCAAACAAGTTTAAAACACGTTACAATTAATTAATAAGTGAACCAACCTCTTTCGGCGACATGTTACTCCGAACATTTGCTGGCAACACACTTCCAAACTCCCATCGTAACTCCCGAATTTTTTGCAAGCGGTTATATCTGAAAGAACATCACTTGATTGCAGAAGACAACTATTGGGGATTCGTTTTAGATATTTAAAGGACTACTTACAAATAGGCTAGCAGGCAACGTTTATTTCTTTGCAGACTGTCATGCCTTATTTGCACGGCTGTGAGCGACGTCTGGTCGGACTCGTTCTGTACAAGTTGGGACCTGTGATAGGTGACGTGAACGACATTCAACGGAACGAAAACCATAAACAAGTTCGATGTCGACGATGGAAATACGATGGTGACAAAAATGTCGAAACTTACGACTACGTTTAATTAACGAAAAAGCTCTGAAGGACATTATGCGCCATAACTTTACTATGTATACTCATATCATGATTGGAACTCATAATATGAGATCAAACTTATTTTACGAGAACTGCATCATTTGAGTCTAATGAAGGAAAACCACGAGTTGACGACCACTTTTACTAGTAGTCACTCAAAGGAAGTTACGTACACGTCCTGCTGGTTGGCTTCGTACAATGCTTGCATTTCTTCAAGCACCTGCCGGACGCCATCTTCCTGCGAATATTCATTTGAGAAAATCGTCTTGATCGTAACTTGACAACTTACATTATATGGAGCCAACGTCCCTTCACGATTCCTATGCAATTCCCGAATAAGCTCCAATGCTTTTTCGCCAAACATTTTTTTATGTCCTACAGCCTGTTAGGTATAGAGTTGTTTAGTGCAAGCAAAAAGCGGTATGGTAATATCGTAATTTAGAATTGTAATACTGGAACTTTCAATCATTGCTTAAAATATACTGAGGTAAATATATATTGATGCAATAAACAACAGTATGTCATGATTGCTTAAACTTGGCATTCGGAAAAAACGGTTTGGAGGTTTACTGCAATAAAGGCAGGAAGTGACAATATATAAATGCAATGAGTACAAAAATTGCAAAGATCTTTAAAAGGTAAAACCAACAAAAATGTTTACATTATTGGAATTAGTACATAAACAGAAAAATACGGCTAAAGACAGTCGTTTGAACATTTCATGTGAATATTGTAAAAAAGACAAATCTCAGATATGGCTGCAAAAAGTATTCTTTTATAAATGCTTTATTCCAAGACTAATTACCTCAAAAATAAACTTCTAGTTACGAAGAAAAATTATGCAATAAAGACCTTCCATGATGAGCAAGCAATTTTACACAGCGTGTGTAGAATGTATATATGATATCGAAGCTTTCCTGTACAATGCATTTTAAGTTTATATGCAAAGTACTCCTGCATCTTCAAAATGGTTGCAATTAGTTTGGTTCCATCCCCTATGAACGCATTCTAACAGGGAGATTTCATTGGATGTGCAACCGAGATCAACCAGGTAAATAGGACCCGATCCTACTCCGAAATGGGATCGACGAAAAACTCTTCGAGCGGCCTTGAAGCCAGCCATCTTGCACACCACATGACCATCTCTTATGTCCCACCGGTCGTCGCACACGGTGCCCCAAACCCCGCCGGGCTTACGGATCTCAACTCGACCTCGTTTTATCTGACCATCCCGTTCGTTCACCAGCTGAACTTCTAATGAATTCGCTACAAAAACACATTTGGTTATGTGTTAAACTTTAACCACTATAATACCCTGCAAGCCCCAAGCTGAGCAAATTACGACAAAAATATTGGTGCAGGAACGTACTTTTGCAAAATTATTGGTTGTGTGTTAAACTCTAACCACTAGAATAGCCTGCAAGGCGTGAGTTGATCAAATTACTACAAGTCACTGGTGTTTAATGCATCGTCAAAACCTATGAGATGATCCTCAGTGTACCTGACTGATTGACAATACAATTTTCGTTTTCCAAACATTTCTCATTAAGTTGCAACCTATGATTCTGGCTTTATGCATTTTTACAACACAAGACAGCCTTTAGACCTATGAGATTAGTTTTTTCACAAAATACCTGTAATCGATTCATATGGCATGAACTGGGTACCAGGGTTAAAGACAACTGACTGGGTGGGGGCTTGGGTACACTGAGTGGGACTTCCCCTACGTGAAGGGTCAACAATTTTGTACATTCTGCCCCCTTGCATATCTTTGTGAGCTTTTATCGACGAAATAATGTAAACTTCACCTGGGTCGAGGATATTGCATCTCAGTGAATTAATAATTGGGAAGAAGAAACAAAAGTCGGACTGCATGGTATAATGGTTACGAGTGTGGCCATGAGCTGACAGGTGGTAGATTCAAATTTTATTCTAAACTGTGTGGTTATGTCTGCTGGCAAGACACATATACATGTGGTCTTGATTTTGTGAATTCAAATAAATCAATTAAAAACAGAGAGTTCTATCAAATATTATAACACCCTACAGCAGATCCGGCAAATGGACTGTGCGCATGAGGGATGATCACCTATTATATATGAGTGACGTTGACAAATTAAAAATTAATCTATCATATATGAGTGACGAATTAATTAAGAAATAGCTGAATTAAAAGGTTGGTGTATTATTCATACAATAATTGGGTTACTTAGTTGATTGGTAAGAATACCGAAACAGTATTCAAATATTGACCAGTTTAATACTAGTTTCTAAATAGTCGGTTGTGCCCTTATAGAAGTTGCTTAGCCGACCCGAACGCAGAGGTTTATTGTGTTAATCTAAAGACTAGTAATATCCCCAATGTATACAACACAGTGGAAAAGTTCCAGTAACCTGACGGTAAGCAAAAGGTAATCTGATGTTCCCATTATATAAAGTACTCAAACAGTTAAAATCTTAAATTTAAACAGTAACACCCTCACAATAAATTACCTCGTTACCTTTTTCATCCTCTGCGAAACTCGAGATATATCTGGCATACGACCCACTGAGTCCATTCCCCACACAGTAATCCGCGCTTCCCATACATATGTTTCGACGTGACCAGCCAGTAGATTGCTCACGAAGATAGAACAAGCGTCTGTTTTAACAATTGATTGTCAAGTGAAAAGAAATTTTAATTCGAAAGTGTCAACCACATTTCAATATCCCCTAAATATAATCAGACATTTATATTGTTTATTAAATGCAAGCAGA
>CH002890.1:70193-119686 GCA_000149265.1 Ciona savignyi
AAGTATATATTAAATACCTATATGTTGAAATTTTGTTTGTGCAGTGAATAGTTCAACATTGTTTTTTTGTTTTTTTTTATCTGAGCACAACATTTTGTGCCATTCTATATTCTCTAGTGTATTGAAAGTAGTGATATTTATCGTTTATTTTAAGCACAAAACCTCCATGATCGGACATTAAGCATGATGCAACAGCCATACTGTCACTTTAACTTGCCCAATTGATGGGCGGTGGATAGGATATTTATGTTTATTCCAAGTGAAGGAGAAAACCAAGGGGGTTAACACACGGGCAATCGTCAGATCACCTCGCGCCCATCGTCGGGTTTCCGGAGATATTGCAGTGTGTTGTATATGATAGACACGTTCCATCAATTTGGTAGAACCCATTAATCCGCTGGGATCAGGCAATGTCCGTAAAGTGCCTTGCCCAAGGACACAACCGACTGGCTAGGGACCACATTCGCACCTGCAACGTTTCGACTGAAAGGCGACGCACTTAACCGCTAGACCAACGGGCCGGACAAATTGAAAGTTTTGGAATTTATTTTCTTTGCACTTTGATCCTTTTTTGCCCTTCGGTGGCACTTGTAGAGCCGTGATAAAACGCTTTTTTTGTGTCGGACTGCTGATTTTTTCAGCGACTCGCCAGGCAAGTATTGACGAAGTTGTTTATGTTGATTTGGTTAAGACTGTATATTTTTTAACCAGTAGGCAATCTATCGAGAATTGCGTAGGATTTGGATAACTTACAACATGCAACATGTTGTATTGTTAAAATCACCGAACTACTCTAAACGCAGAAGAATATATGACAAATAAATTTTCAGTTAAATTTTATTGTTTATCACAAACATGATTTGGAGCTTGTGTTTTCAATTGAACCTAAGAACAAATAAATAAACATGTAATAGTGGCACAAGGAGATAAAATTTGATTTTCTTACCGCGAAGACTGTCATTGTAATCTTTCAGCTGTAAAAAATAACATTTTGATATTACGTGGTTAGTTTTCAAATAAATATAAAACAATTTTCACAAAAGTTTTTTTTATTTACCGTCCTCGATGAGGTCCAGTTCACTGTAATGAAAAAATTTAATTATTGCACACGGAATTACAAGTGGTTTGGAAGGTAAGTTTGGCGCCTATCAGTCAAAAGGTTGCGGTCTCGAAACTGGTCGCTGGATAATCGGCTGTGTTCTTAAACTAGGCAATTAACCAACTTTGCCTCAACCCAGTGAAATAAGTGTGCTTAAATTGAAAGAATACCTCAATCTGTACCACCCACTGCAATAACAGTAATCCGACGCTGAGCGCGAAACAATTTGTCGGTATAACTATGTAAACCCCCGCCCAACGTATTTACGGAGTAAATTGTGTTGCGATAACTCACGATTGCTTTTGATTCCATCTTCGTCTTCTCGTGGTCCTTCGGCGTCCTCCTTGCCAAAAGCCAGGGTCGACCGCATTAATCGCAACTGTAGCGAACTGCAGGAGAACGAGAAGAAGTAGAACGAGCTTTCTGTCCATGTTGTCTTGAAGATAATTCAAATGTAAAGTTGTTCGGCCTTATCTTGGTTTTATACGTTTTGCTGTGCATGATTCCCAGAGGTCGATAGACGGAGGGCGTACCGCGAAGGCCTGGAAACGGAAAAACGAAATATGGAGTGTTGGCGCGTCGTCTAAATCTCAAAAACAACAACGGCAGGTCTTTCGCAATGTTCTCTGATTTATATTTCATATTTGTTTGAGATACTTTGCGTTCATGGTTTTATATATTCTTTTGGGGGCATATTTCGATTGCAATTATTTGTTTTAAACCTATTTATATACACAGGATGAACCAAAATTAAATCCATCACCAACCAAAGATTCATACATCAAGGTATTCTTGTTTTTAATTCAAATTTATTTATTTTTTATATAAGGAAACAAACATTTCTCCACTATATTAAAACTGGCTCGTATTGTAACAAGGTTTGAATTGCTTTCACATTATTTTTTATTCACAATTCATTACACCACATAGAATAATGAATTTTATGAGCACCATGCCTGCTTATGTAAGGCGAATTTATCTGATATATAATGTTGCACTTGTTTATATTCTTTGTTTTATTCACTTTTATATATTTACTTGAGTATATGCACTTTTGTGAATTAACTTTTATTTTACGATTTTTGTTGCCTTTATTTCAGTTTTAACCGCTTTTACACACGGGCATCGCAGTAATTATAATTGTTCGTCGAGAGCCATTGAAAATATTATTGGTGACGAAACAAAGTGCTTCTCACGTGACTGGGTACAGGACACCAATTACATTCTCTATCCGTCAATCACAATTGTGATTGGTTGAGATGAAACTTGTTGCTCCGCCCATTCTAGTTTTACCGGAAAGTAATTGTCACGTACGTTTGGATGTCTCTAGTATAGACGTGACATCCGTCGAATCAATTTCTTTTGAATCCATCGAGGAAATAATTTCAAAGTATGGTTTCCTTTGTCCCGCGAGATACAGGCGTTGTTTTTCCATCATTCATTTGTTATTCAGCACAGTTGTCGTTGCTGCCTCGCAATGGTAATTTTGCGATAGAAATAAATTAAACTAAAGATCGTCAACCATGTGTCAACTACCACTATTTGTAAAACGCATTTTAATTGTACGTTTTATGTTTCTGCAAGTATTACAGAAGTATGTGATGTATCTTAAGGACGTTACCTTAGCGGCCTACCGTTTGACCATTACTATAGTCCTTGTTGCGTTTTGCTTTAATAAAACTACAACCCCTCAAAATATTAATAAATACAGTTTTCCATAAATTGAAGTACTGGAAACGTTGATAACATAATCACAAAAGTATATACGATAGTGTATGCCAGTATAATCAAACTATGTAAAATTATTAACTCATAATGTTATAAATCTTGTATACTTGTGTATAAACAGCTTACGATAAACGAGCCCACATGTGTGCCACACAAGCAAGATCAGGTAATTATTTCATCTATTTTATTTATTTATTATTAGGCAAGGTAACTTATTAGGTGTTACGATCCAGTTCTAGATTTTCGGTGACCGATCTGGAGTCGCATTTAATGCGTGACCCATTTGTTTTCAGTGCTTCATTATGTGTTACCGCAATTAATTTATTAACCTTGATAAAGCCAGGTATATTCGGATCGATATCTCTCCAGTTTTATTGAATTATACCAAAAGCCATAAACTTCCTCATTACAACCACCCACTGTGTATGCAGTATACCTTATGGCTTATACTGATCAGCATAGCTTATCCAATTGGTAAATACAGTGTGTCAGTTTGTGAATAGTATCATAATAAAATCAATTTAGTGTGCCAACCATTGTTAGGGTGCGGTTTGCATAGTTAACTAACTAACTAATTTGAATATTAGTAAGCGGACAAAAGAAAAATAAATAATAAAGTCTACTGTTTTGCAAGCTTCCGAGCAGCGTAGACCGTTTAAGTTTGTACATGCTTATTTTGTGTGCACCTCAAATCACACGGCGTGCCATAAAAAAACTCTCGCGTGCCGCTGGTGGGCTACTATAATGCATTCGAACTTTTCGTTTCATTGCGCCCGTTTTGATGTTTAATGTTGCGGTAATAGGTAAATGTGTAGTGGCGTAGTTCATGCTTACCTGGGAAGTGTGATGTAATAATTTTTTTTATTGCGTCACAACGAAATCTTATTTTATTTTCATCTAAATCTCACAAGGACATAACCACGAGAACGAGTCAAAAATTAAAAGCTTCTGAAGTAGAACAGTAGATGATTTTCAATGAAACAAATCATATAACGAAAACCTTTTAAAATTTGGATTTACGATTTTAATCTGCAAAAGAGTTGCGCTTTGAGTCAGCAAAGACTTTAGCTGATTTGCAATTATATTCCGCGAACAAAAAAGGTTGTAAAACACTGTAATATAGTTATCACACGGGTAATCGTCAGTTTGTCATGGTCGGGTTACCGGAGCTACGCCAGTATGTTGTGTATGATTGAGACATTTTTGTATTATTTAAGTAGTACCCATTAAATAACACATTTTCCCATTCACGGGGATAAACATAAATATCCTGTCCTATCCTATCTATATTTTCTAAATGTGCAGTGTCCATTTGTCACTTTTTTATTTTATTTATTTACAAATTTCTTTACAATATAAAATAAATAATCCTGAACAGTTCCGAAACGTGAACCGATATAGAACTAGAGAGTGTCAACCACGTGTTTAACCACCACTATTTATAAAACACCTGTTGTATGCCATATATTCATGCTACAGGGTCCCTAACCACATTTTGTATTTTATACACTGAGTATGTGTAGTTTGTTTCTGCAAGCATAAACGCATGGGTCCCATAGTTATTAAACCAAACTTCTTTTCCATGTGCAGTTATAAAAAGAATACGCGTGTGAGATTTTCGAACATTTTACCACAAATGTTTTAATTTAAGCTTCTTGTCACGCGCTCTAGTATAATGAAAGTTAATTCCCAAAACAGCCCGATTGAGTTTCATTATTTCGGGGGAATTACCCTGGGCTTAGTACATTAATTTCTGTTTTTACATCTGAGTAATGTTATCAAAGTTAGGTGTTTGTTAGATAATCTAACAAACAGTTTTAATCCGCTTTGGCGACTCCTTGTTGAAGATGTCGGGCGCGATATGGCATGGCCTGTTAGCAATCGTATGGTTTTGGAAACAGAGTCGTAATTTTGTAGGGTATTTCCCTAGGTATTGATCATTTCTTTTTGCTCAATGGTACAACGTCGGATAGGGTACTAACATTTTAGCCGACCAAGCGCTATGCCCTAAAGAGCTTATTTTAGAAAAAATACCGTTTTGGTTTTTCAACTCCCAGGGGAATTCCCCTAGGTATATTACCCAAAATTTTGGTTTCCGCATAACTAGGCCTTGTTGTCTAACACATGGCAAAGTTTCATTGCAATTCCATTACGTTTTCTAGTAGATGTCGGAGCCACAAGCCATGCCTGTCACAATCATGATTTGAGAAAAAAATCTTACTTTTTAGGGTATTTTCCTAGTTATTTTTTTTAAATTCTTTTAAGTGTTATATCAGTGACTAATGCACTTACATTTTATCAAATCGAATTTAAATTGGAGCAGCCATTTAAGCGCTCTGCGCAAAAAAAAGCTAATTATTTAAAAAAATACCGTTTTGGTTTTTCAACTTACAGGGGAATTTCCCTGGGTATATTACCCAAAATTTTGGTTTCCGCATATCTAGACCATGTTGTCTAACAAATGACAAAGTTTAATTGCAATTTTAATACTTATTCTGTTAGATGTCGGGCCACAAGCCATGCCTGTCACAATCATGATTTGAGAACAAAATCTTATTTTTTAGGGTATTTCCCTGGGTATTTTTTTAAATTCTTTTAGGTGTTTTATCAGTGGCTAGTGCACTTATATTTTATCAAATCTAATTGAAATTTGGAGCAGCCGTTTAAGCGTTATGCGCAAAAAGATCTAATTTGTTTTTTAAAAATCCATTTTGGTTATTTATCTCCCAGGGGAATTCCCCTGGGTATATTACCCAAAAGTTTGTTTTTTTGCATATCTAGGACATATTGTCTAACAAATGACAAAGTTTTATTGCGATTCCATTACTTTTTCTAGTATATGTTGGGGCCACAAGCCATGCCTGTCACAATCATGATTTAAAACAAAATCTTATTTTTTAGGGTATTTCCCTAGGTAAATTTTTTAATTCTTTCTTTTTTTTAAAGTGTTATATCAGCGGTTAATGCACTTACATTTCACCAAATTTAAACAAAAAGAGAGAAGCTGTTCAAGCGCTATGCCTCAAAAAGCAAAATTTTTATTAAAAAATACTGTTTTGGTTTTTAACGTCCCAGGGGAATTCCCCTAGATTTATTACCCGAAATTTTGGCTTCTGCATATCTAAACTACGTGGTCTAACAAATTACCGAGTTTCATTATGATTTCATTACCCTTTCTGGTAGATATTGGGTCCACAAGCAATGCCTATCAAGCGTTTGACGAAAAAAAAAAAAAGAAAAACGGTCAAAAACAATATGTGTCCCATTTTTCCAAATGGGACCCATAATAACAGGTGCCAAACATTCGCCAAACGACAGTCGTGTTTAAATATTTTGTCGGTAGAGTAATTCCCCGGCGCAATTCACCCAAATTTTGCCATTGCATATCCAATCTATATTAGCTAACACATCTAGAAGATTCAACTCGAATGGTGATTCTTTTAGTTTTATATGTATAGAGAAAATAAAACAGGGCACTTAAATTTCTGGGAATTTCACAGAATATATAGTTAAAATGCTATTGGGCGTAGGCATATTTTTTGTTTATATTTAGATTCTCTATCCATTTATTTTAGAAATTAGTTTTCACGCTTGATAATAATGGATTTATTATTGTTGAAGCATGTTTTATTTTAGGAGATTTCCTATGGTTAGTTTTTTTTTATTAAAATTCTTAACGACTGGTTTTGCCGGTTTTCGAATTAAACTGGCACATATTTAACTGGATTACCCGTTCATGCTAATCACCTCAACCGGACATGCCTTTCACCAGCGTAACAAAGGAAAAAATAAAGAAAAAACGGAGTGAAATCAATTTGCCCAATTCTGAATTTCAAAGGGAGCATTTTAAAAAGTGCAACAAACATACACAAATAACACGTTAGTAATAGCATACTTATATATTACGAGTAATACTGTTATGTCAAAGTAAAGTACACACACAGCAGAAATAACATCTACAATTATGTGGCGGGGGCTAAACTCGGTCATAACAGACAGCGTTCTGGTTCTGTCACGACCGTTGAATAAGGAACACAATGCAAATGAATAATGATCAAATTGCAATACCTGTGCATGGAAGCAAGAACACCACATTCCCATGTCTGTATTTTAACGCGCATTGAGTTTTTATCTTATAAAAGATGTTTTGGCCGGTACTTGGCGCGGTATTCTTTTTTCATATCACCGGTCACAAGTTGCAGCAATGGCAAATCCGTTTTCCTATCAATAATGCAGCGTTGAACCAATTCTAAATATGTTATATTCTCATTTGTGTTTGGATCAAAGAAACCCTTGGTGTCATCCGATGGATCATCCAGAATTTTCTGCAACCGCCTGTCAAAAAAACCCCGCTCAAAAGCCACTTCTACAGGTAATCTGTGGTTTGCAAATGGGTCGATTATACCCCCAGTAGCGATTTGGGCTTCAAGAAGTCTGATTCCGTGACTCTCTACGACTAACTTTCGATTCATAGCCTCAAATAACGACAATGGGTTACTTGAAAGTCGAGTTTTGAAACCGAGAACGGCTCGCTCAGCGCGTACTAAAACAGCTTCGAATTCTCTGTCAATTAGCCCCCTAACTTTGGCTTCGTTCACCGACATCTTTTCTCCGGTGTTCGGTTCAATTATACTTCCCGTGGCAGCTTGCGCTTCTAGCAAACTTATTGCAGTTCCCTTACGAATTATCCCCTGTTGACATGCATGAAAAAACGTCATTTTTTTGTTTGTTGCCATGTCAATGATACCAGCAATTGGACTATTACCAACTAGAAAGGGTTGTAAAGATATCTCAATATCCTGTTCATCGGTTTCTCCTAATTCTACTCGTTTGACAGTCGATTCACTGACTAAACCAGCTCGAATTAAATCCAACAACTTTACTGCCTTTCTCCACCCCGAAGTAAATACGACATCTTCTCTTCTTTTTCCTGGTTTCGGTGTGGGCCGATATTGTATATCTTGAACTTTAGACACTTCTGAGCGAAATTCAATTTCAGTTATTTCATCTTGTGAAATATCATCGTCATGCGTATTCTTCTCTTCACTGCTGGATGAGTTATTTGTCTTCTTTTGAGGTTCTAAACCAGATAATTTGGATTCTGAATGAGAATCAGGTAACTGAGGTTCTGAATCAGATAATTTTGATGAGGAAGAAACAGATCTTTCTTGATCAACCTTTCCTAGCGTGGTTGTAATAGGAGCTTTTAATGATAAGGAATTTTTACCCCATTCGTTTGTCCTGTTTGATGGTTCATATTCGGAATCGCTGTTGCAACTTGACGACAAACTACTGCTAGCTGAACTCGACACTTTCTCACTATTTTTATCATGTTTTTCGTTGTTTTCTTGAGATGAACTTCTAGAGAATGAGATGTCAATCTTCTGATCATTATCAACATCCGAACTGGATTCCTCTGCCTTCTTTGGTTCCATTTGTTCATCATACGTTTCAATGACTTGCATAGGAGCTTCATTGTTTTGCAGTTCATTGTATGAAATAGGAATTTCATTGTTCTTGAACAATTCGTCCTTCATGTTTTTTTCGTAAACAGACCTACAAATAATACATCTCTAATAACAACAACAAAATTCCATATTGAGCATAGTATTATTACCCCTTTTGTTCTTCTGAGTCCAATGCCTTCATCTCCAAAGCTGATTCTGTGCAAAAATTTAAAATATAAAATATATAAAAGTTCAAACTAAAAAATTAAAAATTAAATTTAACTACAATAAAAAAAATTAAATAAAACACTGACCTTGATTTTCATCGATCGTTTTCTCGATATGTGGTACCTAAAAAGTGTTTATGGTAAAAATGGCTTTTTTAACACTTTTTTAATTTTATTTTGTCCGAAAGCTTAGTCTAGTCTTTTTAACCTTAAACCCCAAAAGTGTATTTATGATTTAAAAAAATTCTAAATAACTTACATTTACACCAGCACAATGATTTACAACATGGCATCATAATAACAAAGCACATCCGAAACCAACAATTTACATTCGCAATTACTTATTTACGTCTTTATTATAGTGACATATCTTAAATGTTGTAAAAATCAAAAATGCTTTAATATTGTGGAACTCTTATTGCACACAGATTAAAAAGCGTTGGCTTAGTCGTTTGAGTTCTTGGGTAAAGCATTTCCCGACTTCGCCTTAACCCCGCTATTTTAGTTGTTGTTATAAAATAATAGAAACGCCTAAATCAAATACAACATCCTATTATATAGCTCCTGTGACCCAGCGGCCACAACTAAATGATGACGATTTCTTGCGCGATTATGCCTGTTTTGTTTTCCTCTTAATGGGGTTTAGGCAGAATTATGGTATAAATTTGGCATTCCTTATTAAAAATGTTCTTACCGATTTTCCGTGACTTGCAGTGATTGCGACCTTATACGGAGCAGTATTACTAAGAAGAGTAAGAGCATCTTGGTAAGGTATATCATCAAAAAATATAGTGACGCTCTCGATCACATTCCCTGAAATAAAAGGATGCACAGAAGCGGTCAGTAGTTATAGAAAGCAGTCATTAAAACATAGTACTCCACAGTTGACTTGCTATTCTAATGAATTCCAATATAGTTTTTTTAACACCAGATACTTAGTCAAAATCATAAAAAGTATGTCCAGGGATATGCGCGAGTAACTTTACTTCTTAGCAACCTGACGTGCTGTCGTAAATAATATTTGCACTATTTTTGTTTACGTACTCAAGATTTTTTAACCCGTAGCTAGTTAACCAGTTCATCTTAATCAAACTTATGCTCCAGCCAGAAGTGGTGTGGCATTTATTTTGGGAAACCTTTTGTTATAATATGATGGTTTAAAAAGGTACGTTTATTTTTGCTGTTTTTAAAAGATATATCACATATAGCTTTCCAACGAGACCAAATTTTAGCGTTTCGACAAAAACTATTGGAGATTTTTTATTTTGAATGAACACATGTCAGAAAAGACACATTTGTACATCTCGTTTATAAATGGTCAACATAACAAGGAGAGTTTTAAGTTGTTACCGCATGTTTGTTTGTTTAGAACTGAACATTTTTTCTTTTTACTAAATTGCGATAATTCGACCTTGTCAAATTAAACGTTAATAATTAACTCTCTTTGTTGTTTATTGCATTGGAAAAGTTATTTATCTATTTCTAAAGCAATTGAATAAACAACCATTAAAAAAAGCTTTTGTTTGGGCTAATTTTGCTTTAATTGTGTTTTTTGATTAAAGCTATAACTTACTATCATGTATTATTCCAGGCACTATCTTTATATTTTGTTTACCTTCTTTTAATTTGCCCTGTGCCGGTCCTGGCTGTCTGACATTTGCAACAGTTATATCGCCGTATTCGGACATGACATCAAAGCCATTGGTTGGATGGTCTTTTTCACTAAGCAGAACCGTGAAGACATCCTGATTTGAAATAAAGGTGTATAGTGAGCACACGGTGTTACACAAGTCTTTTGTCATACACTTTACGGAAAGTAAGTTTGAATAGCACTGTTGGAGTGGTACTATTCAAACGGTGAGAATGCAGAAAGACATACTCACACCACTTGAACTGCTTGGAACCTGTTGAATTTTCGTCTCAGATTCTGCACTTTCAAAGTTTTCATTCTAAATGTAATAATTAAATTTTCATCAAACAAACATTTGTAGAAACTAAGGGTGGCGATAAAACTTATAAATATGACCGCATTTCAAGTGTACTGGTTGCCCTTTTGTGACATCACAAATGTGTACCTTTGTGCACTTGTATATGATGTCACAAAGAGAGCAAACATTGCTGTACGTAAATAAACTTCTGCGGCCATATTTGTTTGTTTTAGTTATTAGGATAACGCAGCAAAAGTTAGTAACTAAATCTCGGCCTTATAAATTCATCAAAACTGTGCGTCAAAATAATATATTAACGTCACGAATGATTTACTTTGAAGAAAAATGGGTAAGTCTCTATTAAGTACTTAGATTTGAACTAAATACCATTGCCTATTCATAAGTTACACTTGGTCATTTATAATGTGCAACTGTTAAGTTATGATAGTAAGTATACTGTCAATGAAAAAAAAATATTGTGTGACTAAGGCGTTAAACAACGCTAGTTTATATACATTGCATTTATTTAAAATAATGTATCAACTCTTTGCGTCGCTTACCGCTTCAGTAACTTGCAGTGGAACAGCTGTATGGAATGGTGTAATAGCAACTTCACAATCGGAGGAATTTTCCTTAGTTTCGTCTGTGTTAAGCAAACAGATTAATACTTGTTATGACTTACCTTCGAAATCGAAGGTGGCTCACATTTTTTTTCATTTTTTTGCAAACGCTCGTGACACACATACCCGGTTCCAGAACTTAAAAAGAATTGTCCAATTATATTAGAACTTATATAATTGCTAACGTATTGCGGTTTGCCTCGACCTTTGATCTGACAAAATGCCCAAGGGGAATTCTTGATCAGCCAAAAATGAAAAAAAAAAAGTTTAAAGGCTACCACGCCGATATATTTTTTTGATATCTTAGAAATATCCCAGTTTTCATCAAACACTTTTTTATTATTGTTCTTTGTATACCAAAATAAATACTTCATTTAAAAAACACGGATATCAAGTTTGGAGTGAATACCTTCTGTCAGATGGACTAATACCAGTAGAGCATTCGACTGTAATGATTTGGTTCGGTGCTTCCTTTATTACCTTGGGCAATTTCGTACTGTTACCTCACAAGCATTTTAGTCCCAATACTCTACTTAACGAGACCCCACTTCAACCCATTGGAACAGCTCATGCCCTAGCACCGTGCAGCCTACATTGCAGATTGCAATGAAAGGTATAGCTTGTCGGGCCAATTCACAGAATTAAGTCGTATTAGTAATTTTGTCGCATTTTACATTACCTACAACAGCTGTAAGAACAGGGTTCTCGTGTCCCCCATCACGAGCGGTTCTTTGACGTTTATTTTTCCTTTCTGTAATAGGAAATCATGCTGCTTTATACTGCTGCTTAAAGAGTCTAAACTCTTTTAAAGCATTTAATCCAGATAATAAAAAGTCGAATGTAACCCAGTCGAGCTGTTTATATAGTGACTTTTAAAATTCATCGGTTCATATCGTTTAAAAGTTGCAGCACCCTTCGTTCGTAAATCCGCTTTGGTTTCGTCTGCTACTGGAATGCACAAGCATCCGCCCCGGTCACTCATCTAGAACACTCAAACTCTACTTGCATACAAATATATTTTTGATGGTTACTCACTTTTTATTAGTTTGAAGCACAACCAGACAAGCACCATGATCTGTGAAACAACCCAAAGAGTTGCGAAAATGCTAATAACAATTGGTACGGCATAGTTACCATGCGCCTGTGCACTCACGACACACAACAATAATATCAGTAAAAACAACATCGCCCTACTACGACATGCACAGCATAAACAAGTGGAAGAAAATCTTTTCAATCGGGATTGACGCGCCCTTAAATTCCTTAACGCATGACTTCAAGAGCTTTTTTCCTACACAATTGTGTGTTAGACAGAAAACATGGCGCAAAATAACACTTGTTATAACGTCAAATACAAATTTATTTTATTTATTATTTTATGATAAAATAACGTACGCCTTTGTTAATTCGATTTAAATTCCTGTTAACAAACAATGGTAAAAACAACTACAGGATTAATGCAAACGGTAGTTTAAAACTGACATTAATAACCCTTATGTTTATTGTGAAAAATATTAATGAAATATATACAATATGAAGCTGTTAAAGTCACTGCTGTGACGTGCTTGGAACTACAAGAGATTCATTTCCTTCGTCGTCTTGCTGGAAGTCGCCTTCTTCCGCCATCAGTTGGGCCGCAGTTGCCTCGTCAATGAGCTTGAATTTAAGAGCCTCTTGGACGGTAAGTTCGTTGCCGGAGTTCGGGTCAACAATTACAACTCTTCGACTGGTTGGCGAAGCTGTCAAAAATGTGTGGGTTATAATCAGTCTGATAAATTGTTCCAGCGGAGAAAACAAAAAGGAGGGAAACCGGGAAGGCGGGACGGAGGGAAACTGCCCACTAAAATCTAGATTGTGACATTAGAGTTAGTTTTAAACATGGGGCTTGAGTTAGGGTTAGTATTTGGGTTAAAATTAGTGCTTAGGGCAGGGTTTAAATTAGGATAGGATATTCATGTTCATCCCCGTGAATGGAATAACCAAGGGGGTTAACACACAGGCAATCGTCAGATCGCCTTGTCGGGTTTCCGGAGCTATTGCAGTGTGTTGTATATGATGGAACAAATTTATTCAATTTGGTCGAACCCATTAATCCCATGGGTTCAGTCAATGTGCGTAAAGTGCCTTGCCCAAGAAGACAACCTACTAGCTAGTGACCAGCTTCGCACCTGCAACCTTTCGATTGAAAGGCGACGCACTTAACCGCTAGACTAACCAGTCCGACATAAATTAGTTTCCGTAATTTTTGAGTATTTTCACTCTTTCCCTACTTTAAGTGTTGCGCCTCCCAGCGGTGGACCGAATCTATTTTTAAAGGCCAGAAGTGGGCGTGGGAAATAGAGAAATGTTAAGGGTATAAACTATACCTGGTCGACTGCCCCGCATTGAAGTCTTCTTCTTTTTCTTCGCTTTCACCTATCAAAATATATTAACTTTAATCATGGCATTGACGCGCCGAATAGTCGCCGTTTCAAATTGCAGCAAGGTTTGCTGGATCCGAATTAGTCGTCAGTCGGATTTAACTTGGTCAATGCACCTTACAACATTACCTAAATCTACTAAACACCTGGAAACGTCTAAAATCATACACACTGTATTTCAAAAGCTCAAATTATTGTAGTGTTATAACCCAGTAATCTACTGGTTGTCCAAGCCACACAACAGACAAGTTTGCTGGCTAAACTCTTTTCAAGTGGCTTTATCAGCCGAAGTAAAAACACACTCACGACTGGTTTAGATTTCCCAGGTGACTTTTCTCTGATTTTACGACTTGAAGGTTCGGGTTCGAAGGGTAGAACATTCGGAGTCACGGTTCCTACCTCGACTGGGAGCATCAGCATTTCTTCAACAACCACACACCTGGTAAGGTAAAATGTAATTATGATTCGCAGGCGAGGTGGATATTCGTAATCCTGTGAACAACACAATTGTTGCTACTTGTAAGTAATTATTTTCCATTGAGGTTGTAATTAAAGTATACCTCTCCATCAGTGTTGCGTAGTTTAGATTTTCTCCTGTCACTGGGTGAACGTAGCTTGTGGTTTCATGGTCATTCAGCTGGGAGGACAGATTTGTGTCCAGCAGTCCCCGCTTTAACGCAACAGCGGCGCTGATGCGCACCGGACTCTTTGGATCAATAATGCCTCCAGTTGCAAGCTGTGCCTCCAGCAGTCTGTGTTAAAGCAATTAACCAATATATAATAAGAGATGCAGTTGTATTATTTAGTACTGGACAATTAAATTAACTTAAAAATACCTTATGCCATGTCTTTCTACGATTTGGTGTCGCCCCATAGCCTCACAAAGTGACAATAACTCGTGTTTGAACGGATCTTGGTAGCCAGTCACTCCCTGGCTGGCCTTGGCAACCACGTCCTTAAATTCCCTGTACACAATTGGTTGTGGTCTGTCACAATATTTCTTTTTTTATGGTCAACCTACCTATCAATTACGCCCGTCTGCATCGCGGATTCTATAGAAACAGTTTTTCCTGACTGCACGTCGATTATTTTACCACATGCCGCTTGAGCCTCTAGTAACTCGAATGCGGTTCCTTTGCGAATTAATCCCGCCCTGCTAGCTTCTTGTATGCTCATCTTTTCACCTTTAAAAAAATAAAACAAATAAAGATCCAATTCTTACACACAACATATTGGTAGGAGAGATATCACATATTATTTTAATTCTCTATATTAAAAGGTATGTATGAAAAAAAACAGTTTCTTTTATAATAAAATATATTAACTATGCCAAAATAAATTGCTCCATTTCCCCCCCGGATTATATGTACCATTCGTCCAATATACAAGCGGTCATTGCACACTTTTTAGTTCAACAATATTTGCCGTGCCTTTAACATGGCTTTACAAGTCGTGTCGCACCTGTGCTCTTATTTAGGATGCCAGCGATAGGCATTTTGCCGTCTACATGCACGCGTAGGTTTTTGATCATGTCCTTCACTTCGTAAGACATCATTCGACGCGTGTCGTATTTTTCAGCTGTTGCGGCATCAATCAGTTCGGCATCAACCACATCTTGTAGCGTCACTGGCCGTTTCGTCTCGGAGTCAAATATAACCTGAAAGATTTTATCGAGTAGGTCGCTCAGAAAAATGTGTAATAATCACCGTTAATTATAGCACACTAACGACTAAATTAATCATAACCTTGGGCGGTCTTGGATCAGTTTTCTTTTTCACTCTGAATGGCAACAAACGAAGACCAGTGTCTTTGTCAATAACACACCTGTAAACATTCTACGCATAATATATGTATATATACGATTACGACAAACTTTTTCATATAAATTTTAATCGGATTAAAAAGATAAAAACCTTTTCATTAATTCGTTGTATGTCAAGTTTTCCTGAGTTGTAGGGTCGAAGAAACATTTAGTATCATCAGAAGGGTCTTGCAAAATTTTGTTTAGTCGTTCGTCGAAAAGACCACGTTTATAAGCAACCCTGACCGGGAGCCTGTGATTCGCGTTCGGGTCCACAATGCCTAAACACATTCATGTTTATATATTTCGTGATGGATGTGAACTTTAGTTTAACCCTGTTGTTGCCAAACTTACCACCGGTGGCGATTTGCGCTTCCAAAAGTCGAATACCGTGATTCTCCAACACCAACCCACGTTTCATGGCCTCACACAACGAAAGAGTTTCAGTGCTTAATTTCGTCTTGTACCCGTACACGGCACGTTCCGCTCTGTTGAAAAAGCAACACTTTGTGGATTAATTGTATAATACTTGAATGGTATTACGGATGGTAATTCTATATACAATAAAGATGTAGCTAATTAAACGATTCCCCTTTTCAAGTTTCGGAAATAATACTTGTCTCCATTAGTGTTTATTAATAGAACTAACCAAGTCGAAGTCATACTTTCGAAGTTAAAACAAAATGTTGTCAATATCATTTCAAGACCTACGAACCTTAGCAAAATGTCTTCGAACTGCTTGTCGATTAATCCTTTCTGTTTGGCTTCCTGTACAGACATTCTCTGGGCGGTGTAAGGGTCAATAAATCGGCCGGTTGCAGCCTGAGCTTCAAGAAGGCTAATCGCATTTCCTTAAAACAAAACCTCGTCAAACCCTGCTTTAAGTTAAATTATTAAATATTCACCTTTTCTGATCAGAGATTTAGTCTTCCACGCATCGTAAATAGAAACCTTCTCTCCAGTTTCGGACATAATTAATCCAGCGATTGGCTCCTCCCCAACCAAATACAGTTTTAGTGACTCTTCAATGCTGGATTCCTTTAGTTTTCCTGTGTTTATGTAATATAACAACAATTAAGCAATTACAAAATTTTGTTATTCTATGTTAAGTTTTAAATTATCAACTAAAATAACAAGTTTAAACCTTCTTCAATTTTCTCTATGGTGGATTCGTCAACCACACCAGCTTTGTAAAGATCCTCCAATGTCACTCTTCTTTTCCATCCAGAAGTGAAATGGACATCCTTTCTTGATCTCCTGCACAAACTTGTTAAATTTGCATAAATTTGAGGTTTAAAAATACTTGCCTCTTAGGGGCCACAAGCGGTTTCTCTTTTTCGAGGTCTGCTCGATCGAAGTTCTCCACAATTTTGGAGACCGAACTTTTTTTTACTAGTTTCTGAGAAACAAAGGCTAAATAAATGGCAAGTGGTTTGGACAAATATTACAAGGTTCATAATGGCAGCCTTATTTTTTTATTCTAGTATTAATTCTATGAGCGGATGTGCAACATGGCGATACCATGCACTTTGCAAGTAAAATACCTTATATTATGAAGCCTTACTATAGTTATCATCATTTCACCATCTTACTTCGGTAGCCCACCTGTTTTTCATCACTTGAAGACGAAGACGAAGATGACAATGGCAAATGCTGTGGTTCAATTTTAGGATCTTCCAAGATTGTCTCCTTCTCATCGGAGGACGAAGAGGACGCGGGTGGCGTTGCGGCTTTAGGTGACTCTGTGGGTACATATATGAAATTGGGGTAAATTAACAGGTTACTTCTTTGTTTTCAATGTTATTATCTAATAGTTTTTTTTATGTAATTTCTTAATATATTTTATGTAATTTTGTTATATGGGTATTTGCTCTAACTGTTTAATTGAGTATTTGTTATGACTAACATATTTGTAAAAATCTGAAAAAGAAACTTTACGCACACGTTATCTTACATTAGTTTTGCTGCGTTCACAGTTTATTTAGCTGGGGATTAATTAAATCCTTTTATATTCAGGTAATTACCTCAACCAAATGCTAAAAACTGGTCCGCTCACTGGTCACACCTATAGTAGCTCCTATAAACAGACCACGGTTAGGCGGTATCTATTGATCACATTCATGTTAAACTACTTTACATGCCCGAAAATTGGTTATGTATTTTATCCTTATTTTAATGCATTCGTCACCTTTCGTTGGTTGCTCGTCTTCGGAAGTCGATGAAGATGACGACGATGACACCTTTCGGTCATCCGATTCTTCCACAACATTTGTAGATTCCTTTTGTACTTCCTCTATGATTATCGGAGCCTCTTCATTCATCTGATCCCCTATCTTCTCATTCTCCATATTCTCCTCTTCCGTTTTCTGCTCTTTCTCCTCCTTATTACCCCCCTCCTCCTCCATCCATTGCTTTTCCGTCACCTCCTCATCTTTCTTACTCTTATCCAAGTTGCTGACCTCATCTTCGGTGCATGAAGAAGATGACGAACTGGAAGATGACGACGAAGATGATGACGAAGATGATGACGTAGATTTAGCGGAGGAAGAAGAAGAAATTGATGACGTATCTGGCTGGTTTTTTTTGTCTTCTTCTACTTCTTCTTCCTTCTGAAGATTATAATATAACATAATACGCTGTGAGTTTTAAACAGCCAAATATTTGTTACCTGACATTGCTGTTGTTTTCCCACCAATGGGATAAATATGCTCGATTCTATACTTTCCAGTCACTACCTTTTAAACCATTTGGTTATGGAGACCAAATTTAAGACCATTTAAATGATCTTTACAGTAAAATAAACATACCGTTAATTTTGTACTTTTCGTCGGTGGATCAACTTCAATTACTCGTTTTTCTTCAGGTGTATGTGCCTTTTGTTTCTCCTTTCCATTTACAAGTTGTTTTTCTACGTCACCTATATGAAATAAAAACAGTATTGTATTTGTCGTCATTGGACCGGTATTAAAACATGAAGGTCAACGAGTTTTTGAGGTTTTAAGTACATTATTCCAATTTTTATTTTGGCTTTTTTATCGCATAATTAAAACGTTACTTTCATCTTTATCCTACTTTTATAAAGAAGGTGTCATGGGATACGTGTTGAAAATGTTAATAAATATAATTAAAATAACCATGTTTATATCAAAACTTTATTAAAAATTGAATTGTGTTGTAACGCCATAAAGAGACAAGTCCTGGTAATGAAAGCGTATTTTTGTTACAATCTGAATATTTGGTATAGCTGCGGGCACCTAATGTTGCTGTGGTATTCGAGCCAAGTTTGCCTAAGCCGTATTAAGTTTAGAATGTATCATACCAGATACTTAGCGCGATACTTAACTTTGGCCAATGTATTAAATTGCCAAATTTAGAAACTGAACAAATTTCATGAAAGCGACTTATAGTGAAATGTCCTTTCGGGTCTTTATATATTGCAAAGGGGAATACGCATTAGTGATCGTTGTCGAAACAGTACAATGCATTCTGCCAGCGAAATTTCACCCGATAAAAACGTTTGCATAAACTTGCATACAGCTACTTCGATCTTTTTGGGTTAAAGTTAGCTGGTTCGTTTTGAAATGTTGTTCTTAAAATAGCGACTTACTCACCGTGAGCGTTTGTGCGTTAATTAATATGCCTAGAGAAGTTGTGATCTATACAATTATAGAAACAGACAAAACTTTTAAATTTGGTCGCTCCAAAAAAATGAATAATATATTTAGTTAAATGGCACTTTTTTTAAAGTCAAGTTTTATATTTACAAGAAATGTATTGTTGATTCTTTATTCACGATTGACAGCTAAACTTTCTGCGGATCGTGGATTAAACTGCAATCCGAACTAACGAGAGACACGCCCAAAATATTTTAATATTGCAGATCGTAAATCTCTGATTTGTTAAAAAATCTCTCCCTACATATTTAAACCCACATACCTTTTTTCGTCTTGGAGCGAATCAGAATATACACAATCAGTGCCAAAATAGCAGCTCCCAGGGCACCTATGACGCTGGTAAGAGCAATCAACTGCTCCTGCATTCTGCTTCTACACAATCCTGAAAAGTCTCTGCAAGTAGAACGAAATCGCCGAAGCTGCCCTATTATTATTAGCTCGAGGCAAATTTTAAACTTGACGACAAGCACCTTGGTTAAATTTTCAAGCACTTTTAGCGCGGCAGCGATCGAAGGTATGCACGCCATTACCGCTGTGTTTACAACTTACTTATCAGCGTTAACACGAGAGTAATCGGTAAAACTTAATAATATGTAACAAATAAATAAACTAGCTAAAAATAAAACAAAGAATGATAAAGTAATACTTAGTTTTTTTCTAATTAATATAATGTAAACCTGGAACCAATTTTCCTATTTAATACCATCATATTTTTGAATCTTCTAAATCTCAACACAATACTAAAGTGTTTTACATATTTCTACTTGTATTACTGTTGATATACGGTACACACGCGCGGTTGACTTGCAAACACAAAGAACTAAATAAGGTGGCGATTAGAGCTACTGATAGGTTTTTAGCGGCGGTTAACTGCAGTAAAGCAAGTTCATAATCTGGAAACACAATATTTTAGTGTCCAGATACATTTTCTAATAGTTTTTATACAGAATGCCATATGGTGAATTCGCAATAATATACAACTAGGATTTTTTCTATAATATATCATTATGGGTCCCAATTGAAAAATTGGGACACATATTGTTTTTGTCCGTTTTTTTTTTCTTCGTCAAAGGTTTGACAGGCATGGCATGGCGCCCCGACATCTACCAGAAGGAATAATGGAATCGTAATGAAACTTAGCCATTTGTTAGACAACATGGTCTAGATATGCAGAAACCAAAATTTTGGGTGATAAATCAAGGGGAATTCCCCTGGGAGGTTAAAAACCAAAACGGTATTTTTTATAAAAAAAAATTAGCTTTTTGTGGCATAGCGCTTAAACAGCTGCTCTAATTTGAATAAGATTTGGTGAAATGTAAGTGCATTAGACACTGATTTAACACCTGGAAAAAATAAAAAAATTACCTAGGGAAATACCCTAAAAAATAAGATTTTGTTCTCAAATCATGATTGTGACAGGCATGGCATGTCGCCCCGACATCTACCAAAAGGGATAATGGAATCGTAATGAAACTTTGTCATTTGTTAGACAACATGGTCTAGATATGCAGAAACCAAAATGTTGAGTGATAAATCAAGGGGAATTCTCCTGGCAGGTTAAAATCCCAAACGGCATTTTTTATGAAAAATTTAGCTTTTTGTGGCATAGCGCTTAAACGGCTGTTCCAATTTGAATCAGATTTGGTAGAATGTAAGTGCATTACGTACTTATATAACAATTAGAAAAATATAAAAAAATATCTAGGGAAATACCCTATAAAATAAGATTTTGTTCTCAAATCATGATTGTGACAGGCATGGCATGACGCCCCGACATCTACCAGAAGGAATAATAAAATAGTAATAAAGCTTTGTTATTTGTTAGACAACATGGTCTAGATACGCAGGAGCAAAATTGTGGGTGATAAATCTAGAAAAATTCCCCGAAGACGTTAAAATCCAAATCGGTTATTTTTCTAAAAAAATAGCTTTTCGGAAAATAACGTTTAACCGGCTGCTCTAATTTTGATTAGATTTTGTGAAATGCTAGATCGTTATCCATCCTGTGTCACTTAAAAGAAAGAAAACATTTACTTAGGGTAACTCCCTTAAAAACGAAGATATGTTCCGGACTCATGATTGTGACAAGCATGCCACATTGCACTGACATCTCCAACAAGGATTCGTCAAATCGGATTAAAACTTTAAGAATTGATAGTTAACATGATCCACATATGTAAAAACAGAAACTTATTTACCAAGCTCATGGGGAATTCCCCGAAGCCATGAAAAACTAGATCGAACTGTTTAAGGAATTTAGCTTCATTTTAAAACAGCACTTAAAAAAAGCTTTAATTAAAAACATTTGTAATGAAATCTTTGTAAATCTATCACGATTGTTCTTTTTTACCTACACACGGAGAAGAAGTTTGGTTTGATAACTATGGGACCCATGAGTTTATGCTTGCAGAAACAAAAACGTACATACACAGTGTATAAAATACAAAATGTGGTTAGGGACCCTGTAGCATGAATATATGGCATACAACACGTGTTTTACAAATAGTTGTGGTTGAACACGTGGTTGACACTCTCTAGTTTAGATTGTTTTCCTTATCGATCGATGCTGGTCAGTGGAAAATACACTGCTGATTAATCAATACGCGTTGCTGCTGCTACGCTTTTAAGCTTCTATTTCGTTTGTTTCTGTCAATCTATTTCGTTTGTTTGTTTTCGGCATCCTCAACAAAGTCTCCTTCTTGTGCTAACAACTGTGCAGCTGTTTCTTCGTCGATGAGATTGAACTGTAGAGCTTCTTGTACTGTGAGTTCGTTCTGAGTTGAAGGATCCACGATGACCACACGACGACTCAGGATAGCTGGAGGGCTACTCGGTATCGCAGCTGGTGGGGGAGATGCTGAAAAAATTGAATTCGTATTTATTACACGACGGAAAGTAAAAGGATCTTTGGTCAAAAGTAACAAGAAAAAATATTACAAGACAATTAATATTTTTGCACAAGGCAAAAAAGGATAATAGTCACACGACATGGTTATTTGCCCTGTAACCTAAACCCATCCGGGCTGCATCACTGACTACGCCTATAACGGCCTGACTGTATACTCTAGTTATACTTGAATGCTCATCTTCTCACCTTACAAAAATGCAGGGAGTTGATTGTATGTGATAAAACAAATAAATTATGTTAATCACTTCTTATTTGGACTTATTTTCTTTACAGAGATTACCGATCAAATCAACTTGCCGAAAGCAAATGTAAATGCATGCTAGTTGTACCGATTTTTTTAACAAAACATATACAGGCTGATGCAAACATCCGATTAATTTTTTATATAAATTTGAGTGTATACTTTTTCACATCACATAAAATTTACCAGTTGTTGAATTAATTATTCCAGCGATCGGCATTGTCCCATCCACATAAACTTTCAATTGCGCCACCATCTGGTTCACTTCCTCTGACGTCATCTGACCGTCGTCATATTTCTTGGCGGTTTTTAAATCAAGTAGTTCGGCGTCGACGATATGCTGCAGCAGTACTTGTCTTCTGGTGGCTGATTCAAACACAACCTGCGGCGATGGATGGCTATTTATGATTCATGCGATAAACACGCGGCTCTGTGTTAAATTTTATTGAAGGTGATTACACTTTGCCACAAGTGTAAGAGACATATAATGCTTAACATATATCAGTTTTACGACGTTGGGTTCAATAAGGAACAACTAAGGTAACTAACTAAGGTGAACATCAAATTAAATAAACCTTGTGTGAATTATTAAATAAAATTATCACGTATTTGAGCATACCTTGGACACCTTTTTCGCTACCTTCTTCTTTTTCACTCTAAACGGCAGTAATCGCAGACCAGTGTCTTTGTCAATAACACACCTTTTGGTAATGGGTAAATAATTAACACCACAAAGACCATCTGCGCAGCAGTACTTGTATGTTTCTTTTAAACAAGCAGACGACCCACCTGTCCATCAATTCTAGATAAGTCAAATTTTCTTCTGTATTCGGATCAAAGAAACCTCTCGTATCATCAGAGGGGTCTTGTAGTATGTTGTTCAGTCGTTTGTCGAATAAACCACGCTCGTAAGCCACCTCTACTGGCAGTCTGTGATTGGCGTTCGGATCTACAATCCCTAAGTTAAATGTAAAGTTCAGTATGGTACATGCGATTTCCTAAAGTATAAGATAAGTATTTAACAGTATCAATACCTCCAGTAGCTATTTGCGCTTCTAGAAGTCTCACGCCGTGATTCTCAACCCATCCAGTCCTCGTTTCATCGCCTCGAATAAAGATAAAGTGTCCGGACTGGTCCGAGTAGTGTAACCATACACCGCGCGCTCGGCCCTGTGAGGTTTGACTCATGAAGAAAACTATTCCTCTATGTTGAAATACTGTTTTGTTAAACCCGATATTCTTGAGACAAAATTTCCTGTAGCTTTTAATATTCCAATAATGTAAATTTCTTGTACAGAATTAAAAAATGTAACGTCGAGACAGACCTTGAAAGAATGGCTTCGAATTGCCCACCAATGACACCTCTTTCCGATGCCTCCTTTACAGATAATTTATCTGCAGTTTTGACATCGATTACGCGACCTGTGGCAGCCTGAGCTTCGAGCAAACTGATCGAGGTACCTGTAAAACAATAAATTGTCAATTTTCCAGTTAAATTTTTTTAATTAGGAAAGAATATTTTATGAATTGGCCAAGTTAAAATTAGGGAAGAATATTTTATAAATTGAACTCCCTAAAATATAAGTTACCTCTTCGAATAAGACCCTGTTTCCATGCGTTGTAAATTGAAATCTTTTCACCAGTGTCTGACATAATAAGTCCGGCAATCGGTTCTTCTCCCACCAAATACAGCTTTAGTGATTTTTCAACATCCGCCTGCTCTAACTCCCCTGTAATAATAATATGACTTTTAAGCTTGTTTTCATCAATTACTGAGGTTGTGTGATGTTAAAAATACCTGTTTCAATTTTAGTGACAGTGGACTCGGTAACAACGCCAGCTTTGAACAAATCATTCAGAGAAACCTGTCGTTTCCATCCAGATGTAAAGTGGATGTTTTGACGAGATTTCCTGGAAGATGGAAATGTTGATATTTGACCAAAGATGGGTTCCTACAATACCAAACCTTTCTATTTTTCTCTCGTAGTTGATGTGACTATTATTTTCTTTGGTTGTGAACAAATTTCATGAAAGCGACCGATTGTGAAATTTTCTTCCGGTTTTCGTATAATGTATACGAAAAGAGTATACGCCTCAGTGATCGTTGTCGAAACAGCATAATGCATTCTGCCAGCGAAATTTCACCCGATAAAAACGTTTGCATAAACTTGCATACAGCTATACTTCGATCTTTTTGGGTTAAGGTTAACTGGTTCGTTTTGAAATGTTGTTCTCAAAATAGCGACTTACTCACCGTGAGCGTTTGTGTGTTAATTAATATGCCTAGAGAAGATGTGATCTATACAAATATAAAAACGGACAAAACTTTTAAATTTGGTCGCTTCAAAAAAATGAATGATATATTTAGTTAAATGGCACTTTTCTTTAAAGGCAAGTTTTATATTTACAAGAAATGTATTGTTAATTCTTTATTCACGATTGACAGCTAAACTTTCTGCCGATCGTGGATTAAACTGCAATCCGAACTAACGAGAGACACGCCCAAAATATTTTAATATTGCAGATCGTAAATCTCTGATTTGTTAAAAAAGCTCTCCCTACATATTTAAACCCACATACCTTTTTTCGTCTTGGAGCGAATCAGAATATACACAATCAGTGCCAAAATAGCAGCTCCCAGAGCACCTATGACGCTGGTAAGAGCAATCAACTGCTCCTGCATTCTGCTTCTACACAATCCTGAAAAGTCTCTGCAAGTAGAACGAAATCGCCGAAGCTGCCCTATTATTATTAGCTCGAGGCAAATTTTAAACTTGACGACAAGCACCTTGGTTAAATTTTCAAGCACTTTTAGCGCGGCAGCGATCGAAGGTATGCACGCCATTACCGCTGTGTTTACAACTTACTTATCAGCGTTAACACGAGAGTAATCGGTAAAACTTAATAATATGTAACAAATAAATAAACTAGCTAAAAATAAAACAAAACAATGATTAAGTAATATACTAAGTTTTTCTAATTAATATAATAGAAACCTGACACCAATTTTCTAATTTAATATCATTATATTTTTGAATCTTCTTAATCTCAACACAATACTAAAGTGTTTTACATATTTCTACTTGTATTACTGTTGATATACGGTACACACGCGCGGTTGACTTGCAAACACAAAGAACTAAATAAGGTGGCGATTAGAGCTACTGATAGGTTTTTAGCGGCGGTTAACTGCAGTAAAGCAAGTTCATAATCTGGAAACACAATATTTTAGTGTCCAGATACATTTTCTAATAGTTTTTATACAGAATGCCATATGGTAAATTCGCAATAATATACAACTAGGATTTTTTCTATAATATATCATTTAGATTGTTTTCCTTATCGATCGATGCTGGTCAGTGAAAAATGCACTGCTGATTAATCAATACGCGTTGCTGCTGCTACGCTTTCGAGCTTCTATTTCGTTTGTTTCTGTCAATCTATTTTGTTTGTTTGTTTTCGGCATCCTCAACAAAGTCTCCTTCTTGTGCTAACAACTGTGCAGCTGTTTCTTCGTCGATGAGATTGAACTGTAGAGCTTCTTGTACTGTGAGTTCGTTCTGAGTTGAAGGATCCACGATGACCACACGACGACTCAGGATAGCTGGAGGGCTACTCGGTATCGCCGCTGGTGGGGGAGATGCTAGAAAAATTGAATTCATTTTTTTATGAAATAACAGAAAGTAAAAACAAATTCGGTCAAAAGTAACAAGAAAAAAAAATATTACAAAAAATATTGCCTTAACCTGAACCCATCCGGGCTACATCACTGGGTGCGCCTAACGACCTGACCGTATGCTCTTAGTTATTTTAAAAAAAGTATAAAAATCTAAAAGTAAACCTGCTCGATCACTGGATCTTCTTGATGGAGTTTTTCTTTTCTTCTGTTTACCAGCTACCACCTATTTTATATATAAGATCATATGTCAGTGTGGTATAAGATACTCATGTTTATTCCTTATGGTGGGAAACGCAGGTGCATAAAAACACGGGTATTCGTCAGAACACCTTTCGTGCGTTGTGGTGGATTACTGGAAATGTTGGGGTTTGTTGGATATAGTAGAAAAAAATGATAATTTTACCCTTAAGCCTGTTAATTTATTGGCATTAAAAACGTCGGTTTAATGAATTTAAAAAAATATACTGATCGGCCGATTTTGATTTTTATCTGGCTCCGTTAGGACAACAGTTGTGCCGCTTGGTCACATAACCAAAGTTACCGCGATTTATGTTTATCCAAATTTAAACCCAAGTATGTATATAGAATAGATATATACGGTTTACCTCGGTCGTTATTTTAGGTTCCGCCCTTTCTCTAATTTTTTTCGATTCTGGTTCAGGTTCAAACGGCCGAATATTCTGAGTAACGGTGCCACCTTCGACCATTAGAAATAAGAGGCCCGAGTCCTTGTCCAGTACACATCTGTAGTGAGATATTAAAAATAGATCAGTCCGACTAGAATGCGGTATACTTAACAGCATTTGATATTACCTTCCCATCAGTTCAGAATAGTTAAGATTTTCACCGGTCACAGGATCAAAGAAACTTGTCGTTTCCCTCTTATCCAATTTTCTTGCCAAATTCGAATCAAGTAACCCTCGTTTTGCGGCTACATTCACATTTATTCGTACCGGGCTGTGAAGGTCAAATATCCCGCCTGTGGCGATCTGAGCCTCCAAAAGCCTGGAATAAAGTTTTAAGTGTTAAATCATATAGACTGATTCCCATTGCTACGTAAGGGCATGTTGTACAGCTACAATTATAAGGTTTAGTGAATTTTGTGTCTATATTTATATTTTTATACATATATCCACGATTGCGCTACAGTTGGCGGATACCCAATTTAATTAATCTCTATGCGCGAATGGATCTGACGAGTACCCTCTTAGTTATGGTGTTTAAATAAGTGTCTTGTTAAGTAACAATGATGGTGCTTTCCCAATGTTTATTTGGAAGCGGCACATGCTATGCTACGCGCCGGTGTTCTCGTTTAGCTGTGGAGTTTAGTAATAGTGGAGCAGAGCTTCGCAAAATAAAGGTGTTAATTGTGTATCTCCTAGCTGTTTTAGGACAAAAGTTTCCGTTGTACGGAAGGGTATACGCTAAAAAATGTTAAGAAGACGTTTTAAAGGGTTTGAAATTTAGGTTACAGACCAAAGCTTCAAATTTTAAATTGTGAGATATCTAATACTTTCTGAGGCAGAATTTTGAGTAAGAGTCATTTTGTGATGTCGGTTTACATTGGTAAGATAGGAAAAATAATTGGGTTAACCATTATCGATAAATTACCTGATCGCATGTCTCTCAACCACCAGATGTCGTGCCATAGCCTCGCTCAACGATAAGACTTCTCTTTTAAATGGTTCTCTGTAGCCAACTACTGCTCGGTTGGCACGTGATACCACGTCTTCGAATTCGCTGTAGAATACAAAAAAAAACTTATGACTCATACAAGTCAATTACTCCTGGTGGGCCTATAAATAAAATTACAAAAGTTTGATCAGCAGGATTATAAGATTTAGACAAATGGAAATAAAACTAAACCCCACAATATAGGTATCCTGATTTACCTGTCAATTAGTCCAGATCGTACCCCGGTTTCAATAGATACTGTTTTGCCAGACTGCACGTCGATTATTTTCCCACAAGCAGCTTGGGCCTCCAGCAACTCGAATGCGGTTCCTTTGCGAATCAATCCCGCTCTACTGCCCTCTTGAATGCTCATCTTCTCACCTTACAAAAATGCAGGGAGTTAATTGTATGTGATAAAACAAATAAATTATGTTAATCACTTCTTATTTGGACTTATTTTCTTTACAGAGATTACCGATCAAATCAACTTGCCGAAAGCACATGTAAATGCATGCTAGTTGTACCGATTTTTTAAACAAAACATATACAGGCTGATGCAAACATCCGATTAATTTTTTATATAAATTCGAGTGTATACTTTTTCCACATCACATAAAATTTACCAGTCGTTGAATTAATTATTCCAGCGATCGGCATTGTCCCGTCTACATAAACTTTCAATTGCGCCACCATCTGGTTCACTTCCTCTGACGTCATCTGACCGTCGTCATATTTCTTGGCGGTTTTTAAATCAAGTAGTTCGGCGTCGACGATATGCTGCAGCAGTACTTGTCTTCTGGTGGCTGATTCAAACACAACCTGCGGCGATGGATGGCTATTTATGATTCATGCGATAACCCGAACACGCGGCTCTGTGTTAAATTTTATTGAAGGTGATTACACTTTGCCACAAGTGTAAGAAACATATATTGCTTAACATATATCAGTTTTACGACGTTGGGTTCAATAAGGAACAACTAAGGTAACTAACTGAGGTGAACATCAAATTTCTTTTACCTTATGTGCGAATCATTGAATAAAATTATCAAGTATTTAAGCATACCTTGGACACCTTTTTCGCTACCTTTTTCTTTTTCACTCTAAACGGCAGTAATCGAAGACCAGTGTCTTTGTCAATGACACACCTTTTGGTAATGGGTAAATAATTAATAACACAAAGACCATCTGTACAGCAGTACTTGTATGTTTCTTTTAAATAAGCAGACGACCCACCTGTCCATCAATTCTAGATAAGTCAAATTTTCTTCTGTATTCGGATCAAAGAAAACTCTCGTATCATCAGAGGGGTCTTGTAGTATGTTGTTCAGTCGTTCGTCGAATAAACCACGCTCGTAAGCCACCTCTACTGGCAGTCTGTGATTGGCGTTCGGATCCACAATCCCTAAGTTAAATGTAAAGTTCAGTATGGTACATGCGATTTCCTAAAGTATAAGATAAGTATTTAACAGTATCAATACCTCCAGTAGCTATTTGCGCTTCTAGAAGTCTCACGCCGTGATTCTCAACCATGAGTCCTCGTTTCATCGCCTCGAATAAAGATAAAGTGTCCGGACTGGTCCGAGTGGTGTAACCATACACCGCGCGCTCGGCCCTGTGAGGTTTGACTCATGAAGAAAACTGACTATTACTTCATGTTGAAATACTGCTTTGTTCCAAACCCGATATTCTTGAGACAAAATTTTCTGTAGCTTCTTAATATTCCAATAATGTAAATTTCTTGTACAGAGTTAAAAAATGTAACGTTGAGATATACCTTGAAAGAATGGCTTCGAATTGCCCATCAATGACACCTCTTTCCGATGCCTCCTTTACAGATAATTTATCTGCAGTTTTGACATCGATTACGCGACCTGTGGCTGCCTGAGCTTCGAGCAAACTGATCGAGGTACCTGTAAAACAATAAATTGTCAATTTTCAAGTTCAGCCGATTTAAAATTAGGGGAGATTATTTTATAAACTCCTTAAAATACAAGTTACCTCTTCGAATAAGACCCTGTTTCCATGCGTTGTAAATTGAAATCTTTTCACCAGTGTCTGACATAATAAGTCCGGCAATCGGTTCTTCTCCCACCAAATACAGCTTTAGTGATTTTTCAACATCCGCCTGCTCTAACTCGCCTGTGATAATAGTATAACTTTTAAGCTTGTTTTCATCAATTACTAAGGTTGTGTGATGTTAAAAATACCTGTTTCAATTTTAGTGACAGTGGACTCGGTAACAACGCCAGCCTTGAACAAATCATTCAGAGAAACCTGTCGTTTCCATCCAGATGATAAAGTGGATGTTTTGACGAGATTTCCTGGAAGATGGAAATGTTGATATTTGACCAAAGATGGGTTCCTACAATACCAAACCTTCTTTTTTCTCTCGTAGTTGATGTGACTATTATTTTCTTTGGTTGTGAACAAATTTCATGAAAGCGACCGATTGTGAAATTTTCTTCCGGTTTTCCGATTTGTTTTCGGTTTTCCGATTTGTTTTCCGGATTGTGAAACATATATTAGCAGATAAAAAATTATATTATTGGGTATATAAACTTGAGTGTGGACTTTTCTATATCAAATATAAATTACCAGTTGTTGAATTAATTATTCCAGCGATCGGCATGGTCCCGTCTACATAAACTTTTAATTGCGCCACCATCTGGTTTACTTCCTCTGACGTCATCTGACCGTCGTCATATTTCTTGGCGGTTTTTAAATCAAGTAATTCGGCGTCGACGATATGCTGCAGCAGTACTTGTCTTCTGGTGGCTGATTCAAACACAACCTGCGGCGATGGATGGCTATTTATGATTCATGTGATAACGTGAACACGCGGCTCTGTGTTAAATTTTATTGAAGGTGATTACACTTTGCCACAAGTGTAAGAGACATATAATGCCAAACATATATCTGTTTTACGACGTTGAGGTTCAATAAGGAACTACTAAGGTAACTAACTGAGGTGAACATCAAATTTAATTTACCTTGTGTAAATTATTGAATAAAATATCAAGTATTTGAGCATACCTTGGACACCTTTTTCGCTACCTTCTTCTTTTTCACTCTAAACGGCAGTAATCGAAGACCAGTGTCTTTGTCAATGACACACCTTTTGGTAATGGGTAAATAATTAATAACACAAAGACCATCTGTACAGCAGTACTTGTATGTTTCTTTTAAATAAGCAGACGACCCACCTGTCCATCAATTCTAGATAAGTCAAATTTTCTTCTGTATTCGGATCAAAGAAAACTCTCGTATCATCAGAGGGGTCTTGTAGTATGTTGTTCAGTCGTTCGTCGAATAAACCACGCTCGTAAGCCACCTCTACTGGCAGTCTGTGATTGGCGTTCGGATCCACAATCCCTAAGTTAAATGTAAAGTTCAGTATGGTACATGCGATTTCCTAAAGTATAAGATAAGTATTTAACAGTATCAATACCTCCAGTAGCTATTTGCGCTTCTAGAAGTCTCACGCCGTGATTCTCAACCATGAGTCCTCGTTTCATCGCCTCGAATAAAGATAAAGTGTCCGGACTGGTCCGAGTGGTGTAACCATACACCGCGCGCTCGGCCCTGTGAGGTTTGACTCATGAAGAAAACTGACTATTACTTCATGTTGAAATACTGCTTTGTTCCAAACCCGATATTCTTGAGACAACATTTTCTGTAGCTTTTAATATTCCAATAATGTAAATTTCTTGTACAGAGTTAAAAATGTAACGTTGAGATATACCTTGAAAGAATGGCCTCGAATTGCCCACCAATGACACCTCTTTCCGATGCCTCCTTTACAGATAATTTATCTGCAGTTTTGACATCGATTACGCGACCTGTGGCAGCCTGAGCTTCAAGCAAACTGATCGAGGTACCCTGTAAAACAATAAATTGTCAATTTTCAAGTTCAGCCGATTTAAAATTAGGGGAGATTATTTTATAAACTCCTTAAAAATACAAGTTACCTCTTCGAATAAGACCCTGTTTCCATGCGTTGTAAATTGAAATCTTTTCACCAGTGTCTGACATAATAAGTCCGGCAATCGGTTCTTCTCCCACCAAATACAGCTTTAGTGATTTTTCAACATCCGCCTGCTCTAACTCGCCTGTGATAATAATATAACTTTTAAGCTTGTTTTCATCAATTACTGAGGTTGTGTGATGTTAAAAATACCTGTTTCAATTTTAGTGACAGTGGACTCGGTAACAACGCCAGCCTTGAACAAATCATTCAGAGAAACCTGTCGTTTCCATCCAGATGTAAAGTGGATGTTTTGACGAGATTTCCTGGAAGATGGAAATGTTGATATTTGACCAAAGATGGGTTCCTACAATAACAAACCTTCTTTTTTCTCTCGTAGTTGATGTGACTATTATTTTCTTCGGTTGTGAACAAATTTCATGAAAGCGACCGATTGTGAAATTTTCTTCCGGTTTTGTATAACTTATACCGAAAAGAGTATACGCCTCAGTGATCGTTGTCGAAACAGCATAATGCATTCTGCCAGCGAAATTTCACCCGATAAAAACGTTTGCATAAAATTGCATACAGCTATACTTCGATCTTTTTGGGTTAAGGTTAACTGGTTCGTTTTGAAATGTTGTTCCCAAAATAGCGACTTACTCACCGTGAGCGTTTGTGCGTTAATTAATATGCCTAGAGAAGATGTGATCTATACAAATATAAAAACGGACAAAACTTTTAAATTTGGTCGCTTCAAAAAAAAGAATAATATATTTAGTTAAATGGCACTTTTCTTTAAAGGCAAGTTTTATATTTACAAGAAATGTATTGTTAATTCTTTATTCACGATTGACAGCTAAACTTTCTGCGGATCGTGGATTAAACTGCAATCCGAACTAACGAGAGACACGGCCAAAATATTAAAGGGGAACTGAAGTAAATTTTAAGAATATCTTAATAAATGGAAAAAAATACGCTGATTTCAAAAATCAAATCAGTTTCTTCCAATATTTTTTTGTTAAAGAGTTATGAGCAAATATGCATTTCATTTTATGTTAGGGGATTTCCCGTATTACGTCATTGACGTTGTTGAGATTTCGTGCCTATATGCATTGTACACAATCATGTGCCAGTTTAGAGTTGAATTAGTAACAGAAGCGTCTGCAGAAGCGTTGTATTTTCGTTTTTTTATGGAGACTTAGTGAAGTGATATTACGTCCACGTCCCTCTCCTTAGTTCTCCTGTGTTTTAGTAATAATCGTTTCGCCTTCATTCTTAGTTAATCAACGCGCGTTTTCGTTGCTATTTAGGTCCTTGTGTTTGCCCTTGCTTTGCCAGTTACCGTTATGTTGTGCTTTGTTTGTTTTAAACTAGGTTTTACTTTATTGCAGAAATAGCCTGCTTATTAACGTTGAATAAAGCTAAGTTAATCGACTTCTGTTGTCGTTTTCCGTTAGCGTCTCAGTTCAATTTATTCAACGTTAATCTCAATCGGAAATGGACAAGCAACTCTTACGTCCGAAGGAACTGAACATTGAGCCGGAAGCCCATAATGCTTCTGTTCACTTTACCTATTGGATGCGCACTGTGAACGATTTCATCGAACATCTGGATGAAGGAAGTCGCACCGCGACTACTGCTGCGAATAAGAAGCGCATCATTGTGAATTGTTTATCTCCGGAGGTGTACGCTCTAGTCGAAGATATCGACTCTTTTGAAGAGATAGTTGCCACACTCAAACGTATGTATATCAAGCGGAAGAACAACGTATTTGCGCGTTACTTACTCGTAAGCCGCCACCAAAATCCGGAAGAATCCATTCCCGAATATTTACGAGAACTAAAGGTCTTGGCAAAGGCATGGTTCGTTTTCTGACGCCTCCGCTGCCCAATACAAGGACGAGTTAACACGAGATGCTTTCATTAACGGACTGATTTCACCATCGGTTCGTCAAAGACTGCTTGAAATTGATGATTTAGACCTCCTTAAGGCTTCCGAACTTGCAGAAAGCTTGGATAAAGCGCAGCGACAGTCGCTAATAATGAGTAAACCAGTACCTCCGCTTGCGTCCGTCTCCTGCAATGAACAAGCGCCCGTTACTGACACTCCTACAACCAACGAAGCTGCCCTTGCTGCTACTAGGCGAAGAGTGGGTTTACCTAAGCGATCAACCGAGGTGAATTCATGTTTCTTTTGTGGTGGTATGCAACATCGCAGCCGTTCTACTTGTCCTGCCCGAAATGCCACTTGTTATAATTGTGGTGTAAGAGGACATTTCGCAAGGGTTTGCCGACAACGCGCTACCATTAAACAATCTGTCGTTGGAAATTCGTCAACTGCGGTCTGCATTATGCCTGAAGTTAGTCCCCTTGCGCCGTTTTCTCCTCTAGCGGGAGCACCTTTTTGTCAACAAGGGTTTGGCCGATAAGCTTTCTCTTAAGACTTCTGGTCCTATTTCTCCGATATCTATGGCTTCTTCTCGTCTTTCTTTGACCACGTTTGGGAAAACCTCCGCTACGGTCTCGTTACTTGGTCGATCGTATCACCTCACCTTTGGCGTCATCGATAGCCTGTGCGCCGATGTTATCCTTGGTCAAGACTTCCTTAAGCGACATACCGAAGTCATTTTTTAAATGGGAGGCACAGAAGCACCACTGAGAATCGTGGCAAGTACGCCGCCCACGTTAGCACTTGCAGTTGCTCGATTAAACGCTCCTCGTTTATTCGATTATATTCTTCCCAACTGTACGCCAATTGCTGCAGCTTCTCGTCGTTATAGTACAGACGATCTCAACTTCATCAATGAAGAGATCACCCGTCTTCTAGAATCCGACATCATTGAACCCGCTCGTTCCCCCTGGAGAGCTCCTTTATTAGTGATCTCACGCGAAGGTAAAAGGCGACTAGTTGTAGATTACTCGGTTACCGTTAACCGATTTACTCAACTAGACGCCTATCCGTTACCAAAAATAGAAGAAATCGTCAACTGTGTTGCCCGTGACAAGTTTTACAGCTCCATTGACCTGCGTGCCGCCTACCATCAAGTCCCGCTTAGGGAATGCGAGCGCCATTTCACGGCATTTGAAGCTGGCGGAAAGTTATATCAGTACAAGCGTCTCCCTTTTGGTGTGACAAATGGCGTTGCCGCTTTTCAGCGAGCCATTGACGAATTCATTGAAATTAATAAGCTTAAGAAAGTATACGCTTATTTGGATGACATCACTGTAACCGGCGCCACACTACAGGAACATGATCGAAATTTGAATGAACTCCTACAAGCTGCTCGTAGACACAATCTCACTCTGAACCAAGAAAAGGTAAAGATTCGCCAAACCTCTATCGACTTACTTGGATACCGTATCTCAAGCAATAACATTCAGCCCGATCCTCGTCGCTTACAAGCCCTGGTCGATTTACCTCCATCCTACCAACTCTAAAGAATTGAAACGCGTTTTGGGGATGCTCTCGTATTACGCAAAATGGATCCAGAATTTTTCACTTAGAGTGCAGCCTCTGCTCAATTCGAAACTTTTTCCGTTGGACGAAGCCGCCATTCGCTCATTTAAAGATCTGAAAACCGAACTTGGTAATATAACACTTGGTGTTATCCGCGACGGTATACCTTTCGAAGTTGAAACCGATGCTTCTGACGTCGCTATAGGAGGAGTCCTTTCACAAAATGGTCGACCAGTAGCTTTTATGTCTAGGACACTCAATAACAGTGAGAGAAATTATCCTGCTATTGAAAAGGAAGCAACTGCAATCATAGAAGCTGTTCGCAAATGGGCGCACTTTCTTAAAGGTCGGTCCTTTACTTTGATTACGGATCAAAAATCAATAGCATACATGTTCCTTCGTACCAACCGAGGAAAAATAAAGAATACCAAAATCCTGTTATGGAGGCTGGAGCTCGGACAATACTCCTATGATATTCGACACCGACCTGGTCCCCAAAACATCGTACCCGATGCCCTGTCACGAGTGTGCGCCTCCTCTGGATCTGCTTCAGGATTAGTTAACCTACATGAAGCTATGGGACACCCTGGATATGTGCGACTCTATCATTACGTTAGAAGTCGAAATCTGCCTTACACAAGCGAAGAAACCAAATCCGTTGGCAAAAATTGCAGAACTTGCGCTGAATTGAAGCCTCGTTTCCATCGTCCTCAACCTCGCTCATTGGTGAAAGCCATGAAGCCATGGGACAGAATAAGTATGGATTTTAAAGGACCTGTACAAGGCGAAATCAGTATCTACTGGTCATTGTAGATGAATACAGTCGCTACCCGTTTGTTTTCCCCTGTAAAGACATGACCTCTCGCACCGTTATCGGATGCCTCTCGTCTCTTTTCTGTCTTTTCGGCTTCCCAGAGTACATTCACTGCGACAGGGGTACATCTTTTATCAGCAGAGAAACCCGGCAGTTTCTAGTCACCAGAGGTATCGCGACCAGCAACTCTTCACCATACCACCCTCAAGGAAATGGGCAATGTGAGAAAACAAACCAAACTGTTTGGAGGACTGTTAAACTCATCTTGCATAGCCGTGGTCTGCCCCAAACTCGCTGGGAAGAAGTTTTGCCCGAAGCACTTCATGCAATCCGATCCCTGCTGTGCACGGCTACGAACCAAACACCTCACGAGCGGTTCCTTTGTTTCCCAAGACGGGCGATGAACGGTACTTCAATGCCAACCTGGCTTCTAAACCCAGGGGTGGTCCTGTTGCGGAGGTTTGTAAGAACAAAAGGTGAACCTATTTGCGATCCGGTAACTCTTTTAGATGCTAATCCATCGTATGCTCGAGTACGTCATAATGACGGACGTGAAAGCACGGTGTCAACATCAGACATAGCTCCGTGCCCTGGGTCACCGGAGTCATTAGAAGAAGCGTTCCCCGTAGCTGAACCAGAAGCCCCTGTGATCCCCGACCCACCAGTGCCTGATGACAGAGATGAAGAAGATGCCCCGTCGGTGAATGATACGCCAGCTACCAGCCTCAGAAGATCCGTGCGTGATCGACGACCTCCCGACCGTTTTGGAAATTGGACATTATAAGTTTTATTATCTATTATTTACTAGGGGAGATTGAAGTGATATTACGTCACGTCCCTCTCCTTAGTTCTCCTGTGTTTTAGTAATAATCGTTTCGCCTTCATTCTTAGTTAATCAACGCGCGTTTTCGTTGCTATTTAGGTCCTTGTGTTTGCCAGTTACCGTTATGTTGTGCTTTGTTTGTTTTAAACTAGGTTTTCCTTTATTGCAGAAATAGCCTGCTTATTAACGTTGAATAAAGCTAAGTTAATCGACTTCTGTTGTCGTTTTCCGTTAGCGTCTCAGTTCACTTAGCATAACACTTGTCATATAGCCTTACTGAACCAATGTGCATGGTGACAGCTTACTTTAAGCGCGGTCATTAAGGCCTGCACGGTCCCGGACCTAAGCTGAATGCTGAGGTATACAGGTCTCGTATTTAAATGACTTTAGAATAATAAGTCTTAGCAATTTATATCATAAATCATAGAAGTGAAGACAGAACAAGAAAACTAGAACAGGAGGCAGTAAACTGTAACTGCCAGCAATTTATAGAAATCAAACCAGTCCATTCTAATCAAAGATCAGACTATGCGGTGGGAACAGCCTATTTCTTTCATGATTGTTGCTTTTCAATATATAGCCATAATCTGCAACGTAGACTAGCAATGTTATTATCAACCCCTAGGCTACAAACTGAGAGTGTGAGAGATTTGGTATACATATGCATAGAAGTTTTAACAAATTTCTTTTGTTTACTTCATTTCTAGAGTAAATTTAAGTTAATGTTGTAACACTAAAATGGATGACAGTTTTCAGCATTCTGGCATGGATGAAAGAAGTTTTATTGTACACAATAAAACAACACAAATTCAGTCATATGCGTTTGAACCAAGGAAAACGTCTGAAAGTATCTCTGAAGATGCAAACCCCATAGAAGAAAATGTTTATTTAGAAACATTACCTATTGACATAACTTGGTGCCGTTGCAAAAACTGTATTCTTATGGACACACCGCAAGAATGTTTATGCTGCATAAATGTACATGCATTTGTGCACAAAATAACGCCAGACTGGACTTGCATTACTAAAAGCCCTTATTTTTCAATTATCTGCTTGGATAAAGAAGTTCTTGAAGTTGCACTTGATGTACTGGGTTGATTACTATGTTTAAAATGATAATCAGAAAAATTAAAAATTGTTGGAACTGTATTTTTCACCATCATCTTGGCCACTCCATTTGAGTTTTCATCATCTTGGCCACTCCATTGGAGTCAAATACAATTTTACTATGATAATCCTTGTCACAAATATGTGCACTACACACTGCGGTTCTTTTCCCAGGTAGTTTAGAATGCTTGCATTGTTGTATCCATTGCTTCATCCGTTTTTTTGTCGTTGTGAGGAAATCGATGAAAGAGCACAGGTGGATTGGAATTTCGTGTGCTGTAATAGGAATTTGTACATCCCGGAGCAAAACAATATGCTCCAATCACTCTTCCTTCCTTTTCAGTGGCTTAACTTTAGGCATTTTACAATATCTAATAAAAAGAACTAAATTGGAAAAGTGGTATATTCTTATTAACTTATTTGGGTAGTTAAGTAGAGATCTATTATATATATTCTTCACTTAGGTATCTGAGTGCTTGCTGTGTACTTATTGACATTGTCGGACTACACATCGGCTACTGTGGATTAACTGGTTTATGCAATAAGTGGTATTCTCAACCAGTAGGCTAATGCTCAGTTTCAATAACAGCAGACATTAAATGAACAACAGCAAAACATTATACAAACAGCCAAGGTAAACCATGAAAGAAATAGGCTTTTCCCACCGCATAGTCTAGCCTTTGCTTGATGGCTGGTTTATTTCTATAAATTGCTGGCAGTTACAGTTTAATGCATTCTGTTCTAGTTTTCTTGTTCTGTCTTCACTTTTATGATTTATGATATAAATTGCTAAGACTTATTATTCTAAAGTCATTGAAATACGAGACCTGTATACCTCAGCTTTCAGCTTAGGTCAAGGACCGTGCAGGCCTTAACGACCGCGCTTAAAGTAAGCTGTCACCATGTACATTGGTTCAGTAAGGCTACATGAAAAGTGTTATGCTAAGTCTTTATAAAAAAACGAAAATACAACGCTCTTGCAAACGCTTCTGTTACTAATTCACCTCTAAACTGGCACATGATTGTATACAATGCATATAGGCACGAAATCTCAACAACGTCAATGACGTAATACGGGAAATCCCCTAACATAAAATGAAATGCATATTTGCTCATAACTCTTTAACAAAAAAATATTGGAAGAAACTGATTTGATTTTTGAAATCAGCGTATTTTTTTCCATTTATTAAGATATTCTTAAAATCGACTTCAGTTCCCCTTTAATATTGCAGATCGTAAATCTCTGATTTGTTAAAAAAGCTCTCCCTACATATTTAAACCCACATACCTTTTTTCGTCTTGGAACGAATCAGAATATACACAATCAGTGCCAAAATAGCAGCTCCCAGAGCACCTATGACGCTGGTAAGAGCAATCAACTGCTCCTGCATTCTGCTTCTACACAATCCTGAAAAGTCTCTGCAAGTAGAACGAAATCGCCGAAGCTGCCCTATTATTATTAGCTCGAGGCAAATTTTAAACTTGACGACAAGCACCTTGGTTAAATTTTCAAGCACTTTTAGCGCGGGAGCGATCGAAGGTATGCACGCCATTACCGCTGTGTTTACAACTTACTTATCAGCGTTAACACGAGAGTAATCGGTAAAACTTAATAATATGTAACAAATAAATAAACTAGCTAAAAATAAAACAAAACAATGATAAAGTAATACTTAGTTTTTTCTAGTTAATATAATATAAACCTGGAATCAAATTTCTAATTTAATACCATCATATTTTTGAATCTTCCAAATCTCAACACAATACTAAAGTGTTTTACATATTTCTACTTGTATTACTGTTGATATACGGTACACATGCGCGGTTGACTTGCAAACACAAAGAACTAAATAAGGTGGCGATTAGAGCTACTCAAAGGTTTTTAGCGGCGGTTAACTGCAGTAAAGCAAGTTCATAATCTGGAAACACAATATTTTCGTGTCCAGATACATTTTCTAAAACTTATTTAATACAGAATGCCATATGGTGAATTTGCAATAATATACAACTAGGGTTGTTTCTATAATATATCATTTAGATCAGTGGTTCCCAACCTGGGGGTCGCGACCCCCAAAGGGGTCGCAAAGCATGTTGAAGGGGGTCGCGAAGCTGTTGGTAATGTAAGAACAAAGGTGAATGTCAGTAGGGCTTGGTACTGGTACGCTCGTAGTATGGTGCTATTCCTGTGAATAATTTTTCTTTGAGCCATTTTATTCGGATTGCTTGTAGCACAATGTTATTCAGTATGCGTCGATTGTGATGTCATAAACAATGACCACATGACTGTAAACGCACTAGCTGCAAATTGGGACTCTATTAGGGAAGTAGCTTAGTAGTATATTAAACAACAAAAATCAGTCAAGACTTGAAATTGGTAAAAATAGTTAAGGAGAGCATCGTATAGTTTAGCTGCAGGCCTATAAGGTCAACCATCGCACTGATTTGCTAATAAATGCAACTAAAACGTTTTTGTGCTTACTTTCTAAGTTTTCGTTTAAGATAGAATATAAGTGTGGGTCACGGTATCTGCAAAAAACATTTAAGGGGGTCACCAAGGCAAAAAGGTTGGGAACCACTGATTTAGATTGTTTTCCTTATCGATCGATGCTGGTCAGTGGAAAATGCACTGCTGATTAATCAATACGCGTTGCTGCTGCTACGCTTTCGAGCTTCTATTTCGTTTGTTTCTGTCAATCTATTTCGTTTGTTTGTTTTCGGCATCCTCAACAAAGTCTCCTTCTTGTGCTAACAACTGTGCAGCTGTTTCTTCGTCGATGAGATTGAACTGTAGAGCTTCTTGTACTGTTAGTTCGTTCTGAGTTGAAGGATCCACGATGACCACACGACGACTCAGGATAGCTGGAGGGCTACTCGGTATCGCAGCTGGTGGGGGAGATGCTAGAAAAATTGAATTCATTTTTTTTATGAAATAACAGAAAGTAAAAACAAATTCGGTCAAAAGTAACAAGAAAAAAAAATATTACAAAAAATATTGCCTTAACCTGAACCCATCCGGGCTACATCACTGGGTGCGCCTAACGACCTGACCGTATGCTCTTAGTTATTTAAAAAAAAGTATAAAAATCTAAAAGTAAACCTGCTCGATCACTGGATCTTCTTGATGGAGTTTTTCTTTTCTTCTGTTTACCAGCTACCACCTATTTTATATATAAGATCATATGTCAGTGTGGTATAAGATACTCATGTGTATTCCTGGTGGTGGGAAACGCAGGTGCATAAAAACACGGGTATTCGTCAGAACACCTTTCGTGCGTTGTGGTGGATTACTGGAAATGTTGGGGTTTGTTGGATATAGTAGAAAAAATGATAATTTTACTCTTAAGCCTGTTAATTTATTGGCATTAAAAACGTCGGTTTAATGAATTTAAAAAAATATTCTGATCGGCGGATTTTGATTTTTATCTGGCTCCGTTAGGACAACAGTTGTGCCGCTTGGTCACATAACCAAAGTTACCGCGATTTCTGTTTATCCAAATTTAAACCCAAGTATGTATATAGCTTTTAAAATAGATATATACGGTTTACCTCGGTCGTTATTTTAGGTTCCGCCCTTTCTCTAATTTTTTTCGATTCTGGTTCAGGTTCAAACGGCCGAATATTCTGAGTAACGGTGCCACCTTCGACCATTAGAAATAAGAGGCCCGAGTCCTTGTCCAGTACACATCTGTAGTGACATATTAAAAATAGATCAGTCCGACTAGAATGCGGTATACTTAACAGCATTTGATATTACCTTCCCATCAGTTCAGAATAGTTAAGATTTTCACCGGTCACAGGATCAAAGAAACTTGTCGTTTCCCTCTTATCCAATTTCCTTGCCAAATTCGAATCAAGTAACCCTCGTTTTGCGGCTACATTCACATTTATTCGTACTGGGCTATGAAGGTCAAATATCCCGCCTGTGGCGATCTGAGCCTCCAAAAGCCTGGGATAAAGTTTCAAGTGTTAAACCATTGGACTGGTTCTCAATGCTATGCAAGGGCATGTTGTAAAGCTACAATTATAAGGTTTAGTGTATTTTGTGGCTATATATATATCCACGATGATTGCGCTTTAGTTGGCCAATAACCAATTAAATTAATCTCTATGCGAACGGATCTGATGAGTGGCACCCACTTAGTGTTTTGGTAAGTAACAATAATGGTGATTCCCCGATGTTTATTTGTTTTGTTTGGAAACGACACATGCTATAGCTGTGGAGTTTAGTAATAGTAAAGCAGAGCTTCGTGAAATAAAGATGTTAATTTTGTATCTCCTAGCTGTTTTGTTGGGACAAAATTTCCCGATGTACGGGGGGGGGGACACTAAACATTTTTTAGCAAACGTTTTAAAGGGTTTTGAATTTAGGTTACAGACCAAAGCTTCGAATTTTAAGTTGTAAGAAATCTAATAGTTTCTGATGCAGTATTTTGAGTAAGAGTCATTTTGTGAGGTCGGTTTACATTGGTAAGATAGGAAAAATAATTGGGTTAACCATTATCGATAAATTACCTGATCGCATGTCTCTCAACCACCAAATGTCGTGCCATAGCCTCGCTCAACGACAAGACTTCTCTTTTAAATGGTTCTCTGTAGCCAACTACTGCTCGGTTGGCACGTGATACCACGTCTTCGAATTCACTGTAGAATACAAAAAAATCCTTATGACTCAAACCAGTCAATAACTTCTGGTGGGCCTAAAAATAAAATTACAAAAGTTTGATCAGCAGGATTAAAAGATTTAGACAAATGGAAATAAAACTAAACCCACAATATAGGTATCCTGATTTACCTGTCAATTAGCCCAGATCGTACCGCGGTTTCAATAGATACTGTTTTGCCTGATTGCACGTCGATTATCTTCCCACAAGCAGCTTGGGCCTCCAGCAACTCGAATGCGGTTCCTTTGCGAATCAATCCTGCTCTACTGCCCTCTTGAATGCTCATCTTCTCACCTTATAAAAATGCAGGGAGTTGATTGTATGTGATAAAACAAATAAATTATTTTAATCACTTCTTATTTGGACTTATTTTCTTTACAGAGATTACTGATCAAATTAACTAACCGAAAGCAAATGTAAATGCATGCTAGTTGTACCGATTTTTTTAACAAAACATATACAGGCTGATGCAAACATCCGATTAATTTTTTATATAAATTCAAGTGTATACTTTTTCACATCACATAAAATTTACCAGTTGTTGAATTAATTATTCCAGCGATCGGCATTGTCCCGTCCACATAAACTTTTAATTGCGCCACCATCTGGTTTACTTCCTCTGACGTCATCTGACCGTCGTCATATTTCTTGGCGGTTTTTAAATCAAGTAGTTCGGCGTCGACGATATGCTGCAGCAGTACTTGTCTTCTGGTGGCTGATTCAAACACAACCTGCGGCGATGGATGGCTATTTATGATTCATGCGATAACGCGAACACGCGGCTCTGTGTTAAATTTTATTGAAGGTGATTACACTTTGCCACAAGTGTAAGAAACATATAATGCTTAACATATATCAGTTTTACGACGTTGGGTTCAATAAGGAACAACTAAGGTAACTAACTGAGGTGAAAATCAAATTTAATTTACCTTGTGTGAATTATTAAATAAAATTATCACGTATTTGAGCATACCTTGGACACCTTTTTCGCTACCTTCTTCTTTTTCACTCTAAACGGCAGTAATCGCAGACCAGTGTCTTTGTCAATGACACACCTTTTGGTAATGGGTAAATAATTAATAACACAAAGACCATCTGCACAGCAGTACTTGTATGTTTCTTTTAAATAAGCAGACGACCCACCTGTCCATCAATTCTAGATAAGTCAAATTTTCTTCTGTATTCGGATCAAAGAAACCTCTCGTATCATCAGAGGGGTCTTGTAGTATGTTGTTCAGTCGTTCTTCGAATAAACCTCGCTCGTAAGCCACCTCTACTGGCAGTCTGTGATTGGCGTTCGGATCCACAATCCCTAAGTTAAATGTAAAGTTCAGTTTGGTACATGCGATTTCCTAAAGTATAAGATAAGTAGGCCTATTTAACAGTATCAATACCTCCAGTAGCTATTTGCGCTTCTAGAAGTCTCACGCCGTGATTCTCAACCACCAGTCCTCGTTTCATCGCCTCGAATAAAGATAAAGTGTCCGGACTGGTCCGAGTAGTGTAACCATACACCGCGCGCTCGGCCCTGTGAGGTTTGACTCATGAAGAAAACTGACTATTACTCTATGTTGAAATACTGTTTTGTTAAACCCGATAATCTTGAGACAAAATTTCCTTTAGCTTTTAATATTCCAATAATGTAAATTTCTTGTACAGAGTTAAAAAATGTAACGTCGAGACAGACCTTGAAAGAATGGTTTCGAATTGCCCATCAATGACACCTCTTTCCGATGCCTCCTTTACAGATAATTTATCTGCAGTTTCGACATCGATTACGCGACCTGTGGCAGCCTGAGCTTCGAGCAAACTGATCGAGGTACCTGTAAAACAATAAATTGTCAATTTTCCAGTTAAAATTTTTTAATTAGGGAAGAATATTTTATGAATTGTCCAAGTTAAAATTAGGGAAGAATATTTTATAAATTGAACTCCCTAAAATATAAGTTACCTCTTCGAATAAGACCCTGTTTCCATGCGTTGTAAATTGAAATCTTTTCACCAGTGTCTGACATAATAAGTCCGGCAATCGGTTCTTCTCCCACCAAATACAGCTTTAGTGATTTTTCAACATCCGCCTGCTCTAACTCGCCTGTGATAATAATATAACTTTTAAGCTTGTTTTCATCAATTACTGAGGTTGTGTGATGTTAAAAATACCTGTTTCAATTTTAGTGACAGTGGACTCGGTAACAACGCCAGCCTTGAACAAATCATTCAGAGAAACCTGTCGTTTCCATCCAGATGTAAAGTGGATGTTTTGACGAGATTTCCTGGAAGATGGAAATGTTGATATTTGACCAAAGATGGGTTCCTACAATACCAAACCTTCTTTTTTCTCTCGTAGTTGATGTGACTATTATTTTCTTCGGTTGTGAACAAATTTCATGAAAGCGACCGATTGTGAAATTTTCTTCCGGTTTTATATAATTATACGAAAAGAGTATACGCCTCAGTGATCGTTGTCGAAACAGCATAATGCATTCTGCCAGCGAAATTTCACCCGATAAAAAACGTTTGCATAAACTTGCATACAGCTATACTTCGATCTTTTTGGGTTAAGGTTAACCTGGTTCGTTTTGAAATGTTGTTCTCAACTAGCGACTTACTCACCGTGAGCGTTTGTGTGTTAATTAATATGCCTAGAGAAGATGTGATCTATACAAATATAAAAACGGACAAAACTTTTAAATTTGGTCGCTTCAAAAAAATGAATAATATATTTAGTTAAATGGCACTTTTCTTTAAAGGCAAGTTTTATATTTACAAGAAATGTATTGTTAATTCTTTATTCACGATTGACAGCTAAACTTTCTGCCGATCGTGGATTAAACTTGTTACGGACAAAACTGTATTATTGAAATTGTGATTTCTATTAACATTGCGAATTTTATGGATAGGCCATTATTACGTCAATTATACCATTGTCTCGTATTCTAGTATTGCACCAAAAAACGTGGTTTACGGAATTTGCTTGGTAGTACAATATTTAACGGTTTAATATGGTTGGTTGGTAACTTGTAAAATTGTTGGCCTAGGAAATTATAATGTAAATGTACGATGTCATGTTTTAGGCACGTTAGTCAACCTTTTTTAAATCGTTGCATTCTGGCTGTTTCATATTGGATGTATTATATGCTGGATTAAACGCATCTGAAAAAACCTAAACGTGTCTTATTGTTGGAGCGGATCCAATAAAACTGCAATCCGAACTAACGAGAGACACGCCCAAAATTATTTTAATATTGCAGATCGTAAATCTCTGATTTGTTAAAAAAGCTCTCCCTACATATTTAAACCCACATACCTTTTTTCGTCTTGGAGCGAATCAGAATATACACAATCAGTGCCAAAATAGCAGCTCCCAGAGCACCTATGACGCTGGTAAGAGCAATCAACTGCTCCTGCATTCTGCTTCTACACAATCCTGAAAAGTCTCTGCAAGTAGAACGAAATCGCCGAAGCTGCCCTATTATTATTAGCTCGAGGCAAATTTTAAACTTGACGACAAGCACCTTGGTTAAATTTTCAAGCACTTTAGCGCGGCAGCGATCGAAGGTATGCACGCCATTACCGCTGTGTCACCCGATCCGTCTAAAATGTACCGCTTAGATCGGACTGTGTTACGTTTTTAAAGCCGCTATAAGCGGACTGTGTTACTAACATGGTAACATGTGTTACGTTTTGCAATTTTAAGCGAGACAATTTCTAACACAGCGTCACATCACGTGACGCAAAGGCGATGTAAACAGTAGTGCTTTCGTACCAATTTTTTTGTACAATTTAGTTTCGAATAACATTATTCTGAGCAAGAAATCGTGTTTGTTCGTTTTTAAAGTTGGGTAAGTACGTAGTCAGACATTTATTTAATGGGTTAAATTGGTCGCACAACTAAATTTCTAGAGAAGCTTACAGCTATTGCCCGAACTGAAAAGTTTGGTATTTTAATTCTTATCCACCACAGGTGAGGTTTAGTGTGTGCGTCTCATTCCCCAGCAAAATATATAACAAAAACTTTAGGCTTTTTTGATTTATCTCCACTCTTTGAGGGAAATCAAATGTTGTGCTACTAGATCCATAATAGCCTACTGTTTGTTATGCCTACTAAACCTGTAACATACCTGTTACCAATCTATTTTCATGTGTATCTGTGGTATGCCGGGGGCCGGGGTTATGTTACCCTGTATATGTCGTATGCATGGGGGTATGTTGCCCTGTATTTGTGGTATGCCTGGGGTAGTATTGTCATGTATTTATGGTATGCCTGGGGTAGTGTTGCCCTGTATTTGTCGTATGCCTGGGATTGTGTTGCCCTGTATTTGTTGCATGCCTGGGGTACTGTTGCCCTGCATTTGTCGCATGCCTGAGGTTGTGTTGACCTGCATTTATAGTTTGCCTGGGGTAGTGTTGCCCTGTATTTGTGGTATGCTGGGATTGTGTTGCCCTGTATTAGTCGTATGTCTGGGGGTGTGTTGCCCTGTATTAGTCGTATGCCTAGGGGTGTGTTACTGTGTTGCCCTGTATGCATTGTATGCCTGGGGTTGTGTTGCCCTGTATTTGTGGTATGCCTGGGGTAGTGTTGTCCTATATTTGTCGCATGCCTGGGGTAGTGTTGCCCTGTATTTGTCGCATGCATGGGTAGTGTTGCCCTGTATTTTTCGTATGGCTGGTGTAGTGTTGCCCTGTATTTTTCGTATGGCTGGGGTTGTGTTGCCCTGTATTTGTGGTATGCCTGGGGTAGTGTTGCCCTATATTTGTCGCATGCCTGGGGGTGTGTTGCCCTCTATATATGGTATGCCTGGGGTAGTGTTTCCCTCTATTTGTCGCATGCCTGGGGTAGTGTTGCCCTATATTTGTCGCATGCCCAGGGTTGTGTTGCCCTGTATTTTTCGTATGGCTGGTGTAGTGTTGCCCTGTATTTTTCGTATGGCTGGGGTTGTGTTGCCCTGTATTTGTGGTATGCCTGGGGTAGTGTTGCCCTATATTTGTCGCATGCCTGGGGTAGTGTTGCCCTGTATTTGTCATATGCTTGGGGTAGTGTTGCCCTATATTTGTCGCATGCCTGGGGTAGTGTTGCCCTGTATTTGTGGTATGTTAGGGGTAGTGTTGCCGTATATTTGTGGTATGCCCAGGGTGGTGTTGCCCTGTATTTGTGGTATGCCTGGGGTAGTGTTGCCCGGTATTTGCGGTATGGCTGGGGTAGTGTTTCCCTGTATTTGTCGCATGCCTGGGGTAGTGTTGCCCTATATTTGTCGCATGCCTGGGGTAGTGTTACCCTATATTTGTCGCATGGCTGGGGTTGTGTTGCCCTGTATTTGTCGCGTGGCTGGGGTTGTGTTGCCCTGTATTTTTCGTATGGCTGGGGTTGTGTTGCCCTATATTTGTCGCATGCCTGGGGTAGTGTTACCCTATATTTGTCGCATGGCTGGGGTTGTGTTGCCCTGTATTTGTCGTATGGCTGGGGTTGTGTTGCCCTGTATTTTTCGTATGGCTGGGGTTGTGTTGCCCTGTATTTTTCGTATGGCTGGGGTTGTGTTGCCCTGTATTTTTCGTATGGGTGGGGTTGTGTTGCCCTGTATTTTGCGGTATGCCTGGGGTTGTGTTGCCCTGTATTTGTGGTATGCTTGGGGGTGTGTTGCCCTGTATTTGTAGTATGCCTAGGGTAGTGTTGCCTTGTATTTGTTAAATGCCTGGGGTAGTGTTGCCCTGTATTTGTGGTGGGTAAGCACTGTATACATGAAATGCCTACGTTTGATGTGAACAAGTGATAGGTTGGCCCTGTATTCTCGTGTGTATATGCGGGTGAGGATCTGCCCTGTATTTGACCGATAAGCTTTCTACATTCGTACCGAACAGTTGATTAAAACATATGTTTACATATTGGATCACTAAAAATCTAAAAAAATATTAATATTGTAATACATAGTAACCATTATGCCCCTTTTTACAGGTTCAAATAAAATAAACTTAAAGACACAAGCTTCAAATTCAAAATGAGTTCAATACAAAATTAGGTAGGTATGTCAAACATTTGACTATGTTTTTATTCCAATTTTATATAGCCTTCAAATGTGATTTACATAATTCTTTAAGCTTTTCACTATCACAAGCTTAAAATCACGGTAAAATAAAATAAACGGTATTTGTTTTAGTGGAAGCAGTGAGATCAATGTCATGAATGTCAAATCTTGGAGCAGTGGAATAAAAAAGACAGAATATATACAAGAAGGGTACATGGCCGCCAAGCTAAAACAAAGTTGGTATGTCAGAAATATTTCCTACGCTATGTTTTTACCTTAAAAAATGGGTATTCAATAATAAATAATAAACTTTGTACATCAACTCGATTTGGATATTCATGTTTTATCCCTGTGAATAAGAAACGCAAAGGGCGTTGACGCACGGGCAATCGTTAGATTACCCATCGTTCGCCGTCGGGTTACCGGAGCTAATTTAGTGCGTTTTATATGATTGAGTCGTTCTCTCAGTTTTAGTTAAACCCATTATTCCTGTTGGGTTTAGTCCCGGTAAGTGCTTTACCCAAGCACAGAACCAACTATATAGAGACCAGTTTCGAATATGCAATATAGGCGACGCACGAACCCACCAAGTTATTAGAAGTAATTACAACCGATTAAACACTTGTTTTCTGCAGATCTGGCGACCCTGTCACGTTAATGCTGGAAGAGGTTACAGAAGACGACAATTTACTTCTATATGAAAAATTTAATAAACTTTTAATTTGTCGTACACTTCGTTTGTTGAATTATAAAGTAATTTCTTGTCAGGGCAGTTAAGCTTATATTTGTCGTGGCGTGCTGATTAAACCACGCAAAATTGGACAAGATAGGTGCATTTATGTAGAAAACCTACACATATATGAGTTTAAATGGATGTAATAATAATTTTTCAAATTTTATGTAATTACAACAATTTGTCGATTTAGGTACGCTAAAGCTGTTTGATTTTAACCCGAAGCAACATATTGAAAATTATGATGCAGTGTAAGTGCGTTACTGGCGGACTTAAACCATGAACACGTGTGATATTCTGTCATTTACCAATCTTTATGAACTTAACACAAAGATTTGTCGATTAAGGTAGACTAAACTACGATTTTATTTAAACCCAAGGCAAATATGATGAAAATTTCGCATCGTATGGGTGCGATAGCCCCTGTTTATAAAGAAAAATCGAGATAAGATGTTTATTTTGAGAA
>CH002890.1:119786-131845 GCA_000149265.1 Ciona savignyi
CTTCAAAGTTACATAATTCTGCTCGACTTCGAAAGTCAGTTAGGAAAGAATCAAATGGTTCACACAGTTCAATGTTCCAAAATCTAAAGGACTCAACAACGAATATTCTGTTTCGGATTACAATGTTCTGCAATTTTGTCCATCAGATTTCCAGGGTCATCTTTGTTTTCATTTTCTCCATAAACAAAATGCCTTGAAACTTCAATGATCTGAGGACCAGCACAATGCAGAATAATTGCACTTTGAATCTTCTTACTCTTACCGGTGGCTCCACTAGCCAACAAATAAATTTCCATTTGTTGCCTCCATCTCTTGAAAGTTTCAGCCAAATTGCTGTCATTCAAGTCTAGTGCAGGTGGACTTCGAAGATTCGATTCGCCCATCGTAAATCACAAGTTATATATCTAGTCTTTCAGGTCTAGGTTATAACTTTTCTTTTCAGATCGTGTAATCAGTACAATTGTCGCTAGGCTACCGTCTTTAGGTTTCCAGCTTCACTGCCACCATGTTAATAAGTTCGGTTCCTTATTATAACCTTGCGGTACCTTTATCAAATAGATCACACGATACGATTGATTCAGATATTGACTCTGTGTATTACAACTAACAGGCGACACACGCGCGTCAACACTACTCGTGATAATAAAGAGAATGACCGAACACGACATCACTCTGTTTAACAAGTAATTAAATCAAGCGGTTTCCAACAAGAAGTATTAGGACGAAATCAAACACGTGTTGTAAAGATGGTAAAGAAATGTAGTGACCTCAATTGTTTCTAAATTAACTGAAGTAGTTTCGGTAATCCGTATCGCATGTAACGATATCTTTTCACATGTAATATTACAAACCCCCATTTTCGCATTATTGGCGGAAATGGATTTAATAACCCAAATCCTATAAGCCTGATGATTTCTAGGTTTTCTACAAAAATGCACCTATCTTGTCCAATTGTGGGTGGTTTAATCAGCACGCCACGACACACATAAACGTGCAGAATATCAACGTAAAGTCTTAACTGCCCTGACGAGAAATTACTTTATTGAACAAACGTAACACACGAAGTGTACGACAAAATAAAAGTTTATTAAATTTTTCATATACAGAAGTAAATTGTCGTCTTCTGTAACCTCTTCTAGGGTTAACGTGACAGCGTCGCCAGATCTGCTGCAGAAAACAAGTGTTTAATCGGTTGTAATCACTTCTAATAACTTGGTGGGTTTGTGCGTCGCCTATATTGCATAATCGTAACTGGTCTCTATATAGTTGGTTGTGTCCTTAGGTAAAGCACTTACCGGATTGGACCCAGCGGAATATTAGGTTTTACTAAAACTGAGAGAACGACTCAATCATATAAAACGCACTAAATTAGCTCCGGTAACCCGACGGCGAACGATGGGTAATCTAACGATTGCCAGTGCGTCAACGCCCTTTGCGTTTCTTATTCACAGGGATAAAACATGAATGTCCAAACGAGTTGCTGGACAAAGTTTATTATTTATCAATGATTACCTAATTTTTAAAGGTAAAAACATACCGTAAGAAATATGTGTGAGTGTGACATATACCAATTATTTTTGTTTGGCGGCCATGTACCCTCATCTTGAATATATTCTGTCATTTTTATTCCACTGCTCCAAGATTTGACATTCATAACATTGATCTCACTGCTTCCACTAAAACAAATACCGTTTATTTGATTTAACCGTGATTTTAAGCTTGTAATAGTGAAAAGTTAGTAAAAAGTTAGAATTATGTAAATCACATTTGGAGGCTATATAAAATTGGAATAAAAACATAGTCAAATGTTTGACATACCTACTTAATTTTTTATTGAAACATCTTAAATCTTACTTTTAAGCTTGTATCTTTAATTTTTCTTATTTGAACCTGTAAAAGGGGGCATAATGGTTACCATGTATTACAATATTCATATTTTTAGTTCTATATTAATTCAATATGTAAACATCTGTTTTAATCAATTGCTGGATATAAACGTAGAAAGCTTATTAGTCAAATACAGGGCAGATCCCCACCCGCATATACACATGACGACAACACACCCCCAGGTATAGCACAAATACAGGGCAACACTAACCCAGGCATACCACAAATACAGGGCAACACTAACCCAGGCATACCACAAATACAGGGCAACACTACCCTAGGCATAGCACAAATATAGGGCAACACTATCCCAGGCATACAACAAATACAGGGCAACACTAACCCAGGCATACCACAAATACAGGGCAACACTACCCCAGGCATGCAACAAATACAGGGCAACACTACCCCAGGCATACCACCAATACAGGGCAACACTACCCCAGGCATGCAACAAATACAGGGCAACACTACCCCAGGCATACCACCAATACAGGGCAACACTACCCCGGGCATGCAACAAATACAGGGTAACACTACCCTAGGCATGCAACAAATACAGGGCAACACTACCCTAGGCATACAACAAATACAGGGCAACACTACCCAAGGCATGCAACAAATACAGAGCAACACTACCCAAGGCATACCACAAATACAGGGCAACACTACCCTAGGCATACCACAAATACAGGGCAAACCCTATCTATGAATACCACAAGGACAATGCACCCCTAGGCATACACAAACACAAACACAGGGCAATACTACCACGGGCAGGAGACAAAAAATAAGGCAACACTACCCCAGGCATGCGGCAAATATAGGGCAACACAAACCCAGCATACAAACAAGTACAGGGCAAACCCTATGCATACCACAAATACAATGCACCCCTAGGCATACACAAATACAGAACAACACACCCCTAGGCATAACACAAATATAGGGCAACACTAACCCAGGCAAATTAATAATACAAGGCAACACTACCCCAGGCATACCACAAACACAGAAAAACACCTCCCCAGGCATACCACAAATACAGGGCAAAACAACCGCAGACATACCACAAAGACAGGGCAACACTACCCCAGGCATACCACCAATACAGGGCAACACTACCCCGGGCATGCAACAAATACAGGGCAACACTACCCTAGGCATACCACAAATACAGGGCAACACTACCCAAGACATGCAACAAATACAGGGCAACACTACCCAAGGCATACCACAAATACAGGGCAACACCACCCCAGGCATACCACAAATAGGCCTACAGGGCAACACCACCCTGGGCATACCACAAATATACGGCAACACTACCCCTGGCATAACACAAATATACAGCAACACTACCCCAAGCATATGACAAATATAGGGCAACACTGCCCCAGGCATGCGACAAATATAGGGCAACACTACCCCAGGCATACCACAAATACAGGGCAACACAACCCCAGCCATATGACAAATACAGGGCAACACTACCGGTACCCCAGGTATGCAACAAATATAGGGCAACACTACCCCAGGCATACGACAAATACAGGGCAACACTACCCCAGACATACGACAAATACAGGGCAAAACAATCCCAGGCATACGACAAATATAGGGCAACACACCCACAGGCATACGACTAATACAGGGCAACAAAATCCCAGCATACCACAAATACAGGGCAACACTACCCCAGGCAAACTATAAATGCAGGGCAACACTACCCCAGGCATGCGATAAATATAGGGCAACACAATCTAAGGCATAAGACAAATACATGACAATACTACCCCAGGCATACCACAAATACAGGGCAACATACCCCCATGCATATGACATATACAGGGTAACATAACCCCGGCCCCCGGCATACCATAGATACACATGAAAATAGATTGGTAACAGGTATGTTACAGGTTTAGTAGGCATAACAAACAGTAGGCTATTATGGATCTGGTAGCACAACATTTGGTTTCCCTCAATGAGTGGAGATAAATCAAAAAAGCATAAAGTTTTTGGTATATATGTTGCTGGGGAATGAGACGCACACACTAAACCTCACCTATGGTGGATAAGAATTAAAATACCAAACTTTTCAGTTCGGGCAATAGCTGTAAGATTCTCTAGAAATTTAGTTGTGCGACCAATTTAACCCATTAAATAAATGTCTGACTACGTACTTACCCAACTTTAAAAACGAACAAACGCGATTTCTTGCTCAGAATAATGTTATTCGAAACTAAATTGTACAAAAAAACTGGTACGAAACAGGGTTGCCAGACGCAAAGTACGCTTTACGGCCAAACTGTGTTTGCTTTACGGCCAAAATTCGGCCAATTTGTATCAAGTGCAAAATAAACTGTTTAATTTAGCCAAATGGGCTATTTATCTCTTTATTTGTTGAAAAATTGTATAATTTTAATTCCCTCCAGATTTGTTAAACCCGTTCAACTACTATATAGGAATGCCTACCGTTATTATTTTATTTTAAAACGTCATAATCAGCTTTGTGATTTAGGAATGAGACAGTTGATATTAATTTATTTCCATTTACGGTCTCTGTTTTTCCTTTATTTCTACTGTAGCGTAAAAATAACATGACGTTTCGGCCAAAAACTTGACAATATGCTTATACGGCCAAATTCGGCCAGATTTTTCCGCACGGCCAAACTATTTTTTTTGCGTCCAGGACGATTTTGGTACGGCCAAATTTCTGATATTTGGCCGTGAAAAAGGCCAAATGGCAACCCTGGTACGAAAGCACTACTGTTTACATCGCCTTTGCGTCACGTGATGTGACGCTGTGTTAGAAATTGTCTCGCTTAAAATTGCAAAACGTAACACATGTTATCATGTTAGTAACACAGTCCGCTTATAGCGGCTTTAAAAACGTAACACAGCCCGATCTAAGCGGTACTTTTTGGACGGATCGGGTGGCTGTGTTTACAACTTACTTATCAGCGTTAACACGAGAGTAATCGGTAAGACTTAATAATATGTAACAAATAAATAAACTAGCTAAAAATAAAACAAAACAATGATAAAGTAATACTTAGTTTTTTTCTAATTAATATAATGTAAACCTGGAACCAATTTTCCTATTTAATACCATCATATTTTTGAATCTTCTAAATCTCAACACAATACTAAAGTGTTTTACATATTTCTATTTGTATTACTGTTGATATACGGTACACACGCGCGGTTGACTTGCAAACACAAAGAACTAAATAAGGTGGCGATTAGAGCTACTGATAGGTTTTTAGCGGCGGTTAACTGCAGTAAAGCAAGTTCATAATCTGGAAACACAATATTTTAGTGTCCAGATACATTTTCTAATAGTTTTTATACAGAATGCCATATGGTAAATTCGCAATAATATACAACTAGGATTTTTTCTATAATATATCATTTAGGATTGTTTTCCTTATCGATCGATGCTGGGTCAGTGGGAAAATGCACTGCTGATTAATCAATACGCGTTGCTGCTGCTACGCTTTCGAGCTTCTATTTCGTTTGTTTCTGTCAATCTATTTCGTTTGTTTGTTTTCGGCATCCTCAACAAAGTCTCCTTCTTGTGCTAACAACTGTGCAGCTGTTTCTTCGTCGATGAGATTGAACTGTAGAGCTTCTTGTACTGTTAGTTCGTTCTGAGTTGAAGGATCCACGATGACCACACGACGACTCAGGATAGCTGGAGGGCTACTCGGTATCGCCGCTGGTGGGGGAGATGCTAGAAAATTGAATTCATTTTTTTATGAAATAACAGAAAGTAAAAACAAATTCGGTCAAAAGTAACAAGAAAAAAAAATATTACAAAAAATATTGCCTTAACCTGAACCCATCCGGGCTACATCACTGGGTGCGCCTAACGACCTGACCGTATGCTCTTAGTTATTTTAAAAAAAGTATAAAAATCTAAAAGTAAACCTGCTCGATCACTGGATCTTCTTGATGGAGTTTTTCTTTTCTTCTGTTTACCAGCTACCACCTATTTTATATATAAGATCATATGTCAGTGTGGTATAAGATACTCATGTTTATTCCTTATGGTGGGAAACGCAGGTGCATAAAAACACGGGTATTCGTCAGAACACCTTTCGTGCGTTGTGGTGGATTACTGGAAATGTTGGGGTTTGTTGGATATAGTAGAAAAAATGATAATTTTACCCTTAAGCCTGTTAATTTATTGGCATTAAAAACGTCGGTTTAATGAATTTAAAAAAAATATACTGATCGGCCGATTTTGATTTTTATCTGGCTCCGTTAGGACAACAGTTGTGCCGCTTGGTCACATAACCAAAGTTACCGCGATTTATGTTTATCCAAATTTAAACCCAAGTATGTATATAGAATAGATATATACGGTTTACCTCGGTCGTTATTTTAGGTTCCGCCCTTTCTCTAATTTTTTTCGATTCTGGTTCAGGTTCAAACGGCCGAATATTCTGAGTAACGGTGCCACCTTCGACCATTAGAAATAAGAGGCCCGAGTCCTTGTCCAGTACACATCTGTAGTGAGATATTAAAAATAGATCAGTCCGACTAGAATGCGGTATACTTAACAGCATTTGATATTACCTTCCCATCAGTTCAGAATAGTTAAGATTTTCACCGGTCACAGGATCAAAGAAACTTGTCGTTTCCCTCTTATCCAATTTCCTTGCCAAATTCGAATCAAGTAACCCTCGTTTTGCGGCTACATTCACATTTATTCGTACCGGGCTGTGAAGGTCAAATATCCCGCCTGTGGCGATTTGAGCCTCCAAAAGCCTGGGATAAAGTTTCAAGTGTTAAACCATTGGACTGGTTCCCGCTGCTATGCAAGGGCATGTTGTAAAGCAACAATTATAAGGTTTAGTGTATTTTGTGGCTACATATATATCCACGATGATTGCGCTTTAGTTGGCCGATAACCAATTAAATTAATCTCTATGCGAACGGATCTGATGAGTGGTACCCACTTAGTGTTTTGGTAAGTAACAATAATGGTGATTCCCCGATGTTTATTTGTTTTGTTTGGAAACGACACATGCTATAGCTGTGGAGTTTAAGAATAGTGAAGCAGAGCTTCGTGAAATAAAGATGTTAATTTTGTATCTCCTAGCTGTTTTGTTGGGACAAAATTTCCCGATGTACGGGGGGGGGGACACTAGAAATTTTTTAGCAAACGTTTTAAAGGGTTTTGAATTTAGGTTACAGATCAAAGCTTCGAATTTTAAGTTGTAAGAAATCTAATAGTTTCTGATGCAGTATTTTGAGTAAGAGTCATTTTGTGAGGTCGGTTTACATTGGTAAGATAGGAAAAATAATTGGGTTAACCATTATCGATAAATTACCTGATCGCATGTCTCTCAACCACAAGATGTCGTGCCATAGCCTCGCTCAACGATAAGACTTCTCTTTTAAATGGTTCTCTGTAACCAACTACTGCTCGGTTGGCACGTGATACCACGTCTTCGAATTCGCTGTAGAATACAAAAAAAAACTTATGACTCATACCAGCCAATAACTCCTGGTAGACCTATTAGTAAAGTTATAACAGTTTGGTTAGCAGGATTCAAAGATTTAGACAACTAAAAATACATCTAAACCTAACAATATATGTAGCCTAATTTACCTGTCAATTAGTCCAGATCGTACCGCGGTTTCAATAGATACTGTTTTTCCTGATTGTACGTCGATTATTTTACCACAAGCAGCTTGGGCCTCAAGCAACTCGAATGCGGTTCCTTTGCGAATCAATCCCGCTCTACTGCCCTCTTGAATGCTCATTTTCTCACCTTATGAAAATGCAGGGAGTTGATTGTATGTGATAAAACAAATAAATTATTTTAATCACTTCTTATTTGGACTTATTTTCTTTACAGAGATTACTGATCAAATTAACTAGCCGAAAGCACAAGTAAATGCATGCTAGTTGTACCGATTTTTTTAACAAAACATATACAGGCTGATGCAAACATCCGATTAATTTTTTATATAAATTTGAGTGTATACTTTTTCACATCACATAAAATTTACCAGTTGTTGAATTAATTATTCCAGCGATCGGCATTGTCCCGTCCACATAAACTTTTAATTGCGCCACCATCTGGTTCACTTCCTCTGACGTCATCTGACCATCGTCATATTTCTTGGCGGTTTTTAAATCAAGTAATTCGGCGTCGACGATATGCTGCAGCAGTACTTGTCTTCTGGTGGCTGATTCAAACACAACCTGCGGGCGATGGATGGCTATTTATGATTCATGCGATAACGCGAACACGCGGGCTCTGCTGTTAAATTTTATTGAAGGTGATTACACTTTGCCACAAGTGTAAGAAACATATATTGCTAAACATATATCAGTTTTACGACGTTGAGTTCAATAACGAACAACTTAGGTAACTAACTGAGGTGAACATCAAATTTCTTTTACCTTATGTGCGAATCATTGAATAAAATTATCAAGTATTTAAGCATACCTTGGACACCTTTTTCGCTACCTTTTTCTTTTTCACTCTAAACGGCAGTAATCGCAGACCAGTGTCTTTGTCAATGACACACCTTTTGGGTAATGGGTAAATAATTAATAACACAAAGACCATTCTGCACAGCAGTACTTGTATGTTTCTTTTAAATAAGCAGACGACCCACCTGTCCATCAATTCTAGATAAGTCAAATTTTCTTCTGTATTCGGATCAAAGAAACCTCTCGTATCATCAGAGGGGTCTTGAAGTATGTTGTTCAGTCGTTCCTCGAATAAACCACGCTCGTAAGCCACCTCTACTGGCAGTCTGTGATTGGCGTTCGGATCCACAATCCCTAAGTTAAATGAAAAGTTCAGTATGGTACATGCGATTTCCTAAAGTATAAGATAAGTATTTAACAGTATCAATACCTCCAGTAGCTATTTGCGCTTCTAGAAGTCTCACGCCGTGATTCTCAACCACCAGTCCTCGTTTCATCGCCTCGAATAAAGATAAAGTGTCCGGACTGGTCCGAGTAGTGTAACCATACACCGCGCGCTCGGCCCTGTGAGGTTTGACTCATGAAGAAAACTGACTATTACTCTATGTTGAAATACTGTTTTGTTAAACCCGATATTCTTGAGACAAAATTTCCTTTAGCTTTTAATATTCCAATAATGTAAATTTCTTGTACAGAGTTAAAAAATGTAACGTCGAGACAGACCTTGAAAGAATGGCTTCGAATTGCCCATCAATGACACCTCTTTCCGATGCCTCCTTTACAGATAATTTATCTGCAGTTTCGACATCGATTACGCGACCTGTGGCAGCCTGAGCTTCGAGCAAACTGATCGAGGTACCTGTAAAACAATAAATTGTCAATTTTCCAGTTAAAATTTTTTAATTAGGGAAGAATATTTTATGAATTGTCCAAGTTAAAATTAGGGAAGAATATTTTATAAATTGAACTCCCTAAAATATAAGTTACCTCTTCGAATAAGACCCTGTTTCCATGCGTTGTAAATTGAAATCTTTTCACCAGTGTCTGACATAATAAGTCCGGCAATCGGTTCTTCTCCCACCAAATACAGCTTTAGTGATTTTTCAACATCCGCCTGCTCTAACTCGCCTGTGATAATAATATAACTTTTAAGCTTGTTTTCATCAATTACTGAGGTTGTGTGATGTTAAAAATACCTGTTTCAATTTTAGTGACAGTGGACTCGGTAACAACGCCAGCCTTGAACAAATCATTCAGAGAAACCTGTCGTTTCCATCCAGATGTAAAGTGGATGTTTTGACGAGATTTCCTGGAAGATGGAAATGTTGATATTTGACCAAAGATGGGTTCCTACAATACCAAACCCTTCTTTTTTCTCTCGTAGTTGATGTGACTATTATTTTCTTTCGGTTGTGAACAAATTTCATGAAAGCGACCGATTGTGAAATTTTCTTCCGGTTTTCCGATTTGTTTTCGGTTTTCCGATTTGTTTTCCGGATTGTGAAACATATATTAGCAGATAAAAAAATTATATTATTGGGTATATAAACTTGAGTGTGGACTTTTCTATATCAAATATAAATTACCAGTTGTTGAATTAATTATTCCAGCGATCGGCATGGTCCCGTCTACATAAACTTTTAATTGCGCCACCATCTGGTTTACTTCCTCTGACGTCATCTGACCGTCGTCATATTTCTTGGCGGTTTTTAAATCAAGTAATTCGGCGTCGACGATATGCTGCAGCAGTACTTGTCTTCTGGTGGCTGATTCAAACACAACCTGCGGCGATGGATGGCTATTTATGATTCATGTGATAACGTGAACACGCGGCTCTGTGTTAAATTTTATTGAAGGTGATTACACTTTGCCACAAGTGTAAGAGACATATAATGCCAAACATATATCAGTTTTACGACGTTGAGTTCAATAACGAACAACTTAGGGTAACTAACTGAGGTGAACATCAAATTTCTTTTACCTTATGTGCGAATCATTTGAATAAAATTATCAAGTATTTAAGCATACCTTGGACACCTTTTTCGCTACCTTTTTCTTTTTCACTCTAAACGGCAGTAATCGCAGACCAGTGTCTTTGTCAATGACACACCTTTTGGTAATGGGTAAATAATTAATAACACAAAGACCATCTGCACAGCAGTACTTGTATGTTTCTTTTAAATAAGCAGACGACGCCACCTGTCCATCAATTCTAGATAAGTCAAATTTTCTTCTGTATTCGGATCAAAGAAACCTCTCGTATCATCAGAGGGGTCTTGAAGTATGTTGTTCAGTCGTTCCTCGAATAAACCACGCTCGTAAGCCACCTCTACTGGCAGTCTGTGATTGGCGTTCGGATCCACAATCCCTAAGTTAAATGAAAAGTTCAGTATGGTACATGCGATTTCCTAAAGTATAAGATAAGTATTTAACAGTATCAATACCTCCAGTAGCTATTTGCGCTTCTAGAAGTCTCACGCCGTGATTCTCAACCACCAGTCCTCGTTTCATCGCCTCGAATAAAGATAAAGTGTCCGGACTGGTCCGAGTAGTGTAACCATACACCGCGCGCTCGGCCCTGTGAGGTTTGACTCATGAAGAAAACTATTCCTCTATGTTGAAATACTGTTTTGTTAAACCCGATATTCTTGAGACAAAATTTCCTGTAGCTTTTAATATTCCAATAATGTAAATTTCTTGTACAGAATTAAAAAATGTAACGTCGAGACAGACCTTGAAAGAATGGCTTCGAATTGCCCACCAATGACACCTCTTTCCGATGCCTCCTTTACAGATAATTTATCTGCAGTTTTGACATCGATTACGCGACCTGTGGCAGCCTGAGCTTCGAGCAAACTGATCGAGGTACCTGTAAAACAATAAATTGTCAATTTTCCAGTTAAATTTTTTTAATATAGGAAAGAATATTTTATGAATTGGCCAGAGTTAAAATTAGGGAAGCAACTATTTTATAAATTGAACTCCCTAAAATATAAGTTACCTCTTCGAATAAGACCCTGTTTCCATGCGTTGTAAATTGAAATCTTTTCACCAGTGTCTGACATAATAAGTCCGGCAATCGGTTCTTCTCCCACCAAATACAGCTTTAGTGATTTTTCAACATCCGCCTGCTCTAACTCGCCTGTGATAATAATATAACTTTTAAGCTTGTTTTCATCAATTACTGAGGTTGTGTGATGTTAAAAATACCATGTTTCAATTTTAGTGACAGTGGACTCGGTAACAACGCCAGCCTTGAACAAATCATTCAGAGAAACCTGTCGTTTCCATCCAGATGTAAAGTGGATGTTTTGACGAGATTTCCTGGAAGATGGAAATGTTGATATTTGACCAAAGATGGGTTCCTACAATACCAAACCTTCTTTTTTCTCTCGTAGTTGATGTGACTATTATTTTCTTCGGTTGTGAACAAATTTCATGAAAGCGACCGATTGTGAAATTTTCTTCCGGTTTTATATAATTATACGAAAAGAGTATACGCCTCAGTGATCGTTGTCGAAACAGCATAATGCATTCTGCCAGCGAAATTTCACCTCGATAAAAACGTTTGCATAAACTTGCATACAGCTATACTTCGATCTTTTTGGGTTAAGGTTAACTGGTTCGTTTTGAAATGTTGTTCTCAAACTAGCGACTTACTCACCGTGAGCGTTTGTGTGTTAATTAATATGCCTAGAGAAGATGTGATCTA
>CH002890.1:131945-143204 GCA_000149265.1 Ciona savignyi
TTATACTTTTTACCATCACATAAAATTTACCAGTTGTTGAATTAATTATTCCAGCGATCGGCATTGTCCCGTCCACATAAACTTTTAATTGCGCCACCATCTGGTTCACTTCCTCTGACGTCATCTGACCATCGTCATATTTCTTGGCGGTTTTTAAATCAAGTAATTCGGCGTCGACGATATGCTGCAGCAGTACTTGTCTTCTGGTGGCTGATTCAAACACAACCTGCGGCGATGGATGGCTATTTATGATTCATGCGATAACGCGAACACGCGGCTCTGTGTTAAATTTTATTGAAGGTGATTACACTTTGCCACAAGTGTAAGAAACATATATTGCTAAACATATATCAGTTTTACGACGTTGAGTTCAATAACGAACAACTTAGGTAACTAACTGAGGTGAACATCAAATTTCTTTTACCTTATGTGCGAATCATTGAATAAAATTATCAAGTATTTAAGCATACCTTGGACACCTTTTTCGCTACCTTTTTCTTTTTCACTCTAAACGGCAGTAATCGCAGACCAGTGTCTTTGTCAATGACACACCTTTTGGTAATGGGTAAATAATTAATAACACAAAGACCATCTGCACAGCAGTACTTGTATGTTTCTTTTAAATAAGCAGACGACCCACCTGTCCATCAATTCTAGATAAGTCAAATTTTCTTCTGTATTCGGATCAAAGAAACCTCTCGTATCATCAGAGGGGTCTTGTAGTATGTTGTTCAGTCGTTTGTCGAATAAACCACGCTCGTAAGCCACCTCTACTGGCAGTCTGTGATTGGCGTTCGGATCTACAATCCCTAAGTTAAATGTAAAGTTCAGTATGGTACATGCGATTTCCTAAAGTATAAGATAAGTATTTAACAGTATCAATACCTCCAGTAGCTATTTGCGCTTCTAGAAGTCTCACGCCGTGATTCTCAACCATGAGTCCTCGTTTCATCGCCTCGAATAAAGATAAAGTGTCCGGACTGGTCCGAGTGGTGTAACCATACACCGCGCGCTCGGCCCTGTGAGGTTTGACTCATGAAGAAAACTGACTATTACTTCATGTTGAAATACTGCTTTGTTCCAAACCCGATATTCTTGAGACAAAATTTTCTGTAGCTTTTAATATTCCAATAATGTAAATTTCTTGTACAGAGTTAAAAAATGTAACGTCGAGATATACCTTGAAAGAATGGCTTCGAATTGCCCATCAATGACACCTCTTTCCGATGCCTCCTTTACAGATAATTTATCTGCAGTTTCGACATCGATTACGCGACCTGTGGCAGCCTCGAGCTTCGAGCAAACTGATCGAGGTACCTGTAAAACAATAAATTGTCAATTTTCCAGTTAAAATTTTTTAATTAGGGAAGAATATTTTATGAATTGTCCAAGTTAAAATTAGGGAAGAATATTTTATAAATTGAACTCCCTAAAATATAAGTTACCTCTTCGAATAAGACCCTGTTTCCATGCGTTGTAAATTGAAATCTTTTCACCAGTGTCTGACATAATAAGTCCGGCAATCGGTTCTTCTCCCACCAAATACAGCTTTAGTGATTTTTCAACATCCGCCTGCTCTAACTCGCCTGTGATAATAATATAACTTTTAAGCTTGTTTTCATCAATTACTGAGGTTGTGTGATGTTAAAAATACCTGTTTCAATTTTAGTGACAGTGGACTCGGTAACAACGCCAGCCTTGAACAAATCATTCAGAGAAACCTGTCGTTTCCATCCAGATGTAAAGTGGATGTTTTGACGGAGATTTCCTGGAAGATGGAAATGTTGATATTTGACCAAAAGATGGGTTCCTACAATACCAAACCTTCTTTTTTTCTCTCGTAGTTGATGTGACTATTATTTTACGCGGGGGGGAACAAATTTCATGAAAGGCGACCGATGGGGAATTTTCTTCCGGTTTTCCGATTGGTTTCGGTTTTCCGATTTGTTTTCCGGATTGTGAAACATATATTAGCAGATAAAAAAATTATATTATTGGGTATATAAATTTGAGTGTGGACTTTTCTATATCAAATATAAATTACCAGTTGTTGAATTAATTATTCCAGCGATCGGCATGGTCCCGTCTACATAAACTTTTAATTGCGCCACCATCTGGTTTACTTCCTCTGACGTCATCTGACCGTCGTCATATTTCTTGGCGGTTTTTAAATCAAGTAATTCGGCGTCGACGATATGCTGCAGCAGTACTTGTCTTCTGGTGGCTGATTCAAACACAACCTGCGGCGATGGATGGCTATTTATGATTCATGTGATAACGTGAACACGCGGCTCTGTGTTAAATTTTATTGAAGGTGATTACACTTTGCCACAAGTGTAAGAGACATATAATGCCAAACATATATCAGTTTTACGACGTTGAGTTCAATAAGGAACTACTAAGGTAACTAACTGAGGTGAACATCAAATTTAATTTACCTTGTGTAAATTATTGAATAAAATATCAAGTATTTGAGCATACCTTGGACACCTTTTTCGCTACCTTCTTCTTTTTCACTCTAAACGGCAGTAATCGAAGACCAGTGTCTTTGTCAATGACACACCTTTTGGTAATGGGTAAATAATTAATAACACAAAGACCATCTGTACAGCAGTACTTGTATGTTTCTTTTAAATAAGCAGACGACCCACCTGTCCATCAATTCTAGATAAGTCAAATTTTCTTCTGTATTCGGATCAAAGAAACCTCTCGTATCATCAGAGGGGTCTTGTAGTATGTTGTTCAGTCGTTCGTCGAATAAACCACGCTCGTAAGCCACCTCTACTGGCAGTCTGTGATTGGCGTTCGGATCCACAATCCCTAAGTTAAATGTAAAGTTCAGTATGGTACATGCGATTTCCTAAAGTATAAGATAAGTATTTAACAGTATCAATACCTCCAGTAGCTATTTGCGCTTCTAGAAGTCTCACGCCGTGATTCTCAACCATGAGTCCTCGTTTCATCGCCTCGAATAAAGATAAAGTGTCCGGACTGGTCCGAGTAGTGTAACCATACACCGCGCGCTCGGCCCTGTGAGGTTTGACTCATGAAGAAAACTGACTATTACTTCATGTTGAAATACTGCTTTGTTCCAAACCCGATATTCTTGAGACAAAATTTTCTGTAGCTTTTAATATTCCAATAATGTAAATTTCTTGTACAGAGTTAAAAAATGTAACGTTGAGATATACCTTGAAAGAATGGCTTCGAATTGCCCACCAATGACGCCTCTTTCCGATGCCTCCTTTACAGATAATTTATCTGCAGTTTTGACATCGATTACGCGACCTGTGGCAGCCTGAGCTTCGAGCAAACTGATCGAGGTACCTGTAAAACAATAAATTGTCAATTTTCAAGTTCAGCCGATTTAAAATTAGGGGAGATTATTGTATAAACTCCTTAAAATACAAGTTACCTCTTCGAATAAGACCCTGTTTCCATGCGTTGTAAATTGAAATCTTTTCACCAGTGTCTGACATAATAAGTCCGGCAATCGGTTCTTCTCCCACCAAATACAGCTTTAGTGATTTTTCAACATCCGCCTGCTCTAACTCGCCTGTGATAATAATATAACTTTTAAGCTTGTTTTCATCAATTACTGAGGTTGTGTGATGTTAAAAATACCTGTTTCAATTTTAGTGACAGTGGACTCGGTAACAACGCCAGCCTTGAACAAATCATTCAGAGAAACCTGTCGTTTCCATCCAGATGTAAAGTGGATGTTTTGACGAGATTTCCTGGAAGATGGAAATGTTGATATTTGACCAAAGATGGGTTCCTACAATACCAAACCTTCTTTTTTCTCTCGTAGTTGATGTGACTATTATTTTCTTCGGTTGTGAACAAATTTCATGAAAGCGACCGATTGTGAAATTTTCTTCCGGTTTTATATAATTATACGAAAAGAGTATACGCCTCAGTGATCGTTGTCGAAACAGCATAATGCATTCTGCCAGCGAAATTTCACCCGATAAAAACGTTTGCATAAACTTGCATACAGCTATACTTCGATCTTTTTGGGTTAAGGTTAACTGGTTCGTTTTGAAATGTTGTTCTCAACTAGCGACTTACTCACCGTGAGCGTTTGTGTGTTAATTAATATGCCTAGAGAAGATGTGATCTATACAAATATAAAAACGGACAAAACTTTTAAATTTGGTCGCTTCAAAAAAATGAATAATATATTTAGTTAAATGGCACTTTTCTTTAAAGGCAAGTTTTATATTTACAAGAAATGTATTGTTAATTCTTTATTCACGATTGACAGCTAAACTTTCTGCCGATCGTGGATTAAACTTGTTACGGACAAAACTGTATTATTGAAATTGTGATTTCTATTAACATTGCGAATTTTATGGATAGGCCATTATTACGTCAATTATACCATTGTCTCGTATTCTAGTATTGCACCAAAAAACGTGGTTTACGGAATTTGCTTGGTAGTACAATATTTAACGGTTTAATATGGTTGGTTGGTAACTTGTAAAATTGTTGGCCTAAAATTATAATGTAAATGTACGATGTCATGTTTTAGGCACGTTAGTCAACCTTTTTTAAATCGTTGCATTCTGGCTGTTTCATATTGGATGTATTATATGCTGGATTAAACGCATCTGAAAAAACCTAAACGTGTCTTATTGTTGGAGCGGATCCAATAAAACTGCAATCCGAACTAACGAGAGACACGCCCAAAATATTTTAATATTGCAGATCGTAAATCTCTGATTTGTTAAAAAAGCTCTCCCTACATATTTAAACCCACATACCTTTTTTCGTCTTGGAGCGAATCAGAATATACACAATCAGTGCCAAAATAGCAGCTCCCAGAGCACCTATGACGCTGGTAAGAGCAATCAACTGCTCCTGCATTCTGCTTCTACACAATCCTGAAAAGTCTCTGCAAGTAGAACGAAATCGCCGAAGCTGCCCTATTATTATTAGCTCGAGGCAAATTTTAAACTTGACGACAAGCACCTTGGTTAAATTTTCAAGCACTTTAGCGCGGCAGCGATCGAAGGTATGCACGCCATTACCGCTGTGTCACCCGATCCGTCTAAAATGTACCGCTTAGATCGGACTGTGTTACGTTTTTAAAGCCGCTATAAGCGGACTGTGTTACTAACATGGTAACATGTGTTACGTTTTGCAATTTTAAGCGAGACAATTTCTAACACAGCGTCACATCACGTGACGCAAAGGCGATGTAAACAGTAGTGCTTTCGTACCAATTTTTTTGTACAATTTAGTTTCGAATAACATTATTCTGAGCAAGAAATCGTGTTTGTTCGTTTTTAAAGTTGGGTAAGTACGTAGTCAGACATTTATTTAATGGGTTAAATTGGTCGCACAACTAAATTTCTAGAGAAGCTTACAGCTATTGCCCGAACTGAAAAGTTTGGTATTTTAATTCTTATCCACCACAGGTGAGGTTTAGTGTGTGCGTCTCATTCCCCAGCAAAATATATAACAAAAACTTTGGGCTTTTTTGATTTATCTCCACTCTTTGAGGGAAATCAAATGTTGTGCTACTAGATCCATAATAGCCTACTGTTTGTTATGCCTACTAAACCTGTAACATACCTGTTACCAATCTATTTTCATGTGTATCTGTGGTATGCCGGGGGCCGGGGTTATGTTACCCTGTATATGTCGTATGCATGGGGGTATGTTGCCCTGTATTTGTGGTATGCCTGGGGTAGTATTGTCATGTATTTATGGTATGCCTGGGGTAGTGTTGCCCTGTATTTGTCGTATGCCTGGGATTGTGTTGCCCTATATTTGTTGCATGCCTGGGGTACTGTTGCCCTGCATTTGTCGCATGCCTGAGGTTGTGTTGACCTGCATTTATAGTTTGCCTGGGGTAGTGTTGCCCTGTATTTGTGGTATGCTGGGATTGTGTTGCCCTGTATTAGTCGTATGTCTGGGGGTGTGTTGCCCTGTATTAGTCGTATGCCTAGGGGTGTGTTACTGTGTTGCCCTGTATGCATTGTATGCCTGGGGTTGTGTTGCCCTGTATTTGTGGTATGCCTGGGGTAGTGTTGTCCTATATTTGTCGCATGCCTGGGGTAGTGTTGCCCTGTATTTGTCGCATGCATGGGTAGTGTTGCCCTGTATTTTTCGTATGGCTGGTGTAGTGTTGCCCTGTATTTTTCGTATGGCTGGGGTTGTGTTGCCCTGTATTTGTGGTATGCCTGGGGTAGTGTTGCCCTATATTTGTCGCATGCCTGGGGGTGTGTTGCCCTCTATATATGGTATGCCTGGGGTAGTGTTTCCCTCTATTTGTCGCATGCCTGGGGTAGTGTTGCCCTATATTTGTCGCATGCCTGGGGTTGTGTTACCCTGTATTTTTCGTATGGCTGGTGTAGTGTTGCCCTGTATTTTTCGTATGGCTGGGGTTGTGTTGCCCTGTATTTGTGGTATGCCTGGGGTAGTGTTGCCCTATATTTGTCGCATGCCTGGGGTAGTGTTGCCCTGTATTTGTCATATGCTTGGGGTAGTGTTGCCCTATATTTGTCGCATGCCTGGGGTAGTGTTGCCCTGTATTTGTGGTATGTTAGGGGTAGTGTTGCCGTATATTTGTGGTATGCCCAGGGTGGTGTTGCCCTGTATTTGTGGTATGCCTGGGGTAGTGTTGCCCGGTATTTGTGGTATGGCTGGGGTAGTGTTTCCCTGTATTTGTCGCATGCCTGGGGTAGTGTTGCCCTATATTTGTCGCATGCCTGGGGTAGTGTTACCCTATATTTGTCGCATGGCTGGGGTTGTGTTGCCCTGTATTTGTCGCATGGCTGGGGTTGTGTTGCCCTGTATTTTTCGTATGGCTGGGGTTGTGTTGCCCTATATTTGTCGCATGCCTGGGGTAGTGTTACCCTATATTTGTCGCATGGCTGGGGTTGTGTTGCCCTGTATTTGTCGCATGGCTGGGGTTGTGTTGCCCTGTATTTTTCGTATGGCTGGGGTTGTGTTGCCCTGTATTTTTCGTATGGCTGGGGTTGTGTTGCCCTGTATTTTTCGTATGGCTGGGGTTGTGTTGCCCTGTATTTTTCGTATGGCTGGGGTTGTGTTGCCCTGTATTTGTGGTATGCCTGGGGTAGTGTTGCCTGGGGGTGTGTTGCCCTGTATTTGTAGTATGCCTAGGGTAGTGTTGCCCTGTATTTGTTAAATGCCTGGGGTAGTGTTGCCCTGTATTTGTGGTGGCTAAGCACTGTATACATGAAATGCCTACGTTTGATGTGAACAAGTGATAGGTTGGCCCTGTATTCTCGTGTGTATATGCGGGTGAGGATCTGCCCTGTATTTGACCGATAAGCTTTCTACATTCGTACCGAACAGTTGATTAAAACATATGTTTACATATTGGATCACTAAAAATCTAAAAAAATATTAATATTGTAATACATAGTAACCATTATGCCCCTTTTTACAGGTTCAAATAAAATAAACTTAAAGACACAAGCTTCAAATTCAAAATGAGTTCAATACAAAATTAGGTAGGTATGTCAAACATTTGACTATGTTTTTATTCCAATTTTATATAGCCTTCAAATGTGATTTACATAATTCTTTAAGCTTTTCACTATCACAAGCTTAAAATCACGGTAAAATAAAATAAACGGTATTTGTTTTAGTGGAAGCAGTGAGATCAATGTCATGAATGTCAAATCTTGGAGCAGTGGAATAAAAAAGACAGAATATATACAAGAAGGGTACATGATGGCCGCCAAGCTAAAACAAAGTTGGTATGTCAGAAATATTTCCTACGCTATGTTTTTACCTTAAAAAATGGGTATTCAATAATAAATAATAAACTTTGTACATCAACTCGATTTGGATATTCATGTTTTATCCCTGTGAATAAGAAACGCAAAGGGCGTTGACGCACGGGCAATCGTTAGATTACCCATCGTTCGCCGTCGGGTTACCGGAGCTAATTTAGTGCGTTTTATATGATTGAGTCGTTCTCTCAGTTTTAGTTAAACCCATTATTCCGTTGGGTTTAGTCCGGTAAGTGCTTTACCCAAGCACAGAACCAACTATATAGAGACCAGTTTCGAATATGCAATATAGGCGACGCACGAACCCACCAAGTTATTAGAAGTAATTACAACCGATTAAACACTTGTTTTCTGCAGATCTGGCGACCCTGTCACGTTAATGCTGGAAGAGGTTACAGAAGACGACAATTTACTTCTATATGAAAAATTTAATAAACTTTTAATTTGTCGTACACTTCGTTTGTTGAATTATAAAGTAATTTCTTGTCAGGGCAGTTAAGCTTATATTTGTCGTGGCGTGCTGATTAAACCACGCAAAATTGGACAAGATAGGTGCATTTTTGTAGAAAACCTACACATATATGAGTTTAAATGGATGTAATAATAATTTTTCAAATTTTATGTAATTACAACAATTTGTCGATTTAGGTACGCTAAAGCTGTTTGATTTTAACCCGAAGCAACATATTGAAAACTAGAGAGTGTCAACCACGTGTTTAACCACCACTATTTGTAAACCACATGTTGTAGGCCATATACTCATGCTACAGGGTCCCTAACCACAATTTGTATTTTATACACTGAGTATATGTAGTTTGTTTCTGCAAGCATAAACGCATGGGTCCCAGAGTTATCAAGCCAAACTTCTTTTCTATGTGTAGTTAAAAAAGAATAAACGTCTTAAATTTACGAACATTTTCACCACAATTATTTTAAATTAAACCTTCTTTTCAAGCGCTGAAGTGAAATGAAGCTAAATTGCCAAAACAGCCCGATTTAGTTTTTCATGTGTCAGGGAATTCCCCTAGGTTTAGTAGATAAGTTTCTGTTTTTACATATGTGGGTCATGTTATGTAACAATTCTTAAAGTTTTAATCTGATTTGTCGACTGCTTGTCTTATTTGTCAGTGCGATATGGCATGCCGGTGACAACACATAATTCAGGAACATATCGTCGTTTTTAACGTAATTACCCTAAGTAAATGTTTTCTTTCTTTTAATTGGCACAAAGTGTCTAATAGTCCAACATTTCGCCAAATCTGATCAAAATAAGAGCAGCCGTTCAAGCGCTATATGCCCCAAAAAGCTAATTTATTGGAAAACAAACCTTTTGGATTTTAACGTCTCAGGGGAATTCCCCTGGATTCATTACCCAAAATTTTGGTTTCTTCATATCTAAACCATGTTCTCTTACAAATGTCAAATTTTCATTGCGATTCCATTATTCCTTTTGGCAGCTGTCGGGGCGACATGGCATGCTTGTCACAATCATGATTTGAGAACAAAATCTTATTTTTAGGGTATTTCCCTAAGTACTTTTTTTATTTCTTCTATGTGTTAAATCAGTGACTAATGCACTTACATTTCATAAAATCTGGTTAAAATTGGAGCAGACGTTCAAGCGCTATGCCCCAAAAAAGCTAATTCTTTAGGAAAAATACTGTTTTGGTTTTTAACGTCCCAGGAGAATTCCCCTGAATTTATCACCTAACATTTTTGTTTTTGCATATCTATACCATGTTGTCTAAAACATGTTAAATTTTTATTGCGATTTCATTAGTCTTTCTGGTAGATGTCCTGGCGATATGGCATGACTGTCACAATCATGATTTGAGAACAAAATCTTATTTTTTAGGGTATTTCCCCAAGTAATATTTTTATTTCTCTTAACTGTTAAATCAGTGCCTAATGCACTTTTATTCCAGAAAATCTGATTTAAATTGTAACATCCGTTCAAGCGCAATGCCCGAAAAAGTCAATTTTTTTAGAAAAAAATACCGTTGTGGTTTGTAACGTCACAGGGGAATTCCCCTGGATTTATTACCCAACATTTTGGTTTCTGTATATCTAGACCATGTTGTCTAACAAATACCAAAGTTTGATTGCGATTCCATTTTTCCTTCTGGTAGATGTCGGGGCGACATGGCGTGCTTGTCACAATCATGATTTAAGAACAAAATCTTATTGTTTAGGGTATTTCCCTAGGTAAATTTTTTATTTCTTCTAAGTGTTAAATAAGTGACTAATGCACTTACATTTTACCAAATCTGATTCAAATTGGAGTTGTCGTTCAAGCGCTATGCCCAAAATAGCTATTTTTTGTAGAAAAAAACACCGTTTTGGTTTTTAACGTCCCAGGGGAATTCCCCTGGTTTTATCTCCCAAAATGTTGGTTTCTGTTCATCTAGACCATGTTGTCTAACAAATGGCAAAGTTTCATTGCGATTCTATTTCTCCTTCTGGTAGATGTCGGGGCGACATGCCATGCCTGTCAAGCGTTTGACGAAAAAAAAAAAAAAAAGAAAAAAAAAAACGGACAAAAACTAGAGAGTGTCAACCACGTGTTTAACCACCACTATTTGTAAAACACATGTCGTATGCCATATATTCATTCTACAGTGTCCCTCACCACAATTTGTATTTTATACACTGAGTATATGTAGTTTGTTTCTGCAAGCATAAACGCATGGGTCCCATAGTTATCAGACCAAACTTCTTTTCCATGTGTAGTTGAGAAAAGAATAAACGTCTTAAATATACGAAAATTTCACCACAACTGTTTTAAATTAAAGCTTCTTTTCAAGCGTGGTGGTAAAATAAAGCTAAATTTTCAAAATACCCTGATTTAATGGTTTTTGGGAATTCCCCTGGGTTTAGTAGATAAATTTCTGTTTTACATATGTGGGTCATGTTATGTAATTCTTAAAGTTTTATTCCGATTTGTCGACTCCTTGTTGGATATGTCAGTACGATATGGCATGCCTGTCACAATCATAATTCAGGAACATATCTTCGTTTTTTACGTAATTACCCTAAGTAAATGTTTTCTTTCTTTTAATTGGCACAACGTGTCTAATGGTCTAACAGTTCACCAAATCTGATCAAAGTTAGAGCAGCCGTTCAAGTGCTATATGCCCCAAAAAGCTAATTTATTGAAAAAAAAACTTTTGGATTTTAACGTCTCAGAGGAATTCCCCTAGATTCATTACCCAAAATTTTTATTTCTGCATATCTAGACCATGTTCTCTTACAAATGTCAAATTTTCATTGCGATTCCATTACTCCTTTTGGTAGATGTCGGAGCGACATGGCATGCTTGTGACAAGCATTATTTGAGAACAAAATCTTATTTTTTAGGGTATTTCTCCAGGTAATTTTTTTAATTCTTTAAAGTGTTAAATCAGTGCCTAATGCACTTACATTCCAGAAAATCTGATTTAAATTGTAACTGCCGATTAAGCGCTATGCCATAAAAAGTCATTTTTTT
>CH002890.1:143304-170148 GCA_000149265.1 Ciona savignyi
ACGCTGTCTTAACGGCTTACCGTTGGACCAATTACTAGGAATTGATACGTTTTTGTTTTACCAAAATCACAACTATTAAAACTCACACATAAATCTGGTATAAAAGATTCGTATTAAAACACGTACGAATCGTTATAAATCCAAGCAGGAACTAAATTCTTTGGACACAAATTGCGCGGACAACACCAGCACGGAAATCAGCACTGCACTGACGTCAACGTTGATCACTGCGGTTATATAATTGCGGTTGTATATTTAGTCTTTAATTAAATGTTTGATTAGAGTGTACTTGATTAATAATATCTGATAATTGTATATATTCGAGAAGAGTTTATTGGTTACAATTCATCTGTACAAAGTTATCTCGTTCATACATGGAATGCGAAGCGCACGAATCAATGTATGACGTCAAATGTATAAGGGAAACCACCCTTAACATCGTCAGTTAACTTTTTTTCGTTTTTGTTTTTACCAGGCTTAGTTTCGAACCCATTATGGGTTGTTGCTTAGACCGTTTTTCAATGTAAGTCGGTATATGTATCGGTCGCGTCAACCATTCGGCCACGTGGCAGACAGTACGTCAGGTAACTTTTTTTTTTATTTGAAGTGACTATTTATACTGACTGCTATGTTATATTCATTGCATCATATGTGATTGTGGTGAAGTAAGAATGGTAGTAAACACATCAGTCATGTATGCTTACTAATGCAAGATATTATCAAGCAATATGTTCTTTAAATTGTTGTTTTATCCTAACCCTAACTTAAATATACTGTCATACTGCTACTTTGCAATCTGGTATGGGACTTTATAAAAACCATAAAAACACCAACTAAAATAAAACCTATATTAACGATTGTAATTTAGAAGTTATATAATAGAAAAATATTAGAAAAAATATAATAGAATAAAAAACAAGATACAAATCACCACATGCCAAAAAACTAAATTACATACAAAGCAGAAACGAATAACTATGGTAGGACCATGTAAATTAAAAATAAATGGGTTAACTCTATTGTTTTTAGAAAAATAAGCCTATGATTAAGCAAATAATATGCAGTTTTGCCATCAGTGTTTTAAATAAATTAAAGCGTTGGTAAACAAATAAGTTTCACTAAGGAAAAACTAGGTTAAAATTAAAATCATAATCTAAAATTGTAATTACATATATCCTTTAAATTTACATAAGGAGCATTATTATCATGCTTTATGGTAGGTTAACGTTCTTTTTGCAACTCGACAGTTTAAAATTGAACAAAGTGGGCCAAAAAAACGGAGTAACTTTGTTAAAATCACTTTTCCAAGTAAATGCTCATCTGCGCCAACTACCGGACGTATGCCAACCGGTCCAACCCTCGCTTCAGGATCTGAGTTGCGTGCGCTTATCGTACCATCGACTGTAGGTACCATTATCCTGCTAAATCACTCTATGTTGCTGTATGTCACTCTATGTCTAAATCACTCTATGTGTGGCTGAAAGGCGTTTAGACAATTAGACATTGCATATTACATGCGGGGCAAAGAACATAGCTATACAAATGTATGCTGGCATGGTTCAATAAGCTGTTTGATGTTTTATAGACGTCGCCAGGCCTATACGCCCACCTATTTCCACAGGCTGAGCGCGAACACTAGGGTAGTCATGTTTTCAGTTTTTAAGTCGTGTTTCAGCAAAAGGTTAAACAACACGTCATTCAGTCATGCTTTTAGTTTGATGGTCAGTTTCGTTATTATTCTTATCAAGTACTATTGGATCCGCTCCAACAACAAGACACGTATAGGGTTTTCACTTGCGTTTAATCCAGCATGTACATCCAGAATTAAACGATTTAAAAAAGGTTGACTTATGTGCCTAAAACATACCATTGTACATTTACATTATAATGTCTGGTTAACAATTTTACAAATTACCCACCAACAATAATAAACCGTTAAATACTGTACTACCAAGCAAAATTCCGTACACCACGTTTTTTGGCTGCAATACTCGAATACGAGACAATGGTATAATCACGTAATAATGGCATACCCATAGAAATCACAATGTTAATACTACAGTTTTGTCCGTAACATACCGGCCCCTAAATAATGCGACATATGCAGTTATTTATGACACAACACGGGCAAAACAAACAACGCTCAAAGAACGAAAACGAATGTGAAATAGCGAAACGACGGAACAAAACATTAGCATGCAGCCTCAAGTAGGCACAATTTACGCACATCGCGCATATAGGTCGATTTCGCGGTGCAAACGCGAACGCACCTGATAGCTCCTTCGCTGTCCGGGTAAACCTGCTCGACGATGCCCTTAGGCCAGGCACCTCGGGGGTTCAACTCGTCGACGACCAAAACCAAGTCGCCGACCCCAAAGTTTTTAGTGGGATGGAACCACTTGTGGCGCAACTGCAGGATGGGCATGTAGTCTCTCAGCCATCTCCTCCAAAACTCGTCAGCTTGCCGCTGCACGGTACGCCACGATTTCTGGTACCCGTCCGCTTCGGCCAATTCGTCTGGTGGTAGACCATCCAATTTTCTGATCAACAGTATGCTCGGTGTCGAAGCACGCAGGTCACGAACGTCGTCACTCAGCGCCGTTACTGGCCGATTGTTCAGTATACGCTCGACTTCGGTTACGAGCGTTGATAACAACTCATCGGTCAACGTCTTGTTTTCCAAAATGGCTTGCATAAGTCGACGGACAGAACGTATGACACGCTCCCATATGCCGCCTTGATGACTCGCGGCGGGCGGATTGAAATGGCCGGTCCATGCCTTTTGTAGCAAGTTATCGTGGATCTGCAATTGATTCCACCTCTTCAGCGCTTCCCGCAATTCGCGATGCGCGCCAACAAAGTTGGTGCCGTTGTCACTGAACATGTCGGAGGGAACTGCTCTGCGACTGGTGAAACGGCGGAGTGCGTTAATGAACGATGAAGTGTCCAGTGAATGAGCGATCTCGATGTGTACAGCCCTCGTGCACAAGCAATTAAACACACAACCGTATCTCTTAATCTGGCTTCACCCCTGCTTCACCAGAAACGGACCCATGAAGTCGACGCCCACGCTGGTAAATGGTGGATTTCCAGGCGTCACCCGTTCCCTCGGTAAAGGTGCCATGACTTGACTGCCAGCCTTAGCGTGTCGAAGTTTGCACATTGCACACTGGCGTACAATGCGTCGGACGGCCGAATGCCCTTTCACTATCCAGAATTTTGCTCGCACTGAAGCGAGCGCATGCAGCGTTCCAGTATTTTCTTCTGTGACATAATAATGCAGAATTATCAGGTCGGTAACAGCATGGCGGTACGGTAGAATGATCTGGTGTTTTCGCTCCGATTCGAGACCGGATCGCTGTAGCCGACCACCAACCCGCAGGATTCCTTCGTCTAGAAATGGCCTGAGCTGAAGCAGCGATGATTGTTGAGTCGACGCAGGCAGGCCCGGTGCTAGGAACCGCGGGGCCCAATTAGAAATGTGATAGCGGGGCCCCTACTCTTCATAGCAAAATTGATGGGTGTTTATATATCATAAAATACATACCAGTACATACAAACTACAAAAATAGACATTTAATACTTGCTATAAAACAAATTAAAGGTAATGTGGATGCTTTTTTAAGATATATTGTTTTACTTCCAAACATATATATTGTTTAGCAACCATATTTATTATGACGTAACAGGCAAACACAGAAATTGAATTTGACGTATTACGTTGCATAACAAATTGATATTATGAGAAAGAATGTTATTTTACTTTTTATTTTACGTTTCAGTAGTATTTTAAACCTCGTAATACAGAAAGAACCCCGCTAGCGCGGGGCCCCTTCAAGGTGCGGGGCCCAATTTGATCTAATCGGTCAAATCGGCCTAAAACCGGCCCTGGACGCAGGAAAGCCCTCCAACTGTATAAGACGCACAATTGACAGGGTCGCCAAGTCCAACTCCTCGACCGTCAGACGAGTTTCGTGGAAACGAAGCGTTAGAGTTCGCTTCTTACCATATCGCTGTATCACACAGAGCTTGAACCTGATGAGCCAAGCAACTGATCGCTGCAGTCTGTTCCAACAGGATTATCGTAGGAAGATTTCCTTAAAGTAGCAGCTAACGACGGTTGTACAAACCGTGTAAGCCCTTTTCAGTTTCAACACGGTCTCACATACGTCAAAACAAACCGGCTGCTTCGGCCAGTTATTCTCTTCTTTCCAGAGATAGTCCGGTCCTCGGAACCACAGCTGTGTTTTGTCCAAATGTTCAGGCATAACACCACGTGACGCAATGTCAGCAGGATTGTCCTTAGTCCCAACATGCTGCCATTGTGACGCCTCTGACAGACTGTGGATTGTCGCCAATCTATTCGCCACGAAGGTTTGAAAACGACAAGTAGTGTCATGAATGTAATGCAATACCGCAGTAGAGTCGGTCCAAAACATTACATTGTTGACGTCATAGTCCAAGTGTTCAATGACCATTGTTCCCAATTGAACAGCTGTCACGGCTGCCACGAGTTCCAAGCGTGGTATTGTCACTGGTTTCAGTGGTGTCACGCGTGATCTTCCAGCCACAAACGAGCAATAAACAGAACCAGAGTGATCTACGAATCGCAGGTAACAAACCGCTCCGTATCCATCCTCACAGGCGTCTCCAAAACAGTGCAGCTGCGTTGAAACTGGTTTTATAAAGGGCAACTTAAAACATCTGGGTACGGTAACGGTCTGAAGTGCTGGCAAATGCTCCAGCCATGATTTCCATACCTCCACCGCATGTAACGGCAGAGGGTCGTCCCAATCGAGGTTCTCCTTGCACAGTCCTTGCATCAACCTTTTCATCGGCAGGATAAAGGGTTGGATAAATCCCAACGGATCGTAGATTTGACTAACCATTAAGAGCATGCCGCGACGCGTGAAGGGCTTACCCTTTATTTGCACATTGAATCCAAAAGCATCTTTTGCCATGTCCCACTGAACTCCCAACGCTCTATCCACAGGTAGATTCTGTAAGTCCAAGTTCATCAAAACCGACGACTTTTCAGTCTCTGGTACCGAATCCAGTACAACGGGCAAATTACTCACGAACTTCGTCAAGTGGAATCCACCTTCCTCTAACAGTCTCTTTACCTCCCCAATCAAGGTAATGGCTTGTTCTTCAGTCTCAACAGATTTCAGGCAATCGTCCACATAAAAATTCCTTAGGACCGTGTCAACGGCGTCCTTTGAAACCAAACCACTATTGCCCAAAGCTGCTTTGCGCAGCGCTAAACTTGCACAGCTCGATGATGACGTCGCACTAAATATGTGAACAAGCATTTGATAGTCCACTGGTGGCAAACTCATGTTGCTTTCAGGCCACCACAGGAAACGTAACGAGTCACAGTCCTTAGGCGCCACCCTGACCTGTTGGAACATGTTCTTTACATCAGCGGCAAAGGCGACTCCCTCCTGACGGAATCTCAACAGGACGCCAACCAAAGGGTTCGTAAGGTCAGGGCCCTGCAGCAAGTTGTCGTTCAACGATGTGTCCAGGTGCTTAGCGGCGCAGTGGAAGACTACACGAAATTTATGTCCCGTTGAATGGTGCGGCAGGTACCACGTTTGATCGGATGAGGGCAAGTTCTCTTCCAGTACCCTCCTAGCATGTCCATCCGCGATGTATCCCTCAATCTTCTCTTTATATTTCGTAAATAATTCGGGGTTATGGTCGAAGCGCATCTTCAATTGACCAGGGCGCCTTTCCGCGGAAACCTTGTTAAAGGGCAACATCGGTTTCGTTGTCTTCCAGGGTAGACCTAGACGATAGTAACCATCAACCTTCTCTGCTATAGATTCCATGATGGCCAGCGCGCACACGTCATCAACAGAGAGTCCCATCTGCATATAACTGCTCCAATTGTGAGTGTACACCCAGCGAGCGCTGTACGAAGTTCACGTTTGCGTTTTTACGCATGTTGCGACGATCCGGGCCAAACAGACACCAGCCCAAGCCAGTACGTACAGCGACAGGGTCGCCTGCCGCGCCACGGATTACTTCAAGTTGCTGATGAGCTTCCAGGACGTCAGCACCTAACAATAAGTCAACAGTTGAGCAGTCAATCACGGGAAAGTCAATTTCTCACATGTGATCGAAGCGACGAAGGTCCTTAACAGTCGGGATGCTTCCCCACAAGTCCGGAAGAGATGGTACTACCATTACGTCATCTACCTTAATCGTTGCGGTGGCAGATACCCCATGCAAAGACAACGCAAGTACGTTGCTTTTAAGCTCGTTTTTTCATTGACAGTAGTTATAGTCAGATTCTCCGGTTTGCCTTCCACTCCAAGTCGCTTGGCAAGTGCAGCAGTACACAATGATATATCCGACCCATCGAGGAAAGCATGCGTATGTAACGACGCACCGTTAGCAGCAACGACGACGGGAACTACTTTTAACCAGACGTTCGAAGTTCGAACGGTGGCGGCAGTAGTGCCAGAGGCACCGGCCCCATTTACGGCCTGTACAGGTGGGTGGTCGGAAGTAGTACTGTTCCCGGGAGGCGAGTTCGTGCTCGTCTGGTTGAACCAATGAAGCAGAGTATGGTGAGACTTTGCACATCCTTCGGCGCGACAGACTCTCTTAGAGCTAGCTACATTCTGCTGCGCAATGGCCATGTCTCAAACAATTAAAGCAGAGCTCCTTCCGACGCACAAGCTGATACCGGTCCTTTATCGGGCGGCCTTTAAAGGTAGCGCACTTCCATATCCAGTGCGAACCGTTGCAATCGGGACACGCGCCAATGTTCGTAGTAGCTGAGTAGAAACGGTGGAGAATGTAGTTACCGCTCTGTTAGCAGCTCGACCCTTGTAGTCAGATTCTTTGCGTCTATTCTCGTTTTCACAGACGAATCGCATCATGGGAGACAAACTATCTTCTACCAAAAGATCGAGTAATTCCAATAGCGACTGAAAGTTCACAGGCTGGTTCCGTAAACGCAGCTTTGACGACTGAGATATGTAACGCTTTATCGCAGACGGTGGCAGACGCCGCACCATGGTTTCGAGATTCTGAGGTAAATCCAAGGAATAACGACAGTCCCAAAGACTGAACAATCTGTAACTCTCGGCAGCTTGTGCTCTGAAATTACGCAGTCCAGCATAATCCGTTTCCTTCAGCTGAGGATAGGTTTAGAATGCGGTACATCATACACTCAGTTAATATGTAGTTATTTATTATTCTTCACAATATTAATATTTGCATTTGATAAATATTTTTACTTTGTAATTGTGACCTGTAATTTCTTCAATGCAACTCTTCATACAGTGGTATTCATCAAATGGCCATAACAGAAGTAATCGATATATGGCATATCATCGCAAATTCAGTGCACCCCATAAGATTGTTATGTTACAAGTTATATTGTACTGTATTGCGTGAGAATGAGATGTAGGCTATTGTTTTGACTTCCGTTCTATATAACTGTACTACTGTTTGTAACAAAACACTATTTTAATGCTTAAGCATCTGTATAAAACGTGTAACTCATTGAATATAATATGTAACAGTTTATTAATCATTTTATAAATTATGGTACAAGTTAAATTTTTTTAAATTATATATATATATAGATATTTTTTTCTTTTTCTTTTTTTCAGGGAGGCGCCAAACTAGATAACTTTTGGGTTTTTTGGTGCCTTCCTGTTTTGCTGTAGTTTTTTGGCAGTTGCCACAGTATTTTTTTGTTTTTTTTGTCAATTGTTGGATTTTCAGTTAACGCCATATTTGTTTTGGTATATATATATATATATATATATATATATATATTTGGCATGTATTTTGGTATATATATACATATATATATATATGTATATATATATATATTTGGCATGTATTTTCAAATTGTTGGTGGTAAACGCTGCAGCGAAGGAAACAAAAATAAAAATTGTATTGTATTGTATTGTATATAGAAAACTCTTACTTTGCTAGAAAAGTGTTCTGGGGCAATTACAATGCCGCCAGTAAGAACGGTTCAATTGTGTTTACAAGCGGAGAATAATTAGTCAAAAACCCTTAATACATGCGGTAGCAACCAATAAAACATTTATAAAGCACGTATAAGCTGGCGGTGTATTTTTCCGGCGTAGAACAACCGCTATACATATTATAATATACATTAACGGATGAAGTTTGGATGCAACATACCTATTACATTTAGTAGGCAACTAAACAAGTGACATTTACTAAAGGTTAATAATAGAAATTGCCATACATACAATTTAATATTATGTTTGCACCACCTGTATCGGTAACCACAGTCTTCCACAGAGCAACCAACCTTCATCATCCAACTCCACCAATGTAGGAGAGCTGCGACAAGTAATCAATGAAGGACTATATGTTGATAAGCTGCATGGTGACATCAACCAATTTATTGGACCTCCCCCTGTTGATGTTAACGCACTTGGTGAGTTGTGGTTTATGATCGTTAATATTTACATCGATAAATTAAATAAAGATTTAGAATAATCAAGTTACATGATTGAAATATAACGAGAAATTACAGACTTTAGCATTTTTTCTATATTACTATTATTAACCCATACGTTTACATACTTTTATGAAGAATAAATATCAAGTTTTAAATGGAAACTTGCGTATCCACAGGTATCAGCTTCAAATTATATACAGCGTGTAAAATATATAAGTGTATTTAGGTCATTGGGTTTACTAATTAAAAGTAAAACCCGTCATATGTTACCAACTTTCCAATACGTAGGACAAACCTGGTATTTGCACCTTATATGGTAGCTTATCATTAAGATTTTGCCAATATTATGTAAATATTATTGTTTTACCAAAGTACTAAAGTAAAACACTGACTGAAAAATAGTAATAATATTACATACTAGAGAGTGTCAACCACGTGTTTAACCACCACCATTTGTAAAACACATTTTGTATGCCATATATTCATCGCTAACAGGGTCCCTAACCACAATTATGTATTTTATACACTGAGTATGTAGTTTGTTTCTGCAAGCATAAACGCATGGGTCCCATAGTTGTCCAACCAAACTTCCTTTCAATGTGTAGTTAAAAAAAGAATAAACATCTTAATTTACGAACATTTTACCTTAAATGTTTGAAATTAAACCTTTTTAAGCGCTGTAATGAAATAAAGGAAATTCCCCTAGGTTTAGTAGATGAGTTTCTGTTTTTACATATGTTGGCCATGTTATGTAACAATTCTTAAAGTTTTAATGTGATTTGTCGACTCCTTGTTGGAGATGTCAGTGCGATATGGCATGCCTGTCACAATCATAATTCAGGAACATATCTTCGGTTTTAGGGGAATTACTCTAAGCAAATGTTTTCTTTCTTTTAATTGGCCTAAAGTGTCTAATGGTCTAACATTTAACCAAATCTGATCAAAATTAGAGCAGCCGTTCAAGCGCTATGCCCCAAAAATCTAATTTTTTAGAAAAAAAATGTTTTGGTTTTTAACGTCTCAGGGGAATTTCCCTAGATTCATTACCCAAAATTTTGGTTTCTGCTTATCTAGACCATGTTCTGTTACAAATGTCAAATTTTTATTGCGATTTTATTACTTCTTTTGCTAGATTTCGGGGCAACATGGCATGCTTGTCACAATCATAATTAGAGAACAAAAGTTCGATTTTTAGGGTATTTCCCTAAGTAATTTTTTTATTTCTTTTAAGTGTTAAATCAGTGACTAGTGCACTAACATTCCACCAAATTTGATTTAAATTGGAGCAGCCGTTCAAGCGCTATGGCCTAAAAAGCTCATTTTTTAGAAAAAAATGACCGTTTTGGTTTTTAACGTCCAAGGGGAATTCCCCTGAATTTATTACCCCAAATTTTGGTTTCTGCATATCTAGGCCATGTTGTCTAAAAAATCACCAAGTTTCATTGCGATTCCATTATTCCTTCTGGTAGATGTCGGGGCGCCATGCCATGCCTGTCAAGCGTTTGACGAAGAAAAAAAAAAAAAAGAAAAAAAAGAAAAAAAAAAAAAAAGAAAAAAAAAAAAACGGACAAAAACAATATGTGTCCCATTTTTTCAAATGGGACCCATAACAGATATGTGTCCCATTTTTCCAAATGGGACCCATAATTATGATGCAGTGTAAGTGCGTTACTGGCGGACTTAAACCATGAACACGTGTGATATTCTGTCATTTACCAATCTTTATGAACTTAACACAAAGATTTGTCGATTAAGGTAGACTAAACTACGATTTTATTTAAACCCAAGGCAAATATGATGAAAATTTGGCATCGTATGGGTGCGATAGCCCCTGTTTATAAAGAAAAATCGAGATAAGATGTTTATTTTGAGAAAATAAGGTAACAAATGTGTTATCCAACCATCAACCAATTTTTAAGTACAGTAATTGCAATAACAAATCGTCAATTCAAGTACACCAAATCTGTTTAATTACAATCCGAAGCGAACGTATTAATAATTCGACGTTGCCTAAAGTGGGTTAGTGGCTCTCTGTTAAAAGAAATTTGCAAAATTTACAATTATATTTCGGAAACAAGTTTGTAAATGTGTTGTTCCATATATTTGTAATTTGATTACCAAACTTGTGTTACTTTGTTTTACAGTGTTGCTTTGCAGCCAAGGACTGACTCTTGAAATTAAGTTGCATTTTCACAAAAGTCGATAAAATATTGAGTTAGGTTGGCGTGCGACCATAGGTTCATGATAATTTTTTAATTAACTCTACAAGATATTACTACAAAGTACATAAGAGTTCTTATAAAGTTTAATAAACACGTTGATTTTAAAGATGGTCTAAGAATTCGTGAACCTGCAGTTCCTTTTTAAGTCGGTCAGTGTAACGGCGAGCTATGGGCGTCTTAATAAGTTAACCTGTCAAGATGTCTGGTTGCAGTCAGTTGGAGTTCGTTGCAAGTCAGATAACTAGATGATATGTATGTTGCTTTTACTATTTGGACAAAATTTGAGAAATAGCTCTATCTTTTTATTTCTTTATAAAAAATTAATCGGGGAGGTTGGCGCGCGACTACAGAACTACGATCACTTTGCATTAAACTTTTCAAGATGTCGCTCTGTTGGCGAGGTTAGTGCATTCGAATATAGAAGTGTTAATAAGTTCGGTTCCTTATTATAACCTTGCGGTACCTTTATCAAATAGATCACACGATACGATTGATTCAGATATTGACTCTGTGTATTACAACTAACAGGCGACACACGCGCGTCAACACTACTCGTGATAATAAAGAGAATGACCGAACACGACATCACGTGTTTAACAAGTAATTAAATCAAGCGGTTTTCAACATCCTCCTTTCTGAGGCAAAAAACACAATTGTTTGAAACAACATAGTTACACAAAACTTTATCATGGTACGCTATGGATAATGTCATGTACATTTAAGTTTGACACACATATACTGCACATTATAATTTTGGACTAAACATAATCTTTTAACCATGCCGGTTGTCTATGTACTCTTTGTGGTCTGTAATTATAACCATGAGCATTAGGTACTGTTGATGGGTTACTATGTATGTCAGGGTTTACATTATAATGTAAATAATCATCAAAACAAAAATCAGATGCTTTATCCAATCGAATGTGAACACGGTTACGCTTATAAATAACATTTTGATCAGATCTAACAAGGTAAGTGCGCGTTCCAATTTTCTTTTGTACACTTCCTTTCATCCATCCTTTCCTTTCGGGATTTTGAAAATAAATTTTCTGTCCAACATGCAATGTGCTCAAAGGTTTCGCCTTTTTGTCATAACAGCGCTTTGTTGTCTGCTGTTGCTTCTGTCTTTTATGAAAGTCAAAGTTCTTGGAGGGTCTTGTGATGGTAGGTATGATAGACCGTGTTGACCTGCCAAACATAATCTCCGCAGGACTGGAATTTGTTCCTTGTCTGGGTGTGTTTCTCATCTCCAGCAAAGCAAAATATTGATCAGAGTGATCACTTCTTGTCCTTTTCAGCATGCTTTTAATATTCTTAACAGCTGATTCTGCTTTACCATTTTCTCTTTGGTGACCAGGGGAAGAGGTTATATGTGTAATTCCCCATTTCAGCATGAAGTTCTTGAATTCCTCTGATATAAATTGTGTTCCACAGTCAGAAGATAGGCATTTTGGAATTCCATAACGAACAAAATGTCTTTTTAAACAAATAATGACTTGTTTCGCAGTAGTACATGTCATCACATCTACTTCAATGAAATTAGATAAATAATCCACAGTTATTAAGTATCTTTTACCATCTAGTTCACACAAATCAACACCAACTTTTTCCCAAGGTGTAATTCCTTCATTATGTTGAATTAATGGTTCTTTCTGGTTCCTCGGTTTCAATTCCTGACATGTGGGACAACTGTCAGCAATTTGTTGAATTTCTTTTGACATTCCCAGCCAAAATACTGTATTTCGAGCTCTGCGCATCATACTATCATATCCAAGATGTGCAGTATGTAGCTTTACCTTGATCTCTTTTCGCATTTTCTGTGGTATCCAAATTCTTTCCCCTTTCAGAATTATATCATTTTGACAACTCAGTGTGTCTCTATCGGGAAATAAGGCTTTACTTTAGTAGGCAAGTCAGTTTGATATTCAGGCCAGCCTTCTTTGATGACTTTCAGTAAACTTTGTGCTTCGTCATCACTTTCCATAGCCTGTTTCACAGAAATCAGTTGTTTATCAGGAATATCGTCGAGACTGTTAACATTCATGACCCTAGAAAAATAAGGATCTTCCTGACTTTGGCCTTTTAGAAACGCACGACTCAGCGTATCCGCAATTGTCAGTTCCTTTCCTGGAATGTATATGAACTCTATGTCATATCTATGTAGACGCATAATCAACGCCTGCAGTCTCCTTGGCGCTTGACACAAAGGTTTCTTAAAAATTGCTTCCAATGGCTTATGATCATTGTGTATGACAACTTTCCGCCCATACGTGTACTGATCAAATCGTTCAAGTCCAAATACTACAGCCAGACTTTCCTTTTCAATCTGCGCCCAATTGCGTTCTGCGGGTGACAATGCTTTTGAAGCATATTCAATCGGTCGTTCGTCCTGCAGTAGAACAGCTCCCAATCCATCTTTGCTACTGTCAACTTGCAACACCAGCTCTTTATCTGGGTCATAGTAAGCAAGAATGGGTGCTTTACTCATTTTTCTCTTGACTGCTTGCAACGACTCTTCACATTCAGAATTCCAATTCCACTCGGTTCCTTTCCGGGTTAATTTTCTAACAGCTTCTAGGTCATCAGCCAGGTTTGGTAGAAATCTTGACAAATATTGTACCATACCACATATTCTCTTGACTCCGGTGACATCTTCTGGAGCGGGCATCTTCATAATGGCTTCCACTTTTGCTGGATCAGGTTCTATTCCGCGAGCTGTTATTTTATGTCCCATGAAGGTAAGTTCAGTTTTCTTCACGACTGCTTTCTCATCATTTAACAGAATGTTCTTGTCTAAACACTTTTGTCTTAGTTTTCTTAGGTTCGACTCATGATCAGCCTCTGCTTCTTTTGTTGTTTTTCCACATCCAATCACCATCACATCATCCGCAACTGCAAAAACTCCTTTCAGGTTGTACAATGCCTCATTTAGACGTTTCGGGAAGATTTCACTACTCACTTTTAACCCAAATGGTAATCTAGTCCATCTAAAACGACCATGTGGTGTTATCATCGTAGTAAGTTTGCTCGATTCTTCATCTAAACGAACATGCCAGTAAGCCTGTTTAACGTCCAGCTTGCTGAATATTTTTGCATTATTCAGATGCGGTAAAACATCTTCTAATGTTGGGAGTTTGTAATGTTCTCTTTTTAAAGCAACATTTAATGGTTGGGGGTCAATGCATATCCGCAACTTGCCATTCGGTTTCTGTGTTACCGCCATTTGACTAACCCAGTCTGACGGTTCATCGACAGGTACAAGTATTCCTCTCTCCACAAGACTATTAATCTCTATTTTTACTTTGTCTTGGATTGCAATCGGAATTCTACGGCATGGCAATACTCTTGGTTTAACTGAACCATCCACTTGTAAAGTTGCTATTCCTAAATCCCCCAGGCCAGAAGCAGTTTCCACTTTGGAAATGAAATTGTCCTCATTAACAGTTATCAAGTTCATCCTTCTTATGGTTGACAGACCCAATAAACAATTATAACTGTTTTTGACAACTACAAATGTTATATCTGATACAGAGCAATCTTTAACATTTCTTACCTCTAGTGTTGCCTCACCAAGAGGTTTGAAGGTAGTCTTGTTCCACATAATTAACTTCTTGGAACACGGTTTGACTTGCTCTTTTCGTACATATTTCTGACAAATTGTGTTGACATCTGCAGCACTATCGATTTGAAATCTTACATCACAATCGTTCACTTGTAGCAGTGCTGTAATCCTTGGCTTTTCATTTGTACATATCTCTTGTAAATAGGCATCATCGCCCTCACAGTCAGATTGCTGTCCTCTGTGAGTTCCATCTTGCACAGCGTTGATCCTCTTTCTGCATTTCACCTTGAAATGATTTCTTCCATTACATGAGGAACAAGTCTTTCCCCAGGCTGGGCAAAAGGATTTTCCTCTTTTATGTTTATTACCACAAAAATCACACTCTTTGTGGGAAACTGATGGATATCTTGTGTTCTTTACATTTCTTCTTCCTATGGTGACTTTTTGGATTTGATTGCTCCTTGCTTTCATCTCCATTGATTGTTTTCCAGACAGTTCATATGCTCTGCATATTTGAATGGTTTTGCTCAATGTCAGATCATTTTCTCTGAGCAAGATTTCTTGCAATTTTCCAGTCACAGTAAATACTACTTTATCACGCAGCATTCTATCAGTATCTTCAAAGTTACATAATTCTGCTCGACTTCGAAGCTCAGTTAGGAAAGAATCAAATGGTTCACACAGTTCAATGTTCCAAAATCTAAAGGACTCAACAACAATATTCTGTTTCGGATTACAATGTTCTGCAATTTTGTCCATCAGATTTCCAGGGTCATCTTTGTTTTCATTTTCTCCATAAACAAAATGCCTTGAAACTTCAATGATCTGAGGACCAGCACAATGCAGAATAATTGCACTTTGAATCTTCTTACTCTTACCGGTGGCTCCACTAGCCAACAAATAAATTTCCATTTGTTGCCTCCATCTCTTGAAAGTTTCAGCCAAATTGCTGTCATTCAAGTCTAGTGCAGGTGGACTTCGAAGATTCGATTCGCCCATCGTAAATCACAAGTTATATATCTAGTCTTTCAGGTCTAGGTTATAACTTTTCTTTTCAGATCGTGTAATCAGTACAATTGTCGCTAGGCTACCGTCTTTAGGTTTCCAGCTTCACTGCCACCATGTTAATAAGTTCGGTTCCTTATTATAACCTTGCGGTACCTTTATCAAATAGATCACACGATACGATTGATTCAGATATTGACTCTGTGTATTACAACTAACAGGCGACACACGCGCGTCAACACTACTCGTGATAATAAAGAGAATGACCGAACACGACATCACTTGTTTAACAAGTAATTAAATCAAGCGGTTTCCAACAAGAAGTATTAGGACGAAATCAAACACGTGTTGTAAAGATGGTAAAGAAATGTAGTGACCTCAATTGTTTCTAAATTAACTGAAGTAGTTTCGGTAATCCGTATCGCATGTAACGATATCTTTTCACATGTAATATTACAAACCCCCATTTTCGCATTATTGGCGGAAATGGATTTAATAACCCAAATCCTATAAGCCTGATGATTTCTAGGTTTTCTACAAAAATGCACCTATCTTGTCCAATTGTGGGTGGTTTAATCAGCACGCCACGACACACATAAACGTGCAGAATATCAACGTAAAGTCTTAACTGCCCTGACGAGAAATTACTTTATTGAACAAACGTAACACACGAAGTGTACGACAAAATAAAAGTTTATTAAATTTTTCATATACAGAAGTAAATTGTCGTCTTCTGTAACCTCTTCTAGGGTTAACGTGACAGCGTCGCCAGATCTGCTGCAGAAAACAAGTGTTTAATCGGTTGTAATCACTTCTAATAACTTGTTGGGGGGTTTGTGCGTCGCCTATATTCGCATAATCGTAACTGGTCTCTATATAGTTGGTTGTGTCCTTAGGTAAAGCACTTACCGGATTGGACCCAGCGGAATATTAGGTTTTACTAAAACTGAGAGAACGACTCAATCATATAAAACGCACTAAATTAGCTCCGGTAACCCGACGGCGAACGATGGGTAATCTAACGATTGCCAGTGCGTCAACGCCCTTTGCGTTTCTTATTCACAGGGATAAAACATGAATGTCCAAACGAGTTGCTGGACAAAGTTTATTATTTATCAATGATTACCTAATTTTTAAAGGTAAAAACATACCGTAAGAAATATGTGTGAGTGTGACATACCAATTATTTTTGCTTGGCGGCCATGTACCCTCATCTTGAATATATTCTGTCATTTTTATTCCACTGCTCCAAGATTTGACATTCATGACATTGATCTCACTGCTTCCACTAAAACAAATACCGTTTATTTGATTTAACCGTGTTTTTAAGCTTGTAATAGTGAAAAGTTTAAAGAATTATGTAAATCACATTTGGAGGCTATATAAAATTGGAATAAAAACATAGTCAAATGTTTGACATACCTACTTAATTTTTTATTGAAACATCTTAAATCTTACTTTTAAGCTTGTATCTTTAATTTTTCTTATTTGAACCTGTAAAAGGGGGCATAATGGTTACCATGTATTACAATATTCATATTTTTAGTTCTATATTAATTCAATATGTAAACATCTGTTTTAATCAATTGCTGGATATAAACGTAGAAAGCTTATTAGTCAAATACAGGGCAGATCCCCACCCGCATATACACATGACGACAACACACCCCCAGGTATACCACAAATACAGGGCAACACTAACCCAGGCATACCACAAATACAGGGCAACACTAACCCAGGCATACCACAAATACAGGGCAACACTACCCTAGGCATAGCACAAATATAGGGCAACACTATCCCAGGCATACAACAAATACAGGGCAACACTAACCCAGGCATACCACAAATACAGGGCAACACTACCCCAGGCATGCAACAAATACAGGGCAACACTACCCCAGGCATACCACCAATACAGGGCAACACTACCCCAGGCATGCAACAAATACAGGGCAACACTACCCCAGGCATACCACCAATACAGGGCAACACTACCCCGGGCATGCAACAAATACAGGGCAACACTACCCTAGGCATGCAACAAATACAGGGCAACACTACCCTAGGCATACAACAAATACAGGGCAACACTACCCAAGGCATGCAACAAATACAGAGCAACACTACCCAAGGCATACCACAAATACAGGGCAACACTACCCTAGGCATACCACAAATACAGGGCAAACCCTATCTATGAATACCACAAGGACAATGCACCCCTAGGCATACACAAACACAAACACAGGGCAATACTACCACGGGCAGGAGACAAAAAATAAGGCAACACTACCCCAGGCATGCGGCAAATATAGGGCAACACAAACCCAGCATACAAACAAGTACAGGGCCAACCCTATGCATACCACAAATACAATGCACCCCTAGGCATACACAAATACAGAACAACACACCCCTAGGCATAACACAAATATAGGGCAACACTAACCCAGGCAAATTAATAATACAGGGCAACACTACCCTAGGCATACCACAAATACAGGGCAACACTACCCAAGACATGCAACAAATACAGGGCAACACTACCCAAGGCATACTACAAATACAGGGCAACACTACCTGAAGATGCCAAAATAGCCTTTTTTATGTTGCTTTGATTTGCAATCACCTTTATTTCGTATTAAATCAATCATTTTATATAATTCTATGTTTAAACCTCGAAACTTAATCATGCGTTAATTTTGTTGCGTTCACAAGGTGACTTTGAGTTTATCGTTTTGCCATGTTTTACTTTAAAGTTATTCAAAGGATATTAGAGACTGGCTGCACCACACAGTCAGTAAGTATACTTGTTTTTTCTATTTTTTACCTAATTATTGTGTTCACTTTAGTAAAACTAAATGCCGTTTTTCCTGTGTTTTTCTACTGTGATTTATGTTTATTGCTGAACCTGTGTTATCTTATTTTTAGAAAACCATTAAAAGCTGGAAACAAATGAAATGCGTTGGTGACAGTGGTGCTCCTAAAGAAAAATTAATAGTTGACAAACTAAAATTTGGCAACTATACTACCCCAGGCATACCACAAATACAGGGCAAACCCTATCTATGAATACCACAAGGACAATGCACCGCTAGGCATACACAAAAACAAACACAGGGCAATACTACCACGGGCAGGAGACAAAAAATAAGGCAACACTACCCCAGGCATGCGGCAAATATAGGGCAACACAAACCCAGCATACAAACAAATACAGGGCAAACCCTATGCATACCACAAATACAATGCACCCCTAGGCATACACAAATACAGAACAACACACCCCTAGGCATAACACAAATATAGGGCAACACTAACCCAGGCAAATTAATAATACAAGGCAACACTACTCCAGGCATACCACAAACACAGAAAAACACCTCCCCAGGCATACCACAAATACAGGGCAAAACAACCGCAGACATACCACAAAGACAAGGCAACACTACCCCAGGCATACCACAAATACAGGGCAACACTACCCAGGCATACCACAAATATAGGGCAACACTACCCCAGGCAAACGACAAATACAGGGCAACACATCCCCAGGCATACCACAAATACAGGGCAACACTACCCCAGGCATACCACCAATACAGGGCAACACTACCCCAGGCATGCAACAAATACAGGGCAACACTACCCTAGGCATACCACAAATACAGGGCAACACTACCCAAGGCATGCAACAAATACAGGGCAACACTACCCAAGGCATACCACAAATACAGGGCAACACTACCCCAGGCATACCACAAATACAGGGCAAACCCTATCTATGAATACCACAAGGACAATGCACCCCTAGGCATACACAAACACAGGGCAATACTACCCAAGACATACCACAAATATAGGGCAACACAACCCCAGGCATGTATACAGGGCAACATAACCACCCGCATACGACAAATACAGGGCAACACTATCCCAGGCATACCATGTATAGAGGGCAACACACCCCCAGGCATACGACTAATACAGGGCAACACTATCCCAGGCATACCACGAATACAGGGCAACATAACCACCCGCATACGACAAATACAGGGCAACACTATCCCAGGCATACCATGTATAGAGGGCAACACACCGCCAAGCACACAACTAATACAGGGCAACACAACCACACACATATGACAAATACAGGGCAACACCACCCCAGGCATACCACAAATACAGGGCAACACCACCCTGGGCATACCACAAATATACGGCAACAATACCCTAAGCATATGACAAATACAGGGCAACACTACCCCAGACATGCAACAAATATAGGGCAACACTACTCCAGGCATACCATAAATACAGAGCAACACAACCCCAGCCATATGACAAATACAGGGCAACACTACCCCAGGCATGCGACAAATATAGGGTAACACTACCCCAAGCATGCGACAAATATAGGGCAACACAACCCCAGGCATGCGACAAATATATGACAACACTACCCAGGCATACCATGTATAGAGGGCAACACACCCCCAGGCATACGACAAATACAGGGCAACACCACCCCAGGCATACCACAAATACAGGGCAACACAACCCTGGGCATACCACAAATATACGGCAACAATACCCCTGGCATAACACAAATATACAGCAACACTACCCCAAGCATATGACAAATATAGGGCAACACTACCCCAGGCATGCGACAAATATAGGGCAACACTACCCCAGGCATACCACAAATACAGGGCAACACAACCCCAGCTATACGACAAATACAGGGCAACACTACCGGTACCCCAGGTATGCAACAAATATAGGGCAACACAACCCCAGGCATACAATGCATACAGGGCAACACAGTAACACACCCCCAGGCATATGACTAATACAGGGCAACACACCCCCAGGCATACGACTAATATAGGGCAACACTACCCCAGGCATACGACAAATACAGGGCAACACTACCCCAGGCATACGACAAATACAGGGCAACACTACCCCAGACATACGACAAATACAGGGCAAAACAATCCCAGGCATACGACAAATACAGGGCAACACACCCACAGGCATACGACTAATACAGGGCAACAAAATCCCAGCATACCACAAATACAGGGCAACACTACCCCAGGCAAACTATAAATGCAGGGCAACACTACCCCAGGCATGCGATAAATATAGGGCAACACAATCTAAGGCATAAGACAAATACATGACAATACTACCCCAGGCATACCACAAATACAGGGCAACATACCCCCATGCACCCGTATGGAAAGTACGTCAATTTTCGCCGAGATCTCGAGTGTGCACACGCCAAATATTTAAGTGTGCAGTGTGCAAACGTCCAAGCGTGCACACTTTAAGTGTGCACACAATCTCCTTTTTATTACTATTTTGTAAAAATCTTAAACAAACATATTACTCTATTCTAAATCTATCTTGTCCATCAGCTAACATATCTATCTACTTAACGAAAAACGTACTGACAGTAAATTACCCGAGGTTAAGAGGTAGGTTTAAAGGTTTAGTGGAAATTATACGATGTTTATACTGCCAGTTCACGAGCATGTGTGAAATTACCCAAGTGTGCAAAGACGCAGGAAATAAAAAATCTCGAGTGTGCAGCTGCCGTACTTTCCATACTGGCCCATGCATATGACATATACAGGGTAACATAACCCCGGCCCCCGGCATACCATAGATACACATGAAAATAGATTGGTAACAGGTATGTTACAGGTTTAGTAGGCATAACAAACAGTAGGCTATTATGGATCTGGTAGCACAACATTTGGTTTCCCTCAATGAGTGGAGATAAATCAAAAAAGCATAAAGTTTTTGGTATATATGTTGCTGGGGAATGAGACGCACACACTAAACCTCACCTATGGTGGATAAGAATTAAAATACCAAACTTTTCAGTTCGGGCAATAGCTGTAAGATTCTCTAGAAATTTAGTTGTGCGACCAATTTAACCCATTAAATAAATGTCTGACTACGTACTTACCCAACTTTAAAAACGAACAAACGCGATTTCTTGCTCAGAATAATGTTATTCGAAACTAAATTGTACAAAAAAACTGGTACGAAAGCACTACTGTTTACATCGCCTTTGCGTCACGTGATGTGACGCTGTGTTAGAAATTGTCTCGCTTAAAATTGCAAAACGTAACACATGTTACCATGTTAGTAACACAGTCCGCTTATAGCGGCTTTAAAAACGTAACACAGCCCGATCTAAGCGGTACTTTTTGGACGGATCGGGTGGCTGTGTTTACAACTTACTTATCAGCGTTAACACGAGAGTAATCGGTAAGACTTAATAATATGTAACAAATAAATAAACTAGCTAAAAATAAAACAAAACAATGATAAAGTAATACTTAGTTTTTTTCTAATTAATATAATGTAAACCTGGAACCAATTTTCCTATTTAATACCATCATATTTTTGAATCTTCTAAATCTCAACACAATACTAAAGTGTTTTACATATTTCTATTTGTATTACTGTTGATATACGGTACACACGCGCGGTTGACTTGCAAACACAAAGAACTAAATAAGGTGGCGATTAGAGCTACTGATAGGTTTTTAGCGGCGGTTAACTGCAGTAAAGCAAGTTCATAATCTGGAAACACAATATTTTAGTGTCCAGATACATTTTCTAATAGTTTTTATACAGAATGCCATATGGTAAATTCGCAATAATATACAACTAGGATTTTTTCTATAATATATCATTTAGATTGTTTTCCTTATCGATCGATGCTGGTCAGTGGAAAATGCACTGCTGATTAATCAATACGCGTTGCTGCTGCTACGCTTTCGAGCTTCTATTTCGTTTGTTTCTGTCAATCTATTTCGTTTGTTTGTTTTCGGCATCCTCAACAAAGTCTCCTTCTTGTGCTAACAACTGTGCAGCTGTTTCTTCGTCGATGAGATTGAACTGTAGAGCTTCTTGTACTGTGAGTTCGTTCTGAGTTGAAGGATCCACGATGACCACGCGACGACTCAGGATAGCTGGGGGGCTACTCGGTATCGCCGCTGGTGGGGGAGATGCTGAAAAAATTTGAACTCATTTTTTATGAAAAAAAAACAAAAAGTAAAAAAAAATTAGGTCAAAACTAACAAGAAAAAAAGTATTCCAATACAATTGACAATTTGCACAAGACAATTAAGGATAAGAGTCACACGGCAACGTTATTTTCCCTGTAACCTGAACCCATCCGGCTGCATCCCTGGGTGTACATAACGACCCAACTGTATATATACTCTAATTTATATGAAAAAAGTATAAAGAATTTAAAAGTAAACCTGCGCGATCACTGGATCTTCTTGATGGAGTTTTTTTTTTCTTCTGCTTACCAGCTACCACCTATTTTATATATAAAATCATATGTCAGGGAGGAATAAGATACTCATGTGTATCCCTGGGTGTGGGAAACGCAGGTGCGTAAAAACACGGACATTCGTAAGAACACCTTTCGTGCGTTGTGGTGGGTTACTGGAAATGTTGGGGTTTGTTGGATATAGTAGAAAAAATGATAATTTTACTCTTAAGCCTGTTAATTTATTGGCATTAAAAACGTCGGTTTAATGAATTTAAAAAAATATACTGATCGGCGGATTTTGATTTTTATCTGGCTCCGTTAGGACAACAGTTGTGCCGCTTGGTCACATAACCAAAGTTACCGCGATTTCTGTTTATCCAAATTTAAACCCAAGTATGTATATAGCTTTTAAAATAGATATATACGGTTTACCTCGGTCGTTATTTTAGGTTCCGCCCTTTCTCTAATTTTTTTCGATTCTGGTTCAGGTTCAAACGGCCGAATATTCTGAGTAACGGTGCCACCTTCGACCATTAGAAATAAAAGGCCTGAGTCCTTGTCCAGTACACATCTGTAGTGACGTATTAAAAGAGATCAGTCCGACTAGAATGCGATATACTTAACAGCATTTGATATTACCTTCCCATCAGTTCAGAATAGTTAAGATTTTCACCGGTCACAGGATCAAAGAAACTTGTCGTTTCCCTCTTATCCAATTTTCTTGCCAAATTCGAATCAAGTAACCCTCGTTTTGCGGCTACATTCACATTTATTCGTACTGGGCTATGAAGGTCAAATATCCCGCCTGTGGCGATCTGAGCCTCCAAAAGCCTGGGATAAAGTTTCAAGTATTAAAGCATTGGACTGGTTCCCGCTGCTATGCAAGGGCATGTTGTAAAGCAACAATTATAAGGTTTAGTGTATTTTGTGGCTATATATATATATCCACGATGATTGCGCTTTAGTTGGCCGATAACCAATAAAATTAATCTCTATGCGAACTGATCTGATGAGTGGTACCCACTTAGTGTTTTGGTAAGTAACAATAATGGTGATTCCCCGATGTTTATTTGTTTTGTTTGGAAACGACACATGCTATAGCTGTGGAGTTTAAGAATAGTGAAGCAGAGCTTCGTGAAATAAAGATGTTAATTTGTATCTCCTAGCTGTTTTGTTGGGACAAAATTTCCCGATGTACGGGGGGGGGGACACTAGAATTTTTTTAGCAAACGTTTTAAAGGGTTTTGAATTTAGGTTACAGATCAAAGCTTCGAATTTTAAGTTGTAAGAAATCTAATAGTTTCTGATGCAGTATTTTGAGTAAGAGTCATTTTGTGAGGTCGGTTTACATTGGTAAGATAGGAAAAATAATTGGGTTAACCATTATCGATAAATTACCTGATCGCATGTCTCTCAACCACAAGATGTCGTGCCATAGCCTCGCTCAACGATAAGACTTCTCTTTTAAATGGTTCTCTGTAACCAACTACTGCTCGGTTGGCACGTGATACCACGTCTTCGAATTCGCTGTAGAATACAAAAAAACTTATGACTCACACCAGCCAATAACTCCTGGTGGGCCTAAAAATAAAAACACCACAGATTTGATCAGCAGAATTCAAGAGATTTGGAAAAATGGATATAAAACTGAACCCACAATATAGGTATACTGATTTACCTGTCAATTAGTCCAGATCGTACCGCGGTTTCAATAGATACTGTTTTTCCTGATTGTACGTCGATTATTTTACCACAAGCGGCTTGGGCCTCCAGCAACTCGAATGCGGTTCCTTTGCGAATCAATCCCGCTCTACTGCCCTCTTGAATGCTCATTTTCTCACCTTATGAAAATGCAGGGAGTTAATTGTATGTGATAAAACAAATAAATTATTTTAATCACTTCTTATTTGGACTTATTTTCTTTACAGAGATTACTGATCAAATTAACTAACCGAAAGCAAATGTAAATGCATGCTAGTTGTACCGATTTTTTTAACAAAACATATACAGGCTGATGCAAACATCCGATTAATTTTTTATGTAAATTTGAGTGTATACTTTTTCACATCACATAAAATTTACCAGTTGTTGAATTAATTATTCCAGCGATCGGCATTGTCCCGTCCACATAAACTTTCAATTGCGCCACCATCTGGTTCACTTCCTCTGACGTCATCTGACCGTCGTCATATTTCTTGGCGGTTTTTAAATCAAGTAGTTCGGCGTCGACGATATGCTGCAGTAGTACTTGTCTTCTGGTGGCTGATTCAAACACAACCTGCGGCGATGGATGGCTATTTATGATTCATATGATAACGCGAACACGCGGCTCTGTGTTAAATTTTATTGAAGGTGATTACACTTTGCCACAAGTGTAAGAAACATATATTGCTAAACATATATCAGTTTTACGACGTTGAGTTCAATAACGAACAACTAAGGTAACTAACTGAGGTGAACATCAAATTTCTTTTACCTTGTGCGAATCATTGAATAAAATTATCAAGTATTTAAGCATACCTTGGACACCTTTTTCGCTACCTTTTTCTTTTTCACTCTAAACGGAAGTAATCGCAGACCAGTGTCTTTGTCAATGACACACCTTTTGGTAATGGGTAAATAATTAATAACACAAAGACCATCTGCACAGCAGTACTTGTATGTTTCTTTTAAATAAGCAGACCTACCTGTCCATCAATTCTAGATAAGTCAAATTTTCTTCTGTATTTGGATCAAAGAAACCTCTCGTATCATCAGAGGGGTCTTGTAGTATGTTGTTCAGTCGTTCTTCGAATAAACCACGCTCGTAAGCCACCTCTACTGGCAGTCTGTGATTGGCGTTCGGATCCACAATCCCTAAGTTAAATGTAAAGTTCAGTACGGTACATGCGATTTCCTAAAGTATAAGATAAGTATTTAACAGTATCAATACCTCCAGTAGCTATTTGCGCTTCTAGAAGTCTCACGCCGTGATTCTCAACCACCAGTCCTCGTTTCATCGCCTCGAATAAAGATAAAGTGTCCGGACTGGTCCGAGTAGTGTAACCATACACCGCGCGCTCGGCCCTGTGAGGTTTGACTCATGAAGAAAACTGAATATTACTCTATGTTGAAATACTGTTTTGTTAAACCCGATATTCTTGAGACAAAATTTCCTGTAGCTTTTAATATTCCAATAATGTAAATTTCTTGTACAAAGTTAAAAAATGTAACGTTGAGATATACCTTGAAAGAATGGCCTCGAATTGCCCACCAATGACACCTCTTTCCGATGCCTCCTTTACAGATAATTTATCTGCAGTTTTGACATCGATTACGCGACCTGTGGCAGCCTGAGCTTCGAGCAAACTGATCGAGGTACCTGTAAAACAATAAATTGTCAATTTTCCAGTTAATTTTTTTTAATTAGGGAAGAATATTTTATGAATTGGCCAAGTTAAAATTAGGAAACAATATTTTATAAATTGAACTCCTTAAAATTTAAGTTACCTCTTCGAATGAGACCCTGTTGCCATGCGTTGTAAATTGAAATCTTTTCACCAGTGTCTGACATAATAAGTCCGGCAATCGGTTCTTCCCCCACCAAATACAGCTTTAGTGATTTTTCAACATCCGCCTGCTCTAACTCGCCTGTGATAATAATATAACTTTTAAGCTTGTTTTCATCAATCACTGAGGTTGTGTGATGTTAAAAATACCTGTTTCAATTTTAGTGACAGTTGACTCGGTAACAACGCCAGCCTTGAACAAATCATTCAGAGAAACCTGTCGTTTCCATCCAGATGTAAAGTGGATGTTTTGACGAGATTTCCTGGAAGATGGAAATGTTGATGTTTGATCAAAGAGGGGTTACTACAATACCAAACCTTCTTTTTTCTCTCGTAGTTGATGTGACTATTATTTCCTCGGTTGTAATAATAGTGGTGGAAGAAGCCTCGTGTTCCTTTACAACATCAAGTTCCCTCGTTGCATTTAAGTTCATTTCAACCGATGAAGATTTTAACTCCACTTTTTGGGCCTATTACGAAAGTATTTATGATTTGTTTTGCTTCTTTTATTTCTATGTGAATAATATCTCTTTTACCTCTGTAACTCTGGTGTCTTCATCAGACGATGATGATGAAGAAGATTCTACTTTCTTAGATATGTCAACTTGAATCTGTGATGATTTGGTCTCAATCTCTTCAACCTGATGATTAACAAAACATTTTAGTAAAGTATATAGTTCAGTCCAAATATTCCTTATTACGGACCTTTAAATTCTTTTCATCTTCAC
>CH002890.1:176091-186745 GCA_000149265.1 Ciona savignyi
ATGTCGAACTATTGACATCAAGTTATTTTTAACCGTGTTTTAACTGATATATTATTTTGAGTTAAATATGGGGAAAACTGCGCACCAAACCAAAAACTACAACGAGCCTGCATCTCAATATAAAAGGATGAGATAATATATTATTGCTATTTAGCATCTTTGTAAAGCGCAAATAAAAAAGAATACAAATGATGAAATTGGAAATAAGGCCGAAAGGCTAAATCGTGGAAATAAATGGTAATTAATTTTTCTTTAAAGTCCATATTGTATCGACGCAAAGCACATTTTAATGCGATGTCTGCACAAACGCCTTACCAACTTTAAGACTTTAAAAAATAAATTCTAAAAAACGAAGAAGTTTATTAAATTTAACCTATTACAGATTTTTTGTAAAATTCTCGTTTTTCTGCGCACAACATAATCCACAGATTTACCGGGTAAAAACGCTAAATTTGTTAATGAATGAGGAAAACGCGAATATATGTTTGGTCCACCCTCTAATATCTGTTTTACATAATTAAATTTTAAATATATACTATTTCTTAACCCACCTTAACGCTTTAGAAACGTGAACAAAAATCATCGTTTTACCCAGAAGTCTGTGAATTATTTGTCCGCGATAAAAATTACGTTTTACCTATAGTGTCACGGCGGACTAAGACCGGATCATACAAACTCGTGTTATGTTAGCCATATCTATATCTGTAATAAAAGAAAGTCAAATGGTAAGCAGGCGTAAATAAAATTAACGAGGGAAGGTTAACCACCACTATTTGTAAAACCCATTTTGATTGTAACCTGTATGTATGTATATGTGCATGCAGGATCCCCAACTACCATCGCTTTATTTTATACACATTATGTACAAGAAAGACTATATACAAGGGTTGTAATCATCATGTGCATTGCTATTCAAAAAAAATAACACGATTTAAATAAATAGATTAGTTAACGGAAAAATCATGAGGTAAATAAGTATTTTTTAAAAGAAGGAAATAAACGTTTTTTTTTTGTTTTTTTTTACTGACACAAGTTTTGAACCCATGATAAGCTCGTCACTAAGACCGTTTTTTTGTATAAGAGTCGGTATATGTATCGGTCGCGTTAACCATTCGGCCACACGACTGGAAATAAACGTTGTTTTTTTTTTTTATTTTTTTTTTTTTTTTATTAATACGTAAAAAGAATGCAGTATGCAGTTAAGGAATATATATATATATATATATATACGCACATGGAATACAAGACTACGCACATGACGACCATTTTAAATGATATTGAAGCATTCTGTTATTGTTATATGCAATGTGTTTTTCTATTACTTGAATATTTTCAATGTATTTAAGTACCATATTAATGTTAGGGTTTTCTTTTTGTAGACGTGATCTATAAATAATAAAACGAGCACATAACAACACCATATTAATTAATTTTTCATTTTCAGGGAAATTGGTCCCGAACAGTTTAGCGGCATTATTAATAATAAAAGGCACTCGAAATTTTGCACAAATCCATTAGTTTACATTTTCCCAGAACGTTTGCACTTGAGCACAATCGCAAAACATATGTAATGGGGTTTCCAGTTCGTGGTTGCAAAACGTGCAACGGTCAGATTCTGTTAAGCCAAATGCAAATAGGGCGTCATTCGTTACAATCGCTCGAAGATTTATTTTAATTTGAAAGGATTGCAGTTTTGTTTCTGTGGTGCATGTGAAGTTCCTTGTGTAGATATCGATCCACTCTTCCTTCGATATAACCTCGCCGTTTAATTCTTTTGTCCACCGCACTTGTTGTTTATATGGTTCTTTTAAATTTTCTTTGCAGCAGTACTTGTAGATCGCCTGTGTCGTTCTTCCGTGTTGTTTGAGGTGATCTTCCAGAATTTCTTGGTAATCCGCGGGTATCATATCCGGGTCGTTTGGTATTTGATTCCATGAGTCAGGTAGGGCTGCGAGTAAACAGTTATATTTTTCAAAACCTTGTCTGCTTGCTTGTACATGATACGTGTGACAAAGATCGTCGTAGCGAAAAAATTCGCCGTTTTTTTCCAGAAGTTGGTGATAATCCCAGATGCCTGCTTCTACCAACTCAGAAGTAAGAAGGGCTTTCCGTCGAAACTTGACATGTTTGTTCAGCCATAACGGCGCGCTCAGAATGCTTGAGTCGTTAAGACTTGCCCTGCAAAATATCCTAAATGAATTTAAACTCGTTAGCAATGATCGAATATGTATGTAGTGTTTTATAACACTATCTTTTGTTGGAAGATTTGAGCGGATTGCACATATCAAGGTGTTAAGCGATATGGACTCCAGTTCCAATGTTTTCCATGGCGACTTGTAGTTGCAATCGAACAGTTTGAACATCCATTTGGAGCGCAAGGCAGTAAAATAGCAGTCAATATCGATCATGTTGATGCCACCTTGGGTTATTCCGCAGCACAAAGTTTGTCTGCTCACTCTTTCCCATTTTGACCCCCATATAAACTTAAACATAATCCTTTTTATACTAGTTAAGAACGACTTGGGAATCTGCACGGGTAGAACGCTTAGTTTGTACAACAGTGTCGGAATCACAAGAGATTTTAGTATAGTAACTTTCCCGAGCAAACTTAGTCCCCTGGAGGACCATATATTTGTAATCGTTGATAATTTGAGTTCCGCGTTTTCAAAATTAAGTTCAAAAGTTTTTCGGCTGTTTGGTTCAACTGGGACTAAAACTCCCAGATATTTAAGTGTTTCTGTAGTCCATTTTAGTCCATACTGGTGTGAAGTAGTACGCATGGATTTCAGTTTTGGGCCCAAGTCGAAGGCGCTTGACTTTGCCCGGTTCACTTTACAGCCGGATACAACTCCAAAAGTTTCAACTTCTTTAAGTAAGACGATCAAACTTGATTCGTTGCCATTTAAAAAGCAAAGGGTGTCGTCTGCAAACATCGAGAGTTTAAACTCGTTGTCCCCCACTGATATTCCTCCCACAGCAGGGTTCTTGCGTATAGCTTGAGCGAAACATTCCATACATAGGATAAAAAGTGTTGGCGATAGCGGGTCTCCTTGTCTCACGCCTCTCTGTATTTTAAAGGCGGGTGAAATAAAATTGTTGTTGATTAGGAAGCCTTGCGGATCTGTGTAAGGAACTTTGACCCATTTTATTAGGGATTTTCCAAATCCATACGATTCCAATGCTTTAAAAATAAAATTCCAACTTAGCGTGTCAAATGCCTTGAATATATCCAATGAGATCACAGTGCCAGAAATATTGTTGTTTTCGGCATAGTCTATCACATCAAATAGTAACCGTATGTTGTCACCTATATAACGACCTTTTATAAATCCGTTTTGGTCGGTGCTGATTATTTCCGGAAGAACGGTTTTAATTCTCATGTTTATTATTTTTGATATTATTTTGTAGTCCGTGTTTAAAAGTGTTATTGGGCGGTGATTTTCTATCCGATCGGGGTCTTTTCCAGGTTTGGGAATAAGTGTAATTATCCCGCTTTTCTGTGTGCTACTTAAGCATCCAGTTCTGAATGCATAGTTTGCCGACTTTATAAAAGCATTCTTGATTTCTTTTCAGAATGTAATATAAAAGCCAGGTGGGAATCCATCAGGTCCAGGTGATTTATTTTGCTTGAGCTGCCTGATAACACATTCACATTCAGCTTCTGTTATTTTGTCCTTTTCGCAAGATTCCTTTTGTTCCTCGTTTAATCGTGGCAGGTTTAATGGGTTAATATAACTTTCCACTGGTACTGTCAGGTCGTCATGTTGGTTATACAGGTTTTCGTAGTACGAACTCAATTCTACTAAAATGGCGTTTCGATCTGTTATTTTTTTGCCGTTTGACTCCAAATGATGCATGTTCTTCCTTTCGTTGTTTCGTCGCTCAAGATTTAGAAAATATTTGGTATTTCTCTCCCCTTGCTCCACCCAAGTTGCTCTGCTACGAACCATCGCTGCTTTTGTTCGAGTTTGTACTAGATCATCTAGCTCAGCTTGCAAGGTATTACGCTTTTCGAGGTTCGTTTGAACACCGTCTTGTATTTCCGTGTTTATCTTCATAATTTTTTTTTCGAGATCCGTTTGCTTCAAACGTCCTGCTCTTTCTTTGCGCGCACTGTACTGAATGGTGTGCCCGCGGACTACACATTTTAAAGTGTCCCAGAGAAGGTGTGGGGAAGTGTCCGGTAGATCATTGGTTAGTAGAAGTTCGGTAATTACATCTTTAGTACTGTTTACGTAACGTTGATCTTCAAGTAGGGAGGTATTTAGTTTCCAATACCCCCTACCTCGCGGCGTTGGATTATTAGTTAATTTCAGCGTTACCATGCAGTGATCAGATTTAATACTTGGCGTGACATCACAATGTAATACCTGTGAAGCAAGAGATATCGAAATTAAAAAGAAATCAATTCGGGTCGCTGTAAAGGGTGTGGAATGTACGCGAGTAAATTCTTTTAAAACTGGATTACGTGTACGGAACACGTCCTGCAAATTATACTCGCGCATCAGGGATAAGAGCTCTCGTTTTGCCTTTTTATTGCTGTGCATTGTCGCTCCTCCTATTTTGTCCATTGTATCACACAACACTAGGTTGAAGTCGCCACCTAGTATGATGTCATTATTGGAAAAGTTGTTAAGCGCTTTGAAGTACTCTTCGTAAAATATTGGGGAGTCGTTGTTTGGGCCATAAACGTTTGCAATCGTAATTTTACGTTGATCTATGGTCATGTCCACTAGAAGACGACGGCCATCGTTGTCATTTTCCCAAGCATTTACTTTAGCGGAGATTCGGTTAGAAAGCATAATAGCAACTCCTCTGGAGTTGGATGACCCGTGTGAATATACTATTTTTCCACCCCATTCCATTTCCCACCTTCTTTCGCTATGTAAACAACTGTGGGTCTCTTGAAGAAGAGCAATGTCGACTTTCTTTTGCTTCAAATAATTAAAAATCATTTTGCGTTTTAGGGTATTTCCCAAACCATTTACATTTTGGGATACTATAAACGGCGACATCGTGTGACCCTGTAAGAATAAATTAAAAACGAGGCTCACATAAAGGTTTCGTCCAATTTCTTGATATCGAACTCTGTCCCACACTCACACATATGAGCTGTACCTTCGTGAATTGTTGTACTCGTAGCTTTACCACATCAACAGTTAATTATATGGGTTTTGCACTTCACACATCGTGTAGCTTTACCCTTAGTTGGTAACAAATTAAGGTACGTACACTTACATAGCATGGAGAGTTTTTCGCAGTCCATACAATTGAATAGGTTGTTTCCTCTTGCATCTTGAGGGATAAAATTCTGGCAACATGGCATCTTTCTCATCTGGGTGGAGCAATAAAAACATTCGGTCGCTCTGCAGTCATGCTTCACTAAAAATCTGTCTTCTGGTTGACAACAAGGTTCCACCATAATGTGCTCGGCTCTACATCCCCAGCACTGGAAATTGGTCGATTGGTCAGTTGCTGCTCCCTCCTTGCTGCAAGTCAGACATTTAAATTGGAACTTAGCAGCACACATACTTATACTTTTGGCCTCCGGCCCTGTAGCTTCTGGGCTTCTGTTTGTTCTGTCGCGTTTTCGACATTTTGGGTCCTCGATCGTTATTTTTTCCGCATTCATTTGTCTTAGTACCAAATTGGAGCTGAATTGTTTTGATTTTGTCGGAGTTGAGGTGGCTGTAGGCACATCTTTTATTGGTGCGTGGTCGTCTTTGTTTATCTGATTCTGTTGTGCCGACGGCAGATTTCGCGGGAATGGAGGGTAATCGAGCGCTCTTTGTTTGCATTCTGCTTGTTTGTGGCCGTGTTTTCCGCAATACTTGCATGTAAAATCCTGCCCTTTGTATGTTACATAGAGTTCAAAATCTCCTATATTAATATAACTTGGAATGGGGTTCTTTTCAAGGTCTTCATTTTTCATTGTAACCACTCTTAATCCAGTTAACCAGCCGGTCGCGTCTTTTTTAGTTAAAATTTTTAAAACGGGCCCATATTTTTCTTCAATGGCGAATTTAATATCCTCATTTTGCATGGGTATTGGTACCCAGCCTATGGCTACATTTGTGGTGTCGCTCTCGTATAGGTACACCGAAGCTACTTTAGCGTCAATTCTAAGTTTCTCATGTAGTTTTTGAATACTTGGCCTGTCGTTGCAAGTTATGTCAAATAGCTTTCCTCTTCTTTCCACAATTCCAACCACACTTTTTGTTGGCATTCCAGAGTTTTAGATGATTTCATTTAACTGTTGTCTATTAATATGCTCTTGAGTCTTTAGCCAGAGACAATTTGGTCTTGCCATTTTGCTTTTCAGTCTCACGCTTTTCTTTACTATCTGGGCATACGCCGTTGGTCTAGCTTCCATGATGCACGCAACTGATTGTGTGCGTCCTTCTTGCAGGACGACAAATCGAGAAAATGGAAATAAACGTTGTTTGTATCAGTGGTGTGCTCATTTAGCTATAAACGCCATTTAGTGACGTAAGAATCGAGTAGAAATGATATTTCCCTTCATAAAAATTGTGTGTGCTGCTGTCACGTGCGCAGTCTTTCTCATTACGTACTTTGGACCACGAGCGTAAGCCTTACAAAGCAATTATTTATATGAACAGGATAGGATACTTTATGTTTACTCTCAAAACTGAGAAATTACAACAAAGCTATTATAACAGACAGAACCATTTAATGTCGGCCCGATTAGCTTGGTTGGTTAGTCGTCGCCTTTTAGCCGAAGGTTTTCCGGTTTGAAACTGGCCATCAGCTAGTCAGTTGTGTTCTTATGTAACGCACTTAACGGACTTTGGTGGGTTGTAATAAATTGAAGGAACGTATTAATCATGCACAACACAAAAATAACTCCTGGTAACCCGATGGTGGGCATGAGGTGATTTGACGATTGTTCGTTTGTTCGTAACGCCCCCTGCATTTTCCCATTCATCGGGAAAAAACATGATTATCCTATTCTCCTATATCCTACATAAGCTCTTGGTTCTTCGTCGAGTCGACGGAGCTATTGCAGTGTAGTGAACCCGATACAGACCATATTACAGTTTTTTCTTCACCTACTTAAACCACTACTCGCAACGTTCGCTAAATGTCCTGTCTAAGACCTCAACCGCATATCTAGCAAACAAAACCTACAACCATTCAGTTCATGGCCCGAAGCGCTGTGATCGAGGAAATGAAAAATTCAGCTTTAATATAAGTTTAAAAAGTTTATCGCTATTAAATTATAGGCTACATAAAAATCAGTGAAGTTTTGGTTTGTTGCGCAGTTTTTAAAGAGCTGTTTGGTTAATAAATGCCTTTTTTAGCTCAGGCTGTTTGAAGGGTGATGGTAAAAAAGTTTTAAACTTAAATTTTAACAACAATAGGTTTAAAAGACCGACCAGGTCCTGAAATAATGTGCAACAGGGTAACGGGACTATATATAATACAATGAAGATTTAAATAAAACGAAAAATTTAACTTTGTGAATATACTTTTGGAATCAAGACATTAAAGTGGATCTGAAACACGGTCCGACCGAATAGGTTGGTGAGTTAGTGGGTCGCCTTTCAACTGAAGGGTTGTAGGTTAGAAACTGGTCTCTAGCTAGTCGTTTGTGTCCTATGGCAAGGCACTTAACGGACATTGCCAGAACCTAGTGGAAAAGTGGGTTCTAAAAAATCAAAGAAACGTCTGAATTATACACACAACACATTGCAATAGCTGAGGTAAGCCGACGGTGGGCGGGAGGTGATGACGTCACCCGTGTGTTAACGCCCCGTGCGTTGTACCATTCAGGGAAAAAAACTTAAATATATTATCGTATAACATAAACAATACACCTGTTCGGCGAGAATAAAATCTGCAATGTTACATTCGTCTTCTACAGCATAAAAACTTGCTAACATGCGACTTTGTAAAATCACAAGTAGAATAGGCTTGTAACAATATTAAAATAAATAATTTCTAGTAATTTGCAAAACAATTTAGTATAAGGAAAAAACTATGCAATATAAAAATAAAACGAAAATTTAGAACTTTAGTATGCGGCTGCTGCGTCATGGTACCAACGGATCTGCGGATCAGTACCGGTATGCGGACCGGGGATTGGGACCACTGTTCTACAGCACTAAATCAGGCAAACTTCAAATGGGACAATTACTTATGCAAACTTTGGAAAATAGTTTTTTTGTTCACTAACATTATCACACGGGAACTCGTCAAAAACCTTCAGTTTGCCGCGGCTATTGTACTATATTATTTATAATTAATACGTTTCTACTGATTTACTCCAACACAGTAATCCACTGATTTTCGACGATATCGAATGACTGCCTTGCCCAAGAACACAAATTGTTAGCAATTGGCTGGTTTCGATCATTCGGCTGACGGCCAACGCTTTAACCGGCCGGATAATTATAGATAGTTATTTAAATATTTTGTTTTTACTATATATTTTGTAGAATTTTTTTACCAAAACGGGAATTCAGTTTTTAATTAAAGGCAAACATGCCACATTGGGTTAATAAAGCGTGTTGTAATATGTAGCTTATCGAGTAAGGTTATTTAACTTCGGGTTTCTGCCTACCAAAACTAAATGTATGCAAACTTATCTTTATTTAAATGTGGTTTTAACACAAGTGGGTAATTATTAATTTTAAGTGGATTAGTTAATAACCACTTAGCTATATGGTGCGACTACCTATGGGTTGCTCGGGTACATAATCTCAAAGTGTAATTATTTGTGACGGGATTGAAGCAGCAACTGACCGGTTTACGAACGGTGAAGACAGAACTTGACAGGTGTATCAAACAAATGTGTACTTTAGAATACTCCTTCTATTGGGAATAGCTGGAGGGGGTGATATGCCACACGTTGGGATAATTCAGAACTTAGGCCGTAACAGCCTATTTTACAATAAGAAATTCAAAAATTAAATATCCTTTAAACAAATATAAACTATAACTGCTTTGTAAAAACAGTATACGTTTTTGTTATAAAAATAACGGGTTGTAAAAAATTGTTTGTCCACAACAAAGGTAACTTTGTATTTGTTTTCACAGTGGCCATGAAACAACATAATAGTGACACATGACTAGCATATTCAACGGGTTAATATTGCCAGGCACAGGTCAATGACGCGTGTTGCGCAATAATGTGTCAAGAAACAAAGTCGTCGTACGTGCCAGGCTTATGAGCAAAATGGAACCTGACTTGTCTGTGTTTAAATGTGACATGTATTTGAGTGCATTAACTTTGATGGTGCACAATTATGGGCAAGTCTGGCATTACTCGAAAACTTAGTAGACTTTCAAAAATATAACCTAACAAATGTGGAATTAATGCGGTACAATTACTACGCCCATGGTCACTGCGCAACACTTCAATATGCTATATGTTAACCTAATAACTAATTGCCCAGATGAGGGTAATTACTTAACATATTACACACATATGGAGCTGTGATTTGAATCCCATCTCAGGGGGTGCCAATCTTGAATCGAGCGTACGTTCCATAAGCGGATTAGACAAGTGTAGCAATCAGAGTATAAACTGGCACTTCGTACTCCGTGCGAATGACGTCATGAAGCTTTCGGAAGTTGGAAAAAGGGAGAAAAGAGTTTAGAGTATATTGGCATGTGTGTATGCTATTACAAGTTGTGTAAGCAAAGTTTTTTAAAAAGGTTTATTTTAGCACATGACTATCGGAAAAGTGAATTATAGGACATAATGAAGCTGTAGATTTTCCTACAGTTTCTTGGCACTATTAGGATGGTTGAAGCAATAGTTACATTTCAAAGATCCGTTTAGTCAGGCATATTACGACAGGGTTAGTCAAGTGGCTCGTACCATGCCTAATAAAACAAACATATCAATATTCGATGCTTACAACGAGTTATGAGTGGTTTGGATTACTTGCGAACACAGGAACATGGAAATTGAGTTGGTGGCGTTTACTTTTGAACATGTGTATGATATCATCACTGTTAGTACGTGTAACCAAATAAAAATAAGAAAGTTCAGTTTTGAATCAGATAAGTTAAAAAGAGCAGCGTTTAGTAACTACATTTTTGAACAATATTTTAGTTAAAAAATATTAAGTTAAATGTATTGCAAAGAAACAATAGGTTCTACAATCGAGTATATTGTATTCCGCTTTACTTATGTTTTTACTAACAGTGGAGACGAATAAAACAAGTGTTCATGTATTTTTATCATGTTAAATGCGTAAAATTACATCTATCAGAATATCAGAAATATGAGAATACTTACATTATTGGATAAAATTGGATAAAAAAACTAAAAAATATATTTTCTAGAGATAGGGCGACTAGCTGGTTTTGAAAATGTAAGAATCCCGTCTTAGACGTATCCTTCGCAGTCGTATCCATGTTAAGTAGACGTATCCATGTTAAATTATTTTGTCACTAGTCTTTATATTTTAATACTAGGGGTATAAACCCTTTATTTTATTATGAGAAACGTAACGAACGCGTATAAAAAGGTTATTAAGGAAATACTGTCACATTTATTGGCCATAAGAAATCTTGTTGGTTGATTTGAGTACCCAGACCAATATCTTAACGTATAGTTGGACATTGCTGTTTATCCAGGGCGTTCCTAGTCGGTAGAATCCACTGTTTGCTATGAAGTTAA
>CH002890.1:186845-221301 GCA_000149265.1 Ciona savignyi
GATTAAGTCGAATGTCAAAATAATGGTTTATTTAAAACAGGATCAGTCAATAATTTAATTTGTAATGCTTTTTTTACATATCAGCTATTATTTTATCTAAAATTAAAAATTATCTGGAAAATTAAAATTGCGTTTTGAAAAACTAAAATATATATCTACAATAAGATGAGAACAGTAATACACGTTTATAGAAATAGCTGTTAGCCAAGGGAGTCATGTCAAGGTGGTGTGACACGTCAGTGTGTGTTTGCCTTAGATAAGCGTCACCAATGGAGATTCAGTGTTCCTCCGACATAAAGTAAACCTATTTGCTGAACTTTCTCGCTGTGATTTCATTTCATAAAATCTGGGAAGGGCACAGTTATTATTTGAAAAACAACGTAGGTACTCTGTTTACAGTCGTAAGGGTGCATAAACTGTGTTTTTTTCCAAATTTTTCTGAAATTTAACTATTTTTGTTATAAATATTGTATTCTGTTTAACGCATAAAAAACAAGTCAGAATGATTTAAAAAAAAATATTTAAAAGTAATACAGTGTATGTTTTAGACTATGTTTAATGCTTTGGTAGGTATAAAACGATTCGTGTTGTGTGTATGGAATGTCGCAAGTACGTGGGAATTACTGTGTTATACTAACACGTTTTAAACAGCAACAGGCATAAACAGTAGAATATATTTAATACTTTAGTTTACTGAGTCCTACGCATCGCAACAGTTAAGAAATGTTTAACCCAATAGAATTTTTTGATCATGCTGTTTAGAGAAATGTAGCCATTTCTACAAATGCAAGATATATGCCATGCCCACTGTACAAACAGTAGTTGGGTATAGCAGACAAATATTGGTTTATTTTGAGCAATCATTAACTTACATTTCGTCACCGAACAAAGCTGAGGAATAACTTTCGAGGCTGCATAAGTTTCGAGGCTTGCGACTGTTGGTAACCACGGATAGTTTAGTCCATTTTATTTTTAGTTACGTACAATGATAAAAAATATTAGTTATCAGCATAGAAAATCATATCAGATCGGAAAAAGATTTATTAGGTCAACCGCAAATCAAATCCTGCTATGCAGCACAGGTTAAGGTCAGCGAGTGTTGTATCGTTTGGGGTTAACACGGTTCCGGGCCATTTAATGAATGATAAATAGTAAAAATTGTTACTTACAGAATCTTGTAAATAACGAGCCTTTGAACAAGACTTTACTTTATCACGAAAAAACAAAAAGAAAAAGAAAATTAGAAAATGGCGTGGCATATTGTAGAGAAGTTGCTGGAACAAGTGGCCGAGCATTCGACTTTAATTGGCAAATTCTGGGTGACGTTCTTCTTCGTTCTGCGATTTCTAATGGTGGTGTCTATTGCGGACACTGTGTTCGGAGATGAGCAAGGGTCGTTCGTATGCAACACACTGACGCCTGGTTGCCCGAATATTTGTTTCAATGACTTCAGCCCAATTTCACTTATCCGTCTGTGGGCGCTACAGGTACAGTTTTCCGTTTAAAACGATTTTATTTTTTCCGATATTTAAAGCAGCGGAAAATTTTCGCATAGTTCCTCTTAGAGTGTTTAAGCTACAGTACCGTTTTATTTAACATAAAATGCATATTTAAGATATCTACTAAACCTTTCGCTTCAATTGGCCTCGAATGTTTGGTTTTTATTCGACACACTGATGCCTTATACAAAATAGGATATATATGATAAATTCATGTTTTTTTCTGGTTAACAAAAACGAAAGTTTTTTTCCCTTTCAACAAATGAACGTAGTCGTTGCCTTCTTCACCAGATTTATCACAAAGGGAAAAACGTGACCGAAGCTTTTGCAATGTGTTGTATATCATTAAGACGTTTGTTTAAATTTAGTAGAACCTAAATTTACTTGGTTCAGGCGATGTCTTTGCCCTGCCCAAGGACAGGCTAGCCAACGGCCAGTTTTGATCTTTACGACACAACGGCGACGCAATAACTCATCAGGCTATTGTAGACTGACAAAGATTTATTACATTTTCCGTTGGAAAAAAATAAAACAAAACCATTAATATCAAATACGACCTTGATGTTTCAGATTCTGTGCGTATCTTTGCCCACAATTATTTTCATGGTGTACACCGCACATAAGATGACCAAAATCAGCCAAGCGAAAAAACTCAGACAGGAAGAAATGGACAAGAAAAAGAAGAAGAAGGAGCAAGCCAAGAAGCAGCGTGAGGAAGCGAGGAAAAAGGCGATTGCTGAGCGGAACCGAATAATGGAGGAAGGAGGACCACCCGGTAAGGGTGGGTTGGGATAAGATACTTATGTGTAATTTGAAGGCGTGAGAATGGAGGGGGTGGTGAAAAAACGGCAATCGCTAGTCGGTTTACTGGGGAAAGCTCTTGTAGTGTGTTGAAAATGATTAATACGCTTCTGCACTTTACGTTTAACTAATTAATACGTTCGATGAAGGCTCAGCTCGCTAATTGAATTTCCCATTGACATAACCGACTATTTATAACCTAATAATTGACACATAGGTGGAAGATAACTGGTAGCGAGATAATGTATAGTCCCAACTGTTGGGGTTTTATATTACGCAGCTTAGTTCCTTTGCAAATAATTCTACGACTGAAATATTCTCGGAAAAATATTTAGCATGGAAAATAAGTCCACACTTTCCAATCACTGTTTGTATGGTAACATAAGATTTGTTTGTAGATTATACTGCATTGGGAGAAGAAGAAAAATTCATTTCGGAAGAAAAGAAGGTAAAAGAGTCATGCAGTTTAATGTTCTTGTATACTTGACTTATCCACATGTTGAAGTTTAAATTAAACCACATTGCGGAATTTAATCTTTCGGAAGTCAACAGATTATCCAAGATTAGACGTAGGCTACTTATATATGTAAATTTGACTGGGGAAATTGTTATGTAATTAGCAAAGCAACAATTGATTGCTTTGTATATCGACTGTGTATGGTTATACCTATACTATTTCTAATATTTGGAAAACAAAAACTAAAAAACACCTACCAAAACTTAAATGTGAGCAATTTTATTTGTAAGAAAGTAAATTCTAATTGAACTATTGAACATAGCTTTAAAGTTTAATTGAAATTAATAGAAACTATTAACCTATCATCGGTGATTTTGTTATTAGGAGGAAAAGAAGGATGAGAAAGACGATGATAAAGTTGTTGCAACAAAACTGGACAACGACACACCGTCTCGCCTAATGTTGGCCTACGTGGTTCAGGTGATGCTTATGCAATATTACACTTAGATTGCTTTCGCAATGTCAATATTTGATAAAAGTCAAGTGGTAAAGTTTAAACCGTTAAGCAGATCGTGCAATTAAAGAACTGGTCTGTTGCAGCATTGTAAGTTATGCGGCAACTAATATCGGCATATGCCGATTACCAGATGTAAATGTTTTTCCTCAACACTTAGATTCAACAACATTTTTTTAATAGGTGGTGAGCCGTCTTGCAGTGGAGATCGGCTTTATGGTCGTGCAGTTCAACATATATGTGTTCAAGTTCTGGGTGCCGGAGGTGTTCAAATGTGCAAGGTGGCCCTGTCCCAACGTGGTCGATTGTTTTGTATCAAGGCCCAAAGAGAAGACAATTATGCTGTGGGTTATGTTTGGTGAGTAGAAAATACAAATCAGCCATTTTGATTGAGCTGTCTATTCAATAAAAACCGCAGCACACCCTTGTTTGACAGGATTAAACGTCTCAAACAAAACGATTAATATTCATGACGTTACAGGAACGGGACTGATTATGATCATTCTGAACATAATTGAATTGTACCACATCGGTATACGAAAAATTAGCGAGGCCTGGAAGCAAAGAGGGCAGGACATCACGAAGGAATACAAAGTGTCAAGTAACATGCCCCATTTTGGCCACCACACCCATGGCGGCGGAGGGAGATATCCACGCGGATACCCTCAAGCAGTTGGTATCAGGGTGGGCTACGCCAGAAGCAGTATGTCTGGTGAAGGAGGCAACGACTACGACGGGGACCGGTTTATTTAGGTGCCAACACCTTATATATCGTGTAATGTAAATACGTTTGAAACCTCGTCCACTCCGTTAAAACATTGCTTTTAGCACTTAACACTAAGGACAATCCAACAAACACTCTGAACAAAATTTTAATGTTAAGAAAAAGTAAACCTAAATCATGTGTGCCCACCGAACAAAACGACCCAACATCCTCAAGTTAAAAACAAATCTTTATCTTTGTGCAGAGTAAAATATTAACACTTCTTTTTATTCTAAAAACTATAAAAATCGCGTTGTATTTGTCATACCACCATCAGACCTTCTGTGCAAAAAATGATGTACTTTTTTAATCTAAGGTCCAAGCTTTAAGCCTTAACGACTACTTGTGTGTATTGACTACTTTTATAACGTGTATATACATAGTCACGCCTAGGTTTTATAGGCTACTTCAAAATGTTTTATAACGCACTAACGCAGGGTAGACTAAATCACCGATTCTTCTTTTTGTTTAGGCAATTTTTTATCATTTGTAAGAACAAATTCAATGTGCTCGGTTAGAGTTTGATATATGCCTTATTACATCTGAACTTTACTTGATGTGGCAAATTATAGGAGAAAATACACAAAGAAAAATCCGTTTCATATGGACACTGTTCGGGATGTATATCATACGATATTTATTCGGCTATATCATTTTTGGTTTTTGGAAACGTTATCCTGTTAATAAATGTTATAAAGTGCATCTACGTTTAAACAAGCATTTTAAAAATAACTGTTCTGAAAACATAATTTGTAAATTTGATATTAACCAACGTTTTTCTTTACAAATATGCGTAATTACTTTCACGCTTTTATATATGTAAGTAAATTTGTTTTCAACGCGGCCAATAGAACAATCTCAGTTAAACATCCATTAACAAATGTGTAATTAAAGATCCACTGTATAGAGCACATAGATGCCAATAAAAGTGCTTGCATTTTCAGCCTAATATAAAAAAAATATACTGGTACAGCTATCTTACTGCGTTATTTTTCTTATTTCTAAAAAACGTTCCATTCGTTAATCTGTTTAAATATGTTATTAATGTACCTGTTATCACTGATTTCTCATTACGTTCAATTCGTTTTGGCAAATGCTCTATGATCATCTGTAAACTGTAATTTCCGCCAACACGTACTTGCTTTACAAAAAATAAAACGATTTAAGAATTTTGATTTTTTGTTTATCTATCTTAACTTCTAAATACTCGACCGATACATATACCTACCTATACAAAAACTGTCCAAGTGATGAGTCCATTCTGGGTTCAAAACTTGACTCGGAAAAAAAGGTTTTGTGGAAGTGAATTTTGTATCTTTTTGGAGGGCAAAGTTTCGAGCTCTTGATGTGATTGTTGCCAATACCGTTTATAATAAATAAACCTGTATATTTATATAAACCTATATATGGTGTCGCTGACCTCTTGGCCTCACAACCTCTCGTTAACACATATACAATCACACATTTTATTTTACAAGAAAGCGTTAACGAGTTTAGATTTAGGGTCATCAGTAATTATACTTATTCATGAATGATATTATATATTTGCAGAATGATTAAAAAATGGCTTAATTTGTACATCGTTGTTGTTTTTTTATTCCTGGGGTGAAAAGTTGTATTAACCTACATTGTTTTTGGTGGAAAATAGGCAACTTTTATATTGTTTTGAAACCACAACCTGTAGTTTGCCCCTTTTTTCCGCTTCTGTTCATTTAAACTTGAACTCGAATACCGCAGGGAGGGGGGGGGTAACTAACACATTTTAGTATTACATAACTTGCAGTCGCATCAAGATACCGCAGATGAATTGTTTCAGCATAGTGGATTGGTGCAACGCAGTCAAACTAAAGGTTTTAAGGATCGAAACTGGTCGGTTGCGTCCTTGGGAATCGCACTTAGCGGATATCGTTTCAAACAAGTGAAATGATAAGCTCTACCAAAACTGAAAGAACGTCTCAATCATACGCAACAAACTATTATAGCCCCGGTAAGTCTGCGGGGGTAATATCTAATGGTTACTCTTGTTATAACCCTTATCCGTTTTCCAAATCAGTGTATTAAAACATAAAAAGGCATACCCCGTTTAACCTGTAATTGTCTCTATTGACGTGTACTTGTACGATTCTTCTCTTTTTATTAAAAAGACGAGTTTCGACACCAAGAAGGGTTCAATACTTGACTCATTTTTTGTATGTGAAACCCTTTATCTGTAACGGTCGCGTTAACCATCTATCCACACGTACGTACTGTACGTCTTTTTTTTAACCAAGTTTCGAACCCATGATGGGTTTGTCACTAGGACCGTTTTATTAGGTCGGTATATGTATCCGTCGCGTTAACCATTCGGCCACTGTACGTCTTTTGTAAAATCTCCAGTTATAACATTAAAGCTATACTGCCTCCAAGCGTATATGTCCAAAAAGAAGTTGCAATAATAGCTGATGCGCCAGAGCAATTGCTATTAAAACAAAAATCTTACGAAACTCTAAATTCAAAACTGTGTAACAGACTAAAAAATGATATAAATCTAACCATTTAGTTATTGTTGATTTAAATAATTAATGCAATAATAAATATATTCGGCACATGTCCATACAACCTTTCGTCATAAATAGCATGGCTTTTAATGTTTATAGTAGCGTACAATCATGTTATCTTTAGATAAGTAACATTTTTATTTCGTGTTTGCAGAAAGTCTAATTAATTTAAGTTGGCTATACGGTTAGCTAGATTTATGTAATACATCATTTAGAATAAAAAATAATTTAATTTATTTTCGTTCCGATACATTGAAAGACGTGTCTAAAACTAATTAATTAATTCACTTGTAATGCTGTCAACGTTGGAACGAATGAAACCCGAGCGGCCGGTCTAATTAACCAACTAACTTGTACTTGAGTAAATTAAACGTTGTTCTTTGGAAATGATCGTCTTGTCCGCTTCACTACGGCGACAATTCCCTTCTGAGATGGCAGCTTCGCGGGCCAAATAATAACAAATGTGGCTTCAAACCAGAGTCTTTCATTAATAGATCGAGACAGATGTAACTAGATTAGAGAAGGGATTCGATTTATTAACATGCGCATCTCATCGATCCGTAAATGGCGTACGGAAAAGCGCAAATTGAATATATCTTTCCAACCGCTGCGTGCGCTCTTGGGCGCCGATTCACTTTTCCACACCACTTGGCGCGAAAACGCATATAGGACATACTAATTTCCCTGCACGGCGTATCGGTACGCGTGAGCCGTAGCGACCCCGGGTTTTTCGAAACATAATTCCGCATGTGGGATCGCAATAGGGATCTACGATGTCGTAATGCGAGCTTCGCCGGTCGATGCTGGAAATGAAATTAAAACTTACGACATGGGGCGGTATAAAACGTACGAAATTAATCAGCTTCCCTCTTGATGTCACACCGACTAAAAGACTAAATCGAGCTTGTTTTTTTCTCTTTCCAATCGATGGTAAAATGACTTATTTCTTTCCAGACACGGGACAACGCGTCAACTAGATTTATTTGAATTTTTTTCAACTCCTTTCCTAAACTTAATCACGTACTTAATCAGATAGCTAAAATGCATTAATGTTACGTCAAAAGTGCTATTGTTTCTCCTAACAACGCATATTCAAGTGAGCGGTCGGACTAAAGACAAAACTGATTTTTTTAAATGGTCGAATTAATGGAGCATACTTTGAATTTTGTAAAAAAGACTTTGGACGTGATTACTGCTTTTGCATTTGTGTCTTCGATTTTTCGACACTGGATTACTCTTATGCTTATTATCAACATTGTGCAAGGCACAAACTACGATGCGGAAAGCCACAAAGTAACGACGGGAGAACTTATACCCGAGACAACCGGTACCGGGCTGTCAGTGTGTGTGAACCAAGTTCACCAAATCCTCTTCCGAACTGTGAAATTCCCCATGTTTCGTTGGCAACTTGTCACGTGGACTACCACCCTAACTATCACATGACGAAAAAAAGTCTGACATACATAGTTGTATCGGCTAAAAATAATTAAATAAAATTCCACCCCGTGAATATAGAAGTCCCAAAAACGTGTATTTTTAACGGAAATTTACCGATTTTTTATCAAATCATTTCTTAAGATTATTTTTTTTTGTGTCATGTGTTTATTTAGTATCTAACCAGTAGTTGCGGGATAATAAGTGAGAAAGAGTTTGTTAAAAAGAAAGGCGGCAGCGGTTTACTGAGTAGTTTTCCTTGGCGGGTATATTCAGTCGCAGTAGTGATCGATCAGCGATGAAATGAAGCGGGAAATGAAAGGCCAATGGCTCGTGAAATATCAATAGCAATCAGACACAACAATGACATAAACGATTTTACCCACAATAAACATAAAAATGGTAGAAATGTCGTAGGGGGTGTAATAAACCAATTACATTTGGCTGCAGCTCAGATAGAAGTCGTAAAAATAATTTGCAATTAAATCGCTTCGGCTGTCGCAGGAAAATCCCAAGTTGTGTTCCCGATTTGTCACAATAAACCGTCGTTGTGAGGTTGATTACAGTGTTCCGACAATAAAATCTCGTTTTTTTCGATAAAGAAGCAAATCAGATAATTTCTTTTGCTTCGAAATCGATATTAAATTAACTTTAAAATTTAACGGTTGTATATTCCTTTTTCGTGCGAATCATCGCCAAAAATGGGCCAATCTTACGTTGCATCTGCTGTTGCTTCTAATATAGGGATAAATGCATGATTTTAAGTATCGTACGCTGAAACAATTAAAACCATATCATTTAAACGTCCGGTCAGCGCCGTGACTGCGCCCTGACCTCCGCAGTCGACCCTGCGCGTCACAATCCATGCGTAGGTAATACGTCGTTAGCACGCATCGCGATCCGCGCATAAGGCAACATAAAATCTTTTATGACAGATTTCGTAGTTCTCCACTGGGAGGAAAAGTGCATGTAATGTTAGTGATGGTCAGATGAGCACGCATGCCCGTTACCGACCCGAAGCCACAGAATTCGCCAATAAATCACATGAAAGCGATTTTCCGCAAAACCTCTAATCCTGGGGTTCGAAATCGAATGCCAAACAAGCTTTTAATGGGCACTTAAAGTGGCAAGCTAGCCAGAAATTGGATTCCATACTTGCGCATCTGAATGCATTAATAACGAGTGACCGTACTGCCCATTGCATTCATTTATAATTCATAACCAATGCGATTGAGTTTCCATCGATTGGTCATTTTTTGCCACTCTGGTCATTCCATGTATGACAGAATACGTTCAACTTTCTCGACTTTTCCCTAAAAATGCCGCCAAGCGCTCAGCATATGGTTAAAAATGCATTTAATTCAAGACACTTAGCAATCAGTCAGAGAATGAACGTTCGGCAGTCGAATTTATATTGGCGTCGATCGGTAATATAACAACGTGTTTTTCATTCATAATTTGCATGATTTTTCCTGCATAATACATCGCTATCAATAATTTATCGGCATCGCATAGTTTTTATTCCGATTATCAATACCATTTGTATTGTGGGATTTACATCGATATGGGAGTCGCGCGCTGACGGTGCTAGACCACCGGAAGATGCTAAATGCTCACGTCTTTAAGTGCATGTGAGCTAAAACAAGAACCGGTTTATCTCGGCATAAAGTTTAAAGTTTAAAAAACATATTATTATGACATATACTATAAATATGAAAGATGTAATCACATTTGTATTTAACCTGTATTTAAAACTCGGCAATATGTATTAAAAGACCGGTCATATACATATTCATGGTAATGATGTGGCATAAATTGGTCAAATTCTTTTTAATGATGTGGCATAAATTGGTAAAAAAAAATTTAGCAATAAATTATTGGAATGTTAGTGGCAACTTTCCAGATCAGGTTTTATTTTGATAAAAAAAAAAGTTTCATTCTTCGGTCGGTGTCGAGACGGTTCGATTCCAATACTGGCTGAGATCGAAGTGGCGAAAAATGCGTCGGAATTGGTATCGGGTGGTGCTGAGGCGACGGGACGGATGAATTTTTCATGGATGCGTTTCGGCATGCCTAAGCGCTTACATGACGTTAATTATATAAAAGCATCGCGAAAATCGGGAATAAATCGGGGCGGTCGCGAGAATTTATCAGTCACATCAATATTGGGAAGCCATGATTACCAAAAACGAACAAGCAAAACACGTGCATGTTTCGACAAGCTAAATTTCTCAGAAAAAAAGAGCAGAATAATTTCCATCCCTGGGTTATTTTCGTATAACTCGCCATAAATCCCATTTTATCTCGTTTTTAATCAAATTTGCAAAAATAACGCAATCCATTACCATTACTAAGAAAGATTAAAAACCTTCCATTTATAAACCAGAGTATAAAACGTCATGGGCTGAATTATTTCTAATGGGGAAATTTGTATTATTTCCTAAATTAGGAACACATGATAAAAGCAGCATAAGTTCCGGCTGCAAATTTATCGAGAGTTAGTTGCACTGAATTATATTCTAAAACTTACAAGATACGGGTTGGCAGTACGATTTTGAATAAAATCCGCTTAGATCGTGTCATCAGTCCGTTACGGGTCATTATTGTAAATTATGCGGTAAAAAGGTAAGAAAAGGATGTATATATATGAATGAGTTTGAGTGATATACTCAAAAATAAACATTTGAAAACCGCACCTGGGTGCGAGATGATTATCGCTTGAGTAATGCATTTATTATATGCGCAGAAATCGGTAAGGCTTAGGTGATAATTTTTCGTATTATGTGCACAATGATTGATGTAGATATAGATATCAAATATAAATTGTTAACGGTGAGATTCAAATTGCAGGGCGACGCGCAAAGTCAAAGCCAAGTATTTCATAAACATATGACCCGACGGTCGGCAGGCAAGATTTATTGCCACTTTATGATCTTGTAAAGGCCACTTTATTTTTGCAGCTGGGGTAGTTATGCTGGGCGGTATATTATCATAACGCCAACGTTGAATCGTTATTCATAAAATGCATCGTAAATGTTAGACGACTTTGGTACATTATAGGCTTACGATGATGTCGAGAAAAGCGGTTCAAGTCCAAATCCACATTTTTCCCGTAATCGATACCAAAGTTTAAATGGGTTTTATTGCGAAGCCCATTCGTATAGGATCATCACTAAACGAACGGAAACTGTTTTGGGGAAAATATGAAGCAGCTCATATAACGTCATAACATAAGAGCACGCCCTCCCACGAGAGTAATATAAATCCGGCTTATTTATTACAAGGTCGTAATACTATTTATGACTGTGGTTATCCTATAGTATTGTTTCGGCAAGGCATCTCTTCGGTAAACATGAGACCATGATGGGATACTAAACTAACTATAACAGAAATGGAAACAAATAAAAAGACTCGTGCTTGGCCACCAAAACTCAGACTGCATGCAGTTTACTGTGAAATGATCGTACTATAAAGTCATAATATTTAAGATTTGTATATTGCTACGCGTATACATGTATAGCTCGTTAATGATAACGAGCAAGTAGTAAAATATTCCGAGGCTGTTGACCCTGGATAATTCAAGTCTCCACAATATGTGTTCTGTTATGACAGGGCCGTATTGTATCGTAAACCAAGCTTGGTATAAAATTCATCGCATTCTACTGGATTTGTTTGGCGCTAAAAAATACATTACTACTAGTAGTAACGAGAGTAGAATGTTTCCTCGGTAAATTTTTAAAGCCTGAAATGTCAGCCGTAAAAATTATACGTTGTAAACACGCTAGAAAGGCTATCGGGAAAACATGACAGCAAGAGAAAGACGTGTGTGGGAAAATGGGTAAAAGGATATCTTAGCTGTTTTGCACCTATTAATATTGTGGCGGAAGTGGCTGGGTGTGGAGTTTAATTATATTCGTCTATCGCCACCAGCAGAACAACGCTGAGAGATGGGAAAATGGAAAAATATTACGACTTTATGTGGAAAAACCATCGCGGTGATGCGTCTATCATTTAGATAATAAGTTATTTTAATCGTAACTGCTGTGACGTATGAGATCTGACATTATACAATGAAAGCATGTTATAATGGCAGCGATTTTCTATTTTCGTGTTTTGTGAAAAATATTTGAAATTCCATAAAAAGTACGGGTTAGAATAAGGGTACATCTAGGAAGTGGCAAAACATTTACTTTAGGTTCTTGGATATTAACAAAGCAAACTGTCTCTGGTGCACATCTGCTATTTGACTCTGGCAGTTAACAAAATGTGACCGGCCGTTTTAGAAAGTGGGCAACTTAACCTGATTAGTTGATTCTTTAGTAAAAATGATTTTACTTCTCCGTCGACTTTTCGATCTGAGATTTTGAGTGCTGAAGAACATGCGTGATGGCGTGTGCAGCAAATACAAGAAAGAAACCGCGTTAGCATTGATTTCCAGCGATAAATTACGGATTTTTTCAAATATTTAAACGTTTCGTCGGTATATGGCAACCGCTGCGACTCTTCACTTCGCGATATTGACGAAAAAATCGTTAGTTAATATCAAAAGAAAAGACGCTAAATCTGTCAGAAAGGAATAAAATAATACGGGTGGCCGCAAAACCGAATTATCTCGCCCGTTCGTGTGCGAATTGCATTGAATTAGTCCGTCTGAAAATAACCCAAAATTTGACAGTAAATTTAATTAGCTCGAAATCGTAGTAATTGCCGGAGTCCGGCCGCATTTTCTGATCTTGACAGAGATGCTGCCCTTCAGCCACTGTCCACTGCCCTACCCCAAGAGGCGCATTGCGCAAGCGTAGCGGTGCGGAAATCCTTTGTCTTTTACATTATATTCAATCGGTAGTCCACTTTGGCATGCTGCTCGTTTGTCAGGGGTCGGGGGTTTGTTTGCAAAAGGCAGATAGATAACGTTGACGCGTCGAGGTAGATTTTTAGGTGAAAAGACCGACCAAGGCAGTGACGTCATTTTGTGTCGGCTGGTTACGTTGGTACTTGCTGACATGCTCGCATTGTTTTCAATTCTTACGAGTGATGACCTCCAAAAATTAGGAATGTTTACACTGTGACTGTAAATCTTAAAAGCTACATATAATGGAGTTAAAATGATGAATGCGGCATTTTCCAAACTTTCAGAGTAGAAGGTATGCTTTGAAACTATCGATGACATGATTACGATAGATTGCACCTTAATCGGCACTCGGACCAGAAGTCGGAATAAAATAGGATGTTCGGTGCTTCTAGGCTACTTTTTTTCTGATTACGTCAGTGGTTACTTGTTTTTTTTTTATTTCTACATAAACATTGTCTTCTCTCTCCAGATCGATATGTAACTTCGCCGCCCCGCACACAACGCGCCAGCGTGCGTGCCGATCGCGCCAAATGCGAGCAGTCATTAGTAGTTTATGTTTTTCTCTTCCGACTTATGCGAATAAAAAAAACTCGAGTCGCTGGTCAGTTTCGTGCAGATTCTCCCGCGAGCAGCATGTAAGAGCAGCAACCAGCTTCTACCGGCGTCAGGTACGACAAGTCTAACTATTTCCAAGATAGTTGGTTTGTTCCAGCGCTCTAATTATTTCTAAGATATAATTGGTTACATAGGTCTGCTCCATTAATTAATGGCTGCGTTTTCCATTGTCCACGGCAGGTGGTCATATTTAATTTATATGAATAAATAATAAGTATAGGCTGCAATAACTGACCCCGAGGGGCTCTAGCGACCGAGGTCCATGCATTGATAGCTTTTGTTCTGTGAAGAGTGTTTCTTTTGTTTCGCGCTCCGATTCTTACCGACTAGATTTTTATGACGTCATGGCGTTGTTTTTACTTAACGTTTTACTATCGAGCAAATTTCTTCAGATCCCATTCGTCGATGAATGAAAGCTATAGCTGCTGTGTAGTTTGATATAGCATGTATTAGGAAGGTTCAGAACTATCGCGTAAATTTGTAAGAATAAAAGCGATTGAGTGGGATAGAAAGTAAACCGCAAAGCCCTATTTAGGGTGACAAAGCATGTCCCGCAGAAAACAATCGAACCCACAACAAGTCTACGACGATTACGAATCCAAGTTGAGCCATTTCCCCGGAGCTGTTTCGGCGTGCGATCCACCTCAAGAAAATCCTCGAACTGGTGCTGGCTGCCATCAAGAAATGTCGACGGCGATGGATGACATTGAATTCGCTTCCGGAGCAAAAGTAGCAGGAAATGAAGATTCCACAACAGCAGGTGGACTGGAGGGCGAGCAGGTTAACGAAGGACAGCGGTCGACTTCTGCCGGGGTCATGCGCCCGAATTGCGGCGGAAGTCTAGAGGAGAAGTCGATGTCCAATAACTACGATTCAAGCAGTGACCACTCGATAGCCACTGCGAAGGTAGTTCCGAGTATTCATCTTCGCGAAGCTGAAGACGACAACGAACCGGAATTCAATAATGAGAATGACACCAGTTCTTCAAATGGAGGTATGCGCCTAAACCAGTTATACGTATAATTGACAATCGAAAACAAGATTATACGGAGAAATGTTCTGCATAATTTCTACCGACGTTGCTACTAAGATACCGTGTAATTCGTAAGCAGCCGCGACAGTGATTAATCAATGTTAGGCGATTAGACTAACCCGATTTTTCGTGCAATGTAAATGAATATCAATAATTTTTATGTATTCGCTCCCGGAAAGGGGGTTTCGGCGGCAAGTAGCTTGCGCCTAATGCAATAAAAAACGTGGAGATATTCCCGAAAATCGATGGACAATCATAATGAGATAAACATAGATGCCGCACGTCACAAAACCGAGCAGAAACATCTCGTACCCGTCCTGCGATCGTGTACCGTAAGCCGCGGCCGGGAATCGGCGATTTTTTCCCGGCTATTTTTCGTCATGTTCGCGCGTCGGGCTTGTCACAATTGATTTGCGCGTCCTTCCATAATTCGGCGCACGGGGCCTTGTATGAATTATTATTTATAATTCATTAAATGATTCATGGACCGACCATGTTAGCCGCCGATGTACCAGCGTCCCGTGAAACGGTCTCGAGAACACCCAACTTTACCCATATATGTGCGACACGCTGACCATGCGCGCCTCTTGACCTGACCCGTTCCGTCGCCCCACGTTTTTTCTCCTTAAATCCGACTGCATACTTCGGGAAACTTCGGTTGTATTCGTTAGACACAAGCCCGGTAAGTTAAATAAGCGACCTCGGGTTTAAGTCAATGGAAGTCCACACATCCCGATACCATTGACCAGGTTAAACATAGCGAGGTATGACATTTAATATGTCGTCGGTCGCTTCTCCTGCAATCATTGCCAGGCAAATAAACGCTCATAACCAATCATAGAGCCGTTTTCGTGGCCATTTCCGGCCTATTATATGCACTCTCTGTCCAAAACTGTCCGTACCGGGACCTCAAGTCAATAAATACGAAAACAAACTATGTGTTTGATAAGCTTATTAGGACTGCACAGTAAGCCCAATCGAGTTATAATAATGCGAAACGAAATGGTATATTTATTATCACTACCCAGCTGAATCGTTGTTATAACATAACGCGCTATATTATTAATATTATGCTACTGGGTTATTGTGGTAATTTTCAACGCTCCGAAAGCACGGAAATTGCTCTCTTTGCGATCCAAAGGTTAAATCTTTGCCAAACAACAGGTTACAACATGCGCACAGTAATAAGTATTACAATTTTTATTACGTTCTCCGTTGAATTATACGATGCATTCACGTTTATAGCATCTGTGACCCTCTATCATAGAGCGATGATGACAGAGTCGAGGCAACGTGCAATTTCCCTCTTCGTTCAATTATATCCGACGTGCTTATATGGCTGTTGTTATAAGAAAGTCTCATTATTTGCGGTCTTAGCGTATTAACCGTTCTTTGACCTTACATTATAACCGTCCTGATGGTCGCTGTAGTAAATTGCGCCCGATGTTCTATAATTTGATGCATTGCTTTAAGTGTCATTTGCAAAACGGAGTTTAACAGGTTTAGAATTTAAATGATGATTTGGAATGTAGTGTGGTCCGCAATATCGCCTTTATTATGATCAGATAAATAATTGTGGAAAACAAAGCGATGAAAGTGGTACAGCCTGGTCTTTATTCTATTGACCTATTCTCCCATAAGTTAACATTGTCACCTATTACAACATTATGAGATAGCTGCTGGTCGAAACACCCGGTTCTACCCCGTGTGGTAACCCGACGCGACCAGTCCCATTCATGGAAGTAACTTGGTAGCCCTGGGATTCTCTCAGTGGGTTTTGTTGTCAATAAGTAGTATACACGCTTTTCGAAATGTCACTTAAGCAACGGGTGACGTGTTTTCATTAAAAGCGATAGAAGATTACCAGTACTTTTAATGTCGAAGTGCGTAGTTTTGACTTAAGTCCTTATCCTGTTTATGCATATTTTTAAAAATAGCTGAAAAAACATACAACAATATTTAATTTAAATCATCGTTGTCGTCAACTGACATTGGCCAAGCAATGTGTGATCAACGAATGTGCTTCGTCATACGATATTAGGAATGGGGAGGTAGGTATCTCGGAGCACACCAAGCTCGAAGTCAAAATATTTCTCGGACTTCTGTCGCACGTACGATGGTTAACAGGGTTCCTTGAACAAAAGACTTGGAATAGTTAGTTGATAGTCGAAATTGAATACGTCTGCCCATCTTTTTTCCCTGTAAATTCCAAACGCGATATTTGATTCAAGAATACGATTAGTTTTTGAAACCTTGGATGACCCCTCAATTTGTCAAGATCCGATTTTTGGTCTGGTAATTTGTCACAAAACCTTCAACTGACCATGCTCCGCATTTGGTTAGGAATTTCAAACGTTATTTTGTCTTTTAAATATTGCTTTCATCAAATTTAGTAGATCGGAGAGAATTACAACTAAATTATCTATTTACGTATAAAACATTTACCTTGAATAACAATCCAAAAAAGGACAATTATTAAATCGTGTCACTGACTGTAGACTGAACGAGCGATTAATGGACCCTTGACCTTATTGAAAACGATTTACGGCATCATTTGCGTTCAAAATCCTCTCTTACGAACTCTTTTATTTGACTTTATGAGTTGCAATCAGGACCAAGACGAGACGTGGTTAAACAAGACATGTTTACATGGAACTTGCGTGCGAACTATGTGCACCAAAGCAAGCACCGCCCGTTACCATAGCGTTTTCGTCGTGGCCGTGGCAGTTGGTCCACCGGCCCAGGCCACGTCGCTCAGGAGAACCAAATGTGGAAGTGTTTTGCTCAAAGTACGCCAATCATCATAAAGTAGTTCGAAACATAACGGATAAAAAACGATTCAAAGTCTAGGGCCAAAGTTGTTTCTAGCACCTTACTATATACGCGGCCGTAAAGTTCCGAGTAATAGCAGGGATGGGTATTGGAAACCGAGGTTCGCCAATTGAAGCCTGCAGCAGCGCCGAAAAACTTTGAGAGCTGTCTATATATCATTTGTATTCTCGAAGGTAGTCATATGTTGGTAGATATCCGGAGGAGCACGAACATAGCCGGGGGACCCGAAGCAAAAGCGTTAAGACTAATAATTAATTGAACAAATAATTAGCCGATTAGGATTGATACAAAATGTGTACCCCAAAAATTTTGCTATTTTAGTGGCATTACAACCTACTGTGGTTCAGGATATAGCGACAATATCTGGCTTATTTAATGGATCAGCTAATGCTAAATCAGCCCTTTGTATATTCGACTAATCGCATAGAGAGGCCAATTATATAAAGCTATCATTATTGTCTTGTTAGCGGATGCCTTTGGCGCGTTGCGGCGATTGAGAACAAGCTATAGGTCGAGCATGAGTGATTATAAAGCAACTAACTACGACATTCTCAGACGAAATATGAATTATGACCTTGCTATTCGACAGTCCAACCCGGCTAATAGATGCTTTGCAAAGTTCAGTGGAAGTTAACGGCGAGGTCAAGTCGCATGCAGAATCAAACAGAAAAGTTCAATGGGTCGTCACATATTGCTATACTAGAAAATAACCGTCTCTTATTCACAGCTTCCAGTGCTGATAAATTTATAAGTACTGTATGGCGACAAAAGAAAGTAAACTAAATACAGGAATTAAAAATAAGTAAGTCAAGCTTATACCACGTACTATGTTTTAAATAGGAAAGTAATTTATCGATCATAAATTTCCTTGTTTCACTATAAAAAAAGAATTTGGATTTTGTTATCCCTATGACATGCTCTGCCCTTTCAGTAGGCAAAATGGCTGATGCTTACATTACGTAAATGCCGTAAGATATCGACGTTTCAAGGGCCAAGCGTTTAGAGCGAATATGAACAAAACTTAGCGTCTCGTAACATTAAGTACATTAAAAAAACAACAATTGTTGTGAATTTGTTGTGAATTTTTTTAACCTAAAATAAAAAAAAAATTTTAAGTTAAAGCATTGACCATTCAATGACAAATATACTTTACAGTGATGGTGGATTAATGGTCAGAGGTACCACCAGCATTACACCGCACCTTTATCAAAGCATTAACCGGCCCGCCTGCTTGTTTAATCTCGGTTAAGAAATCAGCAACATATGTCATCGCTGTTCGGCTTTTAACTTCTCCGTATTTATTTGCTCAAGGAAACCCGTGTTGTGTTGTTCGGTTTCGGTTTCGACAGACCACAACGAAACAATATCGTTTTAAGTGAACCAACAACCTTAGAAATATGTTATGCTTATTAAATCCCGACACGCACCGCGAATGTAAGTACAACGTGACTGCTCATTTCAATAGAAATCCAGGACAGGGATGGGGTAGAACGTCGCTTGCCTGCTTGTTTCCCATGGAAATGTTTTCACTTTTGGGTGCGCCCCTTTTCTACCCGAGGATCACTGGATTTCGTATTGGGTTCGTGTTATTTGTGTAACACAGACAGGTCTATTAAACATAATGATCCATGTTTGTAATACACCATATTGCGCTCATAACCCTGTCATTTGAATTGCGATAGAGACTGATTGATTGCAATAAATATCGATGTATGTCATAAAAACGCCAAAACAAAGAGAAATGATGGGTGACGGAGAATTGTTTGTTTTTGTAAACCGCTGTTAGATTTCGATCGACCCGTTGTCGGTTTTTGGAGAAATGCCATTTTAATTATAGCGAGCAGTGACTCTAACTTTTGCTTTTTCCGATAATGGATTATGTTATGATAAATTGCATTTCTGCTTCACTACATTGCTTTGTTGGGACAAGTCGCAATTGTTTTAACAAATCAAAATCAATCCCCGACCGGGCGTGGGTATTAATCTAACGAGGCTTGGATTGTTGTTACAGAACTGATTAGTTTTAATGCGATTTAGCCGCCAGTGTTTTTACACGGCTTTAACACCTTTCCATATTAATTGATGCTTTTATCGTCTGTGATCTTACTCTATATTCCTTGCGCAATCAAAGTAAAACAAAAGGCTCGGTGCTTGGCTCTGTGTTGAAAGTGGCCTTGTCGTAATTGCCTTGTGTATGGTTAACGCGTTCCGTGTTTAATATCTCTGTAAACAAGAAGTCCTATTAAACGCAAAGCGGTTTATTCTTAGCCAAACTTCTATTCTGTGGCCCCGCACAGCCGCCATTTCCGAAATCAGAGTGATCAGACTTGCAGCCTCAGGTTACATGTTATACGAAGAAAAGCTCGGTAAGCGCTAACTATCTATCATGACGGTATATACGTTGCTGCATTTCGTCAGCTTAATGCTCACAGTTTCACATCCGACGTTAAAAAACGTGTGTAATAAATATGTCGGCTTTACACCCAAGTTATCCCACCCGATGACAGCATATCGAGTCTTATCAAGAGTGCGTGTCATAAAGGACCTCGAATCTTACGCTCAACAGACCAGAGAGTAACAGCACGCCATATTTCCATGAAGTCTATGACAAAACAACCGTCTGTGCTTGGCCATTAGGGAAGCAGGGTGGGCTTCAATTTCGATTTCGAGATAACAATTCCAACGAGTCGATTTTATTACGGGCGTCGAAAGATGCGAAAAATTCATTTTCTATTTTGCACTTAACGATATCAATGTATATTGTCGGAAATCGATGCGCTTGATAGCTAGCCTGGCACACGCCGTATCCTTCAGCTCAGATAAGACAGCACGAACCAGAACCGGTTATGATGAAGCCAGAGAACGTTGCAAATCACAACATATGGAACATGCGCGCTCCAGTTATTCGGATACTCACCTTTACACGGGTTGCTAACCCACTTGAACCTGTACAGAAAGAAACGTTAAAACCGATACTTAAATGCGTAACACAAGGTGTATCGTTGCGCGACGTTTATTGCTGGGTTGGTTTTCTTTCACTGCCATTTTTCTCCTTATATTGAAGGATTGGTTTAAACAGCAGGAAAAACACATCGATTTTAAGTTACCACTCTGTCGTTTTAATTTGATTAGGACAGCTGAAACGCGAACTGGTAAGTTACTCAACAGGCTCGACATGTTGTTCTGTAACATAAAAGCGCTCATAACCAGCGCGTTCTTCGAGTGTTTGCACATCTTTCCTGCTCGAAATTACCGCCCGAGATGGAAAGAACTTGAATAGGTTTGAAAACGAATGTTCCCGGGGTCTTAAACCACTCAAGAGAGGAAAGTGGTGATGCTAATTAACCGCCGGATGCTTTCATATAGCGCGATGACGAATATGGGACAGTGTTAGTTTCACAGCGATTGGTACAATTCTCAAATTATTTAACCGCTTCCTAACACCAATCTGTGTAACTTGAAAAGCCCTCTAACTGCGGTCTGATTTCTGTAAATGGAATAATCGCCCCTTTAGTTTTAAAACATACACCGGTTTAGGAGGTAATTTTACGGCACACAGAATCACGGTACTCAGTACGTGTGAACCGTAAAGAAAGGGCATGACCCTTTTCGATACTGCGCATAACTTGAGCATAACCAGTTTGCCTCGACAAGCACTTATCTGCTCTCAATGCCACTCAGTACCAGCATAAAGTACTTGTCTTCAGGTTTCGATTTTGCACTAATTATTGTGGAATAAGAAGTAGCGATCTCTTGGCTTCTTTCTTCACAGCTGAGCAAATATCCAAACAACCCCAACAGAATCCCGGGTTTCCAAACTGCGTCAGTTCGTGAAACAGATGTAAATTAATATGATTTTGTTTTGGTAACAGTGGCTCCTTGCGGTGTATAGGTTGCGTAAATATAATTTAATAGTTTGGAAAAGTGGCGGCTGTGGCAAAACAAATCATTTCGTTTTTTGATTTAAATTTGAGCACATATATTATCGTCGACGTTTTGTCCCCGTTAACCATTCATCGCAAAACTATTTTAATCTTTACCCTTCCCGTGGTAAACTGGCGCGCCATAAACTTATTATAAGCTGTCCAGTGCACAGTTCCGCCTCAATGCCTGTCGAGCTCATCCATATTACGCCCCCCTCATTTACAACGAGTTGTCCAGGCCTGCGATGATGTATACGTGTTGCTCGGGATTCTAAGTATGTATGTAAACCGAGTTAGGCGCAAGCGGCTGCTTAATGTGACTAATTCATGCGCAGAGCTGGTTAAATGGCCGAATCGTTGCAGCCAAAACGGCGCCAGGATTGCTGCCCGTTTGCGGTTGGCCACGGAACGTTAATCTTGGGTTGATGCCATGCAACCGGTAAGCGAGGGCGTTCCGTCATACCTCACTGTCCATCTTCCATGCTGCGTTGAACGAATCCCAGTTATTATAAGCCCGTCAGCCTTTATCTCCGACGTGGCGACTGATCGCGCTCGAGAATATGGCGCTATGTGTGGCAGGACTCGCTTCATTGCCAGCGATCCTTTAGTTATGACGGAGTAATCGCAAATTTCGCTATTTATCTCGTACCTAAACAATGGACGAAGAGACTAAGTGAGCCATTTGATGAACAGCTATAGAGTTTCTGCTGAAAGAATGTAGGGACTGGAACGCGGTAATTTGGTAAACCCATGCACGGGGAATCGGAGTTGAACACAGGAAGTGAAACCGAGCTATGCGATTATTACGAAATAATACACAAGCCGGCACCTGTACTGGCTGCTTCTCAATAGATCGGTATAATGTTTAGCAAGCAGAGGGATAATGTAGGGCCTTTCCGGGTCAGTGAGCGCGATTGAATGACCACAAACTTTGGTTGCAGCGACGCACGAAAATAAATCCATATTTAAAACCCGTGAAAACCGCACCAAACACACTGACCACTGGACTTAAGTGGGATAACTTGCATAAATGTAAGTGGGTGGTACCAATAAAATAGCCGGGCCGAGATATTTGTTTCTGGACCTGAATATTCCATTTTTATCGCGTAAGCAGTGATGCAGAAATCCCATCGTGATGAAATGACAAGGCTTGTTCGGTTACAAAGAAATTTGCGGTGGACATTTGATCCGATGAGAATATAGCGTTTGTTGCGCGACAGTGCTGTACAATGCGCGCCGTATGTTGCAACAAGCATGGTTGGCAGTCCATCCGCCCCCTATTTCCGTGCTGGGATCTGTTTTTCGCCCTTATATCGATGGCTGTCGGTGAAAATTTTATTCCGATGAAAGACTGCGTTAACATTTCAATTTACTTACACAATCTAAAAGACATTACTGCTGTTAGACCTTTTTTATTCCGGGGCCTTCACCATCAGTTCTTCGTCGTCAGTTAATGAAGGTTAAGTTCCCATTTCAATTCAATTCGTTATATCAATACATTTTACAACCCGTACTTTTCACAAAAAAAATAATGTTTCTATCACATACAAATACAAAAATAAAAAATATATGATTTAAAATCCGGAGAAAAAAAATTCTAACCACAAGACAAACATCGTGTATAGGAAAACGGCCAGTGCGATACGGAACCCCACCCCAAAAAATAAAATAATAAAATAGGCCCCAATATTGTTGTAGAGTGAAGAGTTAAAGCGGCGAATAAGCTTCATGTTGCTAACTAAGATATTGTTAACAAGTTTGTTCCAGCTTGTCCGCTTACTCTAGTTGTGGTTGTGCTGTTTCTGGTTATATTTCGGTCACTGTTTAAAGCGTGTGACAGATGTGCTAGGCGCACTAAAGTGATTTGTCGCGTGAGGTCCTTCCTGATTCTCTGGAATTATAATTGTTCTTGTTAATGTCAAGTGGTGATGTCGCCTGCTACATACGGTGTTCGAAATAGAGGCGATATGGTTCGTTTCTAATCCTTTAGTTTTGTTGGGAGTGCGACGTCGGTTCTTGAACTTGTTTCCTTTGCGGATTAAGCCGCTGATAGAGGCGTCAAAATCTATGTCCGTTGCTGCAAGGTGTTAAATTACCTTGTTCGTCATTGCAGCAAGGTATGCAAACACGAGTTAGAATCCGGTTGATATATATACACAAATTAGACTGTCGCTCAAAATACTGGTAATAATCGCACCGGCTTGGCATATCCATTATGTTCTGTGGAACAGGAAAACGGAAGCTGCGCAATGTATTAATACAAAATGGCGAATATGGTATATGGAGATAGATCGATAAGAAGTAACAAATCGGCTGAAGCGCGACATCGGAGCGCAGGCAGGCGGGCGAACGCCTCGCGTATACTGCGCAATGCCAATTTCATTATAGTCACACACGCTGTATGAGTTGAGTGTTCATTTTAACCGGCATTGATGTTTTAATAGCAATACGGCAACGTTAAGTGCGGAAAGTTTCGGCTTTTGTGACATTAAGCAAACATCGCTCCACCCGCGCCGACTTGAAGTTCAAACACGGTGTGAAATTTTGAGTGATTTTCAGAAGTGCCGCGAACATGTGTTATTATGCTTCACGCCATACTAAATACTTCTTTCATCTAGCGTGCTTATGACTAGGAAGTAAAGATAAATGAACAACTCTGTTTTGATACATTCCGTGCTTAGATAACGCGGAATGGACAACAATTGTTGTTTACCGTAACGCCAACATGGAAAGGAAGAACACAGAGCTCTTAAAATCGAAACCACTTAATTCACGCTGCTTTTGCGTAGGGAAAATCTCATTTTGTCCAATTTTTATGGCCTAAAGCGACCAACAATAAAAGATACAGAGTAAGCGGCTGAATTTGTAATCAAATTATTGATTTGTGCAGAACACAGCGATAGCACTGAGGACCAGCGATTGGCCTTCCACGAAAGAATGGACGTGGTGCAATTGGAAGCCAACAGTTCCAGGGAAAATGGCTGGGTGGGTATATTTGGCACTTTATATCGCAGATACACAATTCTCATAAGTCGCCAGAAATCACTAGCTTAAGCTTATTTGTCTTAACTTTGATTATTTAATTGTAGCAACAAGTCCACGGCATCGATCAGCGCAACGAATGGAACGGTAAGTGCCCATTAAATTTATTTTGACGTGAAATGTACAAATGTCAATGCTGTCACGTAGCATACTTTATTTTCTAATAACATGTCAGGTAACAAATTTTAGCAGACTCCATGAACGACGTTTAAAACTCGCTGAAAATCAAAAATAAGTTTAGCTTCTGTTCGATATAGATTCCAGATTTGGCTAAACCATGTTAGAAATGACGACTAAAATATTAAAGAACTGTATTTAAGACCAAAGTTTTACTTATAGGCGCTCCACCCACATCTGTGTCGCGCCAGAACCCAATGACGACGGAGACCGATTCACTTCACCCGGCGGTAAATGGTCCAGACCGTCCATCTTCCGAGCATTCTGGTAACACAGATATGAACATATCTGAAGAAGCTGTTTGTCCTGAGAATCCGCACCCGGATGCCCATGATGCTGGCTCGATGCATTCTCCGCACGGTGGCGACGAGGAGCAACATAGCAAAATAATTGTTGACCATGATCAAAACGCCAGGGATGTGAAAAGTGTAGAGTCAGACGATGAAAGTCGGGAATTAAATGAAATTAAAGACCAGGTCCGGATGTTGCAACAACAGCAGATGTACCAAGTTCAGATGCTTAATTTTCTACATCTTCAGCTGACTGTGATAGCGTCTAACCCACAAGGAGCCAGGAATCAACCTCCCATGTTTCCGCCCTCCAAACTACCTGGAATGAACGGCTTTCAGTTGCAGAATGTGCAGCAGCTTCTAGCGGCGGCTGCCTCGATGTCTGGGGCTGCCAACCAAGCTCCGGGAAGTTCGTTGATGCCGTCTGTTGCTGCTGCAATTGGTCGCCATTTCAGTGCAAGTAATCCTTTAGAAACACAACAAATAGAGGAAGCAAACGGTCCCTGTCCTAAATCCCTGGAGTTCGAGATGAACGATGCTCTCCAGCAGGAAAATCGTGTAGGGAAGACTGATCACGAAGAGAGACCAATATTTCCTGGGAATTGTGGAGAACAGCCCGATCCCAGTATATTTCGACGCAGCTGCAGCATGGGCAACGAGCCTGGTCACGCCATGAATAACTTCGCTTCAACCGACGATTCGTTAAAGAAGCGAACTTGTCGCTTTTGTCAAAAGGTTTTTGGCAGCGAGAGCGCTCTACAAATTCACTTGCGTTCTCACACCGGGGAGCGACCTTTTAAATGCAACATCTGTGCAAATCGCTTTTCAACGAGAGGGAACTTGAAGGTGCACTTTTCCCGCCACCAAGAAAAGCACCCACACATTGAAATGAACGCCAACCCAATACCAGAATATCTTGACAATATCCCCACAAGCTCTGGCATTCCGTACGGTATGTCCATCATTCCCGAATACGAAGTGGAACCGAACGCCGCACTTCCAGACCCAGTAACCGAAACTCAAATTCCTCCCCCGCTTATCCACAAATCGGACATTTTCCCCGCTTTGTATCGACCCCTCGAAGCGCCACCGACAAATGTAAACAGCCACAAACATGTCAACAGATCAGAATCAAGTCAGATCGAAAACTCCGAAAATGTAACACAACCCAAAGAGGAAAATCCAAGAGATACAAACGAGAAACAAAAATCAGGATTCCCAACCATGACTTTATCTAAGCCCAATGGTGTGGATCACCCGTTTAACCCGATGCGAAACACCCAACAAGTTTCACCACCGCCAAGTGTTCCGCTTCCTAGGCATTTGAGCGAGGGTGCAAGGGCGAGCTACGATGAAAGACGACATGATTATGAGCGTGGAAACGTCCAAAACCCACCGTCCGAAACCTCCAAACTGCAACAGCTGGTTGATCAAATTGACAAAGGAAAAGATCTGGAGAAAAATGAATGTCACATTTGCCATCGCGTTCTGAGCTGCCAAAGTGCTCTGAAGCTGCATTACAGAACGCACACAGGTACACTATCTTCCCTTTTCGTGTTCTTAGCAAATTGCGTTTAGTAAATAATTCTATATATTTCTTCAGGCGAACGACCCTACAAGTGCGACTTGTGTTCAAGAGCGTTCACAACCCGGGGTAATCTGCGAACGCATTATAGCAGCGTTCACCGCCAGCAGCTTCGGTCGTCACCACCAACCAATTCATCTGTGGTCCGTGGCAGTTCCCTTCAATGTCCACTGTGTGGAAGTCGCTTTATGGACCAACAGTCGATGCGGCAACATATGCACATGCATCTGTATATGCATAGCCAGCAACAGCAGCAAGGTAATACATTTACAATTGTAATTTTATATGAGATAAGGTCGTATAGTCCTTTTTGTTTTTGAGTGTGCGAAGGACAACACAGACGAGATGCAGAGGCTATTACCAAATGTTGTATAGTTAAAGGACTTCAGTTTATTTAAAGTCATTTAAATACGCCATACCAAGGCAATATCTTTTTAGTGCTCTACCCGGGACAGTCTCACTAAAATTGCAGAGGGTGAAGATCGAGGCGACACCTGCCTGACCATTGGACTCCGTTCTTAACCCCTGTACTGCGCGGCTGTACTAAGATAATAACTTGGTTATATTTTTCCAGTTGCCCATTTCATGAACGGCCACCACAACGATACACGTTTTCCTCTCATGATTGGTGGGAAGTATGGTTCTTCTGGTGATGGCGACGAACATGAAATGAGGATGCCACTTAATCCTGAAGAAAACAACTTCTCCTCCAAACTAGATGGTGATCGAAGCGAGTTGAACGACGATGTTTTCGACGGTCGTTCGTCCGAACGCGATACTTCGCCATACGATGACCCGAGGGACGAAGAATCCCCGCAGTCTCGATCTGAATCTGAAGAGCCCGGACCTCGTGGCGCATATTCGCGCTCTTTAACACCACCTAGCGAGAAACACCACGAACCTTCGGCGCGTCCCTCTCTAGGCGAAAATGCCGCGGAAACCATAACAAAACCCTTAGCTACTGCCGTTTCTGCACTTGATCTGACACGAGCAAGCTCCAGCTCTCCAGAGGTATCTTCAGCATCCATGTATGGAGCCACGCCAGCTTCAAATAGTGATAACCGACGGCCCTCATCCCACTCGCCACCTCAGTTAGCTTCCAGTTCATTGAATGCGCTCGCACATCTTGCTTCAAACAGGTTGGTCTTGTTACGCCATGTTAATAAAACGATTAATTTTATTCGGATATAAAATATGCTGATTGTTTGTTTATAATTGCACTGGGAAAGGTTTCGAACCCGTGATGCACTCATCCGCCAATCTATTAATAGGCTATTTTTCGAATAACATGCTATTTGTGAATTGGTCGTCCAAACTATTTCACATATGACCGTTTTATAACAAAGTTTTTTCTTTATGTTTAATAATTTTTTTTTTTTTTTTTTTTATTTAAGTTTCGAACCCATAATGGGCTCGTCACGAGAACTGTTTATTATAAGAATCGGTATATGTATCGGTCGCGTTAACCATTCGGCCACACGACCGTACCTTTATGTTTAATAATTATTCACAACTTATACCCTTTGTACAACAGCTCCATCATGCGACCGAGCGGAGTTCCGCTGATGCACAACACATCGGACAGTGAATTCCGAGTGCGCAAGATGACAACTGCATGTGAGATTTGCAACAAGCCATTTACATGTCAAAGTGCACTAGAGGTAAGTCGAATATTCAAACCTTTGGAAGAAATTTTTTAATATGTAAATATTTGTCGGCTTTTAAAATACTAAACTTCATCTGTAAAGTTCAACAATTTACAGTTTCATCAACACGTAAATTATTAGTTTGAATTTAAACGAGATATTTTTACAAGTTTAGACCTTCTAGCACCTTAATATGCAAAATGTGTATATATAACACATACAGACTGGTTACAAGATACAATATTTTAGATCCATCTTCGCATCCACACTAACGAGCGACCGTATGTATGTCGAGTGTGTGATAGAGGTTTCACCACCAAGGGAAACTTGAAGCAGCATTTGCTCACCCACAATATCAACGAGGTCGGCGATGACTTCCTGGAACCGGTGGACACATCCCCAATACCTGGTGGGTTGCATTGCTGATAAATACTTGTTTTGTGCTAAGTCTATGCGTACGAAATACATTTAGATACCAATGTTGTATAATGGTGTCTTAAATAAGCTACCCAGTAATTTTTAGTACGTTTTATACATAACAAGACATTTCTATGGATTTTGTATAAACGATTAATCCATTGGGTTCAAGAAACGTTTGCTATGTCCCTTGCCCATTAAGGATACAACCGACATGCTTGTGCATGGTATCCTACTGGCAATTGTTTATGAGCTGACCGGCCAGGCTATTGTACATGATTGCGCTTTTATTGCACTAAGTTGACCATCTTGCACTGGTGGCAGGTGTAATCCTACCAGTTTAAACGTTTTATTTAAGCTATGTCGTTAAATGCCTGCTTCTCTTGCTGTAACTTTTTAACTTTCTCTCAGCTAATTCCACATGCATCAGTCCATCCAACTCGCCAGCTCTAAGCAGCAACAGCCAAATGAACGCCAGAAAGGTACAAAATATAATGCATTAATTAACTAAATGTCTACTGTGTTGGCAGTTTGTCTTTCATCGTACTATATCTCACCTAACCACATTAGCATTGTGCACAATTTACGGAGTTTCTTACTTTTTTGTACCTGTTCAGAGGCCAAGCGAAGGCAACGAGATATCGTCTGCGGCCAAAAGAACATACCCCAGACACTGGAGCCATATTTGCCAAAAGCAATTTTCCTCAGCTAGTTCACTTCAGGTAATTAGATGACGACATTCTTAAAATTTTTAATTCCGAATTTTCCCGTTTACACTTTTATTTCTGCAGATACACAATCGAACCCATACTGGAGAAAAGCCTTTCGCATGTAGTGTATGCGGGCGCGCCTTCACTACTAAGGGAAACCTAAAGGTGTGTGACATTTTTAACAAATCCAAATCCAATAGCTACAACAGAAGTTTAAATAAAGCTTAAATTCAGGTTCACATGGGAACACACGTGTGGGGAGCCGGCGGTTCCCGTCGCGGTCGCCGCATCTCAATGGACAACCCACTCATTTCGCCATGGATGCAGAACACCTCCAACTCCAACGGCAACCCGCAGAACCAGACTTTACGAGTGAGGCAAACTGCTCCTCATATTCCACCCGTTGCCGACCCAGCAATGATCTATCAGGTACTTACCCGGACATGATACCAAATCATTTAGGTTTCTAAGACGAAGTCGGACTGAGCTTAAGCAAACACATCTGCGTTTTTTCTAAGTAAAAATTACTGTTTTAAAATATTGGGGCGAGGCTTTTTACAGTCCGTTTTTATATTTTGTGCTGTTGCCTGTATAAATTGGTTTCAATGCCCATAAAGGCCATACAATTATTTTCCTATATTTTTGACGGCACTTAATTTTTACCAATTCGTTTCTTTAAAGAGAATCATATGTGTTTGAATCAGTCTGTTACTGAATGCCACGTATCAATAAGTACATTCCTAACACCCCTTATACGTTAATTTACCGGGGATATAACGCATGTAATAAACATACGTATTCCATCCTAACTTGTGCTAATTACTTCAGCAATACGCTGCGCTTGCCTCCGGACTGATGGGAGCCAAAGCCTCGGCAGATTCACGTTTCCACGCGAACGGGATGATCAACCTCCATAATGCTGCGGCAGCAAGACTTCTTCAGCCTCCTTCCAACGGTCACGTGACACCGGCATCTGCAGGTAAAGAAAGTACTTTGTTAAATAATTTAATTTTCCTCGTACGACTACTAAAGCGAATTACCAGTGGTAACTTTGCATCATAAAATTTCAAGCGATCTCATTGAAATACAACACGTTTTGGTAGCTTTGACAAATGGACAGTGCCTATTAAATAGGTACTATATGATGGAGAATCCGCTTATAAATTCTTTAACGCATGGATTTCATCTCACGAGTTATCTGACAATAACATTGCATTATTCAATGTAAATCACTTAACTTCTTTGTAAGGTTTTACACCTGCCAGTATACGACGGACCCTTTCGGTCATTTATCCAAATATACTTTATGTGTGTTGGTGTTAGCATGATGTGATTAGAACGAAACTTAAATTGAATATCTTTGCAGCATCATTGGCACAACAAATCTCAGCAAACAACGTCGTAAACAGCGGGGAGCGACCGAACAACCTTGCTGCAGCGTCCGAGTGGATATGGAAAGCATATCAGCGAACACAGGAACAGGTAACCTACCCTTTTGATTGCTGGTTCTTTTTAGCATCGGTTTACTTTCGTGGAAAGTTATCCTCTCTAATAACGAACTATTGTGTGCAGACGTGATGCCTTAAAGTTAAAGAATGGCGATATGATTTCTTTACCTGTAGACCGTATCATGTGATATTTAGGTTAATCACAGAGAATAAAAAAGGGTGATGTTCGTCTTTATTATACCATATTTTAAATACCGTCCATTCGTTTTCAGGTGAATTAGCTGGGTCGAAGAATTCAACTTCACTGATAGTTCCCAGTACGATGAACAAATATCTAGTGTTTACACAATTCACCTAAGCGTCGTCATTCTTCAATTTGGATTCGTGTTTTTACTAGACTCATCGCGTTTAAAATGGATGTAGCTTCGTTATCTGAAGCACTCTATGTTGAAATGTATATAATGAGCTTTTTACCTTCGGCCTGCTGCGTATAATCATAATAATCATGATAGAACCAATTTTGAATCAGTGTGTAAAGGCAACTTGCAATAACTTGGCCAAATAGGTTGCTGCTCCTAATACTCGTAGTAGCTCGTACACTGTATCAAGTTCTTTATTTGTAGTGTTTGTTGTGGGACGTACAGATTGTTTGTCGTGATGTGAATTTTATGCTTGATGTACATACCTAGCCCAATCGTAATCACTGAACGAACGTGTTAATTATTTGTCGATACAGCGGTTACACCCATGATATCGCGTTTGTTTTACTACAGGGGAAAGATAAGGATAAGCAAGAACACTTTAATAGTCAGTTAGTCAGTTAATATAAACAGATTGATTTGGGTAGGTAGACTTAGTCCAACCGAATAGCAGTAGTGAGTTGGTGCGTATAGTTGAGGAAGGCACTTAAACCCTGTGGATAAATGGGCCTACTAAAATTAAAGAGAAACTCTCTATCACATAAAACAAACAGCTGCGATAACCAGGCGGTGGCCGCAAGAACATAAATATCCTATCCTCTAGGATAAAAACGTGTGTTTGGATTTAGTTGTTAAGACCCGGTTAAAATAGCTGTTTATTATTCCAAAAACAACTATGAACAAGCGAAGCATAAGTAGCCATCGGCCGACTTCGTGCGTAATTAATAATTGTTTCAAACATTGATGAGGTTCCGCCATTATTTTAAGGAAGCGAAAGGGGTCCGCCAGGTCCAAAAAGTTTGAGAACCACAGTTTTAAAGCCTTCTGCTTTATGTATGTATAATCTGTGTACATAACACTAAAAGTTAAGAACACCTGATATATGTGTAGGATAGGATAGGATATTTATGTTTATTCCCGTGAATGGGAACGGGAGTTAACACACGGGCAATCGCCAGATCACCTCGCGCCCACCGTCGGGTTACCGGAGCTATTGCAGTGTGTTGTCGGCCCCTATATGACAGACACATTCCTTCAATTTGGTAGAACCCATTAATCCGCTGGGTTCAGGCAATGCGTAAAGTGCCTTGCCCAAGGACACAACCGACTAGCCAGTGACCAGTTTCGCACCTGCAACCTTTTGATAGAAACGCGACGCACTTAACCGCCAGATTAACCGACCGGACTATGTGTAAAAATGCATTTATGTTATGCACAAAAAGTATTTTCTTATACTTAAAAAGTGCAATAACTGTTTAGTTATTTTCAGTTACAAACCTAATTTATTGCATTTTTAAGCGCGTTTTTCAAACGGGTTCCAACCTCTGGTTTATTTTGTTTTTTTTCATTTTTCACTCTAAACTTATAAAGTTCCCTCCTTAGTAATTGGTCATGCTTTTAAATTTGTATTTGTGGTTTTAATTTCATTAATTGTGATTTGAATTGAATTTGCTGCCGCAATTTGTTATTTTATGTACGTTTTAACAGTACGTACATAAAACAAGCCCGGCCCGATGGTCTAGCGGTTAAGTGCGTCGCCTTTCAATCGAAAGGTTGCAGGTTCGAAACTGGTCGCTAGCTAGTCGGTTGTGTCCTTGGGCAAGGCACTTTACGGACATTGCCTGAACCCAGCGGATTAAATGGGTTCTACCAAATTGAAGGAACGTGTCTATCATATACAACACACTGCAATAGCTCCGGTAACCCGACGATGGGCGCGAGGTGATCTGACGACTGCCCGTGTGATAACCCCCTAGGTTTTCCCATTCACGGGGATAAACATGAATATCCTATCCTATCCTATCGTAACAACTAAAAGTTTAAAAGCATGAGCAATTACTAAGGAGGGAACTTAATAAGATTAGAATAACTTAACGGTAAAAAAGTGACGTGAAAAAACATCATTTTTTCCCGTTAGGTTATGTGTATTTAACTTATTTTTTGTAACCCTGCCTGCCATCGTAAACTAGTAGTTTATAATATTTCTATTAAAATAATTAGGTTTCTCTCAAATCTGTAAAGTCGTGGGTATAAAAAGAGATACGTCATGACCAATCAAAAATAACCAGCTGACGTGTTGTTTATATTTTATGACTAAAAGTGCATTTTAAAGTTCAGTTTCGTTTGTTTTAATATCGTTTTAAATTAGAGAAACTCTGTTAAAATGGACGAAGACGTTCTAGAAGCCAACAACGATGGAAACACTCAAGCCGAAGGACAACAAGCGCCTTTATTGAACCAGAATCCGTATTTATTCGTTGCAATATTTAATGAAGGTAGGTTAATAAGATATCTGACAACTAGTTCCCTTTTTTCTGTATTAGGCATTTTTATTACCCTAGTTTCCTGAATTATGCTATTTTGATTTAGGAAAAATTGTTTGTGTCTGCTGTTTACAATTTTTGTTAATTTTTTTATTAATGATTCAAGTGACCTAATAAATATATGTAGCGGCTGCTTATTAAATTTTTAATTATTTTTTTAGACTTAACATGGTACACGGCTAGAGGTTTAGCTTTATTATTAATATTTGGCACCGATAAGCGCAATGGTACAAGTAAAATAATGCATAAGCAGTATGGAAAGTACGGCAGCTGCACACTAGATTTTTTCCCTGCGTCTTTGCACACTTGGATAATTTTACACAGGCTTGCGAGGTGGCAGACAGGTGATTGTTTTTTATACTGAGCGTACGCTTGGCTCCTGAGGTTATATGAGAAACTAACCAACGGTGCGCCGGTTTGTGAGCGTGTGTTGAACCGGCCTTACCCTTTCAACATAAACATCGTAACAAACCTGTAAACCTATCTCTGGACCTCGGGTAATTTACTGTCAGTACATTTTTTGTAATGTAGATTGATAGGTTAGCTGACGAAAACGATAGATTTAGGATAAAATAATATGTTCGTTTAAGATTTTGGTAAAACACTAATTAAAAGGAGATTTTGTGCACACTTAAAGTGTGCACTCTTGGACGTTTGCACACTACACACTTAAATATTTGGTGCGTGCACACTCAATATCACGGCGAAAAGTGACATACTTTCCATACTGGATATACAGCAAATCATTTTAGCAAATTAATATAAAAATATGTACAATAAATAATGAATTTAAAAACATTTCGTGTCTAAGGAAAAACTGTAGGCAAAAAGTGTTTAGGTTTATCTTTTGTAATTTTTAAATGAAACACAATGTAAAACAGTTACGCAATGTATAAGATAAAAATAAGTTGTTATCATTGCTTGATAATAAGAAAGAGTCTGTTTAATAAGGGCTTCCTGTGGCAATATTTGTCTTTTTAATTTAAAAAAAAACAGTGAGTTTGATAACTTCATCGCAACCTATGTAATATTTTACTGTTAATTATAGCATCAACGAAGAAATAATGTTTGTTTTGGTCAAGATGAATATTTTTTGCCTAATATTCCATTAATGATGTCTTTTAGTATGTCATTGTTA